>CM042176.1:18146892-18162058 GCA_023376005.1 Doryteuthis pealeii | reverse complement strand
GTGAAAATTCTAATATCAAATAATTAAAAGAATTTAACAGATAATATAAAATATACAAATTATGCCCGTGAAAAGATTTTGTAGTTTGAGAGTTGTGGTTTGAAAATAATCTAAATCAAATAATTAAAGAATTTAACTAATAATAAAGTAAACAATTATGGGTAAGAGGTAAAGATTTTGTAGGTGGAGTTGTGTTGAAAATATCTAATATCTATTAATAAGGAAAGATGTAGTGTTAAGAGAAATAAAAGTAAACAATTTTTGGGTAAGATTTTGTAGTGATTGTTGTTGAAAATAATCTAATATCAAATAATTAAGAATTTGAACTAGATAATAAAATAAAACAAATTGGTTTAAAGATTTGTAGTTGAGTTTGTGTGAAAATATCTAATATCAAATAATTAAAGAATTAACTAGATAATAAAAGTAAACAATTTTGGGTAAAGATTTTGTAGTTGAAGTTTTGTGAAATATCTAATATCCAAATAAATTAAAGAATTAACTAGATAATAAAAATAACAATTTTGGGTAAAGATTTTGTAGTTGAGTTGTGTGAAAATATTAATATCAAATAATTAAAGAATTTAACTATATATGAAAAGTAAACAAATTTGGCGTAAAGATTTTGTAGTTAGTTGTGTTGAAAAATCTAATATCAAATAATTAAAGAATTTAAACTAGATAATAAATAAAACAATTTGGGTAAAGATTTTGTAGTGAGTGTGTGAAAATATCTAATATCAAATAACTTAAAGAATTAACTAGATAATAAAAGTAAACAATTTTGGGGGTTGTAAAGATTGTAGTTGAGTGGGTGAAAAAGATCTAATATCAAATAATTAAAGAAATTAACTAGATAAAAAAGTAGAACAATTTTGGTAAAGATTTTGTAGTTGAGTTGTGGAAATACTAATATGAAATAATTAAAAATTTAACTAGATATAAAAGTAAACAATTTGGGTTAAAGATTTTGTAGTTGAGTTGTGTGAAAAAATCTAATATTAAATATTAAAGAATTTAACTAGATAATTAAAAATAAACAATTTTGGGTAAAGATTTTGTAGTTGAGTTGTGTGAAAATATCTAATATCAATAAATAAGAATTTAACTAGATAATAAAAGTAAACAATTTTGGGTAAAGATTTTGTAGTTGAGTTGTGTGAAAATATCTAATATCAAATAATTAAGAATTTAACTAGATAATAAAAATAACAATTTGGTAAAGATTTTGTAGTTGAGTTGTGTGAAAATATCTAATATCAAATAATTAAAGAATTTAACTAGATAATAAAATAAACAATTTTGGGTAAAGATTTTGTAGTTTGAGTTGTGTGAAAATATCTAATATCAAATAATTAAAGAATTTAACTAGAAATAAAATAAAACAATTTTGGGTAAAGATTTTGTAGTTGAGTTGTGTGAAAATATCTAATATCAAATAATTAAAGAATTTAACTAGATAATAAAAAGGAAACAATTTTGGGTAAAGATTTTGTAGTGAGTTGTGTGAAAATATCTAATATCAATAATAAAGAATTTAACTAGATAATAAAAGTAAACAATTTTGGGTAAAAGATTTTGTAGTTGAGTTGTGTGAAAATATCTAATATCAAATAATTAAAGAATTTAACTAGATAATAAAAATAAACAATTTTGGGTAAAGATTTTGTAGTTGAGTTTGTGTAAAATATCTAATATCAAATAATTAAAGAATTTAACTAGATAATAAAAGTAAACAATTTTGGGTAAAGATTTTGTAGTTGATTGTGTGAAATATTCTAATATCAAATAATTAAAGAATTTAACTAGATATAAAAATAAACATTTTGGGTAAAGATTTTGTAGTTGAGTTGTGTGAAAATATCTAATATCAAATAATTAAAGAATTTAACTAGATAATAAAAGTAAACAATTTTGGGTAAAGATTTTGTAGTTGATTGTGTGAAATATCTAATATCAAATAATTAAAGAATTTAACTAGATAATAAAAGTAAACAATTTTGGGTAAAGATTTTGTAGTTGAGTTGTGTGAAAATATCTAATATCAAATAATTAAAGAATTTAACTAGATAATAAAAGTAAACAATTTTGGGTAAAGATTTTGTAGTTGAGTTGTGTGAAAATATCTAATATCAAATAATTAAAGAATTTAACTAGATAATAAAAGTAAAAATTTTGGGTAAAGATTTTGTAGTTGAGTTGTGTGAAAATATCTAATATCAAATAATTAAAGAATTTAACTAGATAATAAAAGTAAACAATTTTGGGTAAAGATTTTGTAGTTGAGTTGTGTGAAAATATCTAATATCAAATAATTAAAGAATTTAACTAGATAATAAAAGTAAACAATTTTGGGTAAAGATTTTGTAGTTGAGTTGTGTGAAAATATCTAATATCAAATAATTAAAGAATTTAACTAGATAATAAAAAAAACAATTTTGGGTAAAGATTTTAGTTGAGTTGTGTGAAAATATCTAATATCAAATAATTAAGAATTTAACTAGATAATAAAAGTAAACAATTTGGGTAAAGATTTTGTAGTTGAGTGTGTTGAAAATATCTAATATCAAATAATTAAAGAATTTAACTAGATAATAAAAGTAAACAATTTTGGGTAAAGATTTTGTAGTTGAGTTGTGTGAAAATATCTAATATCAAATAATTAAAGAATTTAACTAGATAATAAAAATAAACAATTTTGGGTAAAGATTTTGTAGTTGAGTTGTGTGAAAATATCTAATATCAAATAATTAAAGAATTTAACTAGATAATAAAAATAAACAATTTTGGGTAAAGATTTTGTAGTTGAGTTGTGTGAAAATATCTAATATCAAATAATTAAAGAATTTAACTAGATAAAAAATAAACAATTTTGGTAAAGATTTTGTAGTTGAGTTGTGTGAAAATATCTAATATCAAATAATTAAAGAATTTAACTAGATAATAAAAGTAAAACAATTTTGGGTAAAGATTTTAGTTGAGTTGTGTGAAAATATCTAATATCAAATAATTAAAGAATTTAACTAGATAATAAAATAAACAATTTTGGGTAAAGATTTTGTAGTTGAGTTGTGTGTGAAAATATCTAATATCAAATAATTAAAGAATTTAACTAGATAATAAAAGTAAACAATTTTGGTAAAGATTTTGTAGTTGAGTTGTGTGAAAATATCTAATATCAAATAATTAAAGAATTTAACTAGATAATAAAAGTAAACAATTTTGGGTAAAGATTTTGTAGTTGAGTTGTGTGAAAATCTAATATCAAATAATTAAAGAATTTAACTAGATAATAAAAATAAACAATTTTGGGTAAAGATTTTGTAGTTGAGTTGTGTGAAAATATCTAATATCAAATAATTAAAGAAATTTAACTAGATAATAAAAGTAAACAATTTTGGGTAAAGATTTTGTAGTTGAGTTGTGTGAAAATATCTAATATCAAATAATTAAAGAATTTAACTAGATAATAAAAATAAACAATTTTGGGTAAAGATTTTGTAGTTGAGTTGTGTGAAAATATCTAATATCAAATAATTAAAGAATTTAACTAGATAATAAAAGTAAACAATTTTGGTAAAGATTTTGTAGTTGAGTTGTGTGAAAATATCTAATATCAAATAATTAAAGAATTTAACTAGATAATAAAAGTAAACAATTTTGGGTAAAGATTTTGTAGTTGAGTTTGTGTGAAAATATCTAATATCAAATAATTAAAGAATTTAACTAGATAATAAAATAAACAATTTTGGGTAAAGATTTTGTAGTTGAGTTGTGTGAAAATATCTAATATCAATAATTAAAGAATTAACTAGATAATAAAAGTAAACAATTTTGGGTAAAGATTTTGTAGTTGAGTTGTGTGAAAATATCTAATATCAAATAATTAAAGAATTTAACTAGATAATAAAAGTAAACAATTTTGGGTAAAGATTTTGTAGTTGAGTTGTGTGAAAATATCTAATATCAAATAATTAAAGAATTTAACTAGATAATAAAATAAACAATTTTGGGTAAAGATTTTGTAGTTGAGTTGTGTGAAAATATCTAATATCAAATAATTAAAGAATTTAACTAGATAATAAAAATAAACAATTTTGGGTAAAGATTTTGTAGTTGAGTTGTGTGAAAATATCTAATATCAAATAATTAAAGAATTTAACTAGATATAAAAAAACAATTTTGGGTAAAGATTTTGTAGTTGAGTTGTGTGAAAATATCTAATATCAAATAATTAAAGAATTTAACTAGATAATAAAAGTAAACAATTTTGGGTAAAGATTTTGTAGTTGAGTTGTGAAAATATCTAATATCAAATAAATTAAAGAATTTAACTAGATAAAAAAAATAAACAATTTTGGGTAAAGATTTTGTAGTTGAGTTGTGTGAAAATATCTAATATCAAATAATTAAAGAATTTAACTAGATAATAAAAGTAAACAATTTTGGGTAAAGATTTTGTAGTTGAGTTGTGTGAAAATATCTAATATCAAATAATTAAAGAATTTAACTAGATAATAAAAGTAAACAATTTTGGGTAAAGATTTTGTAGTTGAGTTGTGTGAAAATATCTAATATCAAATAATTAAAGAATTTAACTAGATAATAAAATAAACAATTTTGGGTAAAGATTTTGTAGTTGAGTTGTGTGAAAATATCTAATATCAAATAATTAAAGAATTTAACTAGATAATAAAAGTAAACAATTTTGGGTAAAGATTTTGTAGTTGAGTTGTGTGAAAATATCTAATATCAAATAATTAAAGAATTTAACTAGATAATAAAAATAAACAATTTTGGGTAAAGATTTTGTAGTTGAGTTGTGTGAAAATATCTAATATCAAATAATTAAAGAATTTAACTAGATAATAAAAGTAAACAATTTTGGGTAAAGATTTTGTAGTTGAGTTGTGTGAAAATATCTAATATCAAATAATTAAAGAATTTAACTAGATAATAAAAGTAAACAATTTTGGGTAAAGATTTTGTAGTTGAGTTGTGTGAAAATATCTAATATCAAATAATTAAAGAATTTAACTAGATAATAAAAGTAAACAATTTTGGGTAAAGATTTTGTAGTTGAGTTGTGTGAAAATATCTAATATCAAATAATTAAAGAATTTAACTAGATAATAAAAATAAACAATTTTGGGTAAAGATTTTGTAGTTGAGTTGTGTGAAAATATCTAATATCAAATAATTAAAGAATTTAACTAGATAATAAAAGTAAACAATTTTGGGTAAAGATTTTGTAGTTGATTGTGTGAAAATATCTAATATCAAATAATTAAAGAATTTAACTAGATAATAAAAGTAAACAATTTTGGGTAAAGATTTTGTAGTTGAGTTGTGTGAAAATATCTAATATCAAATAATTAAAGAATTTAACTAGATAATAAAAATAAACAATTTTGGGTAAAGATTTTGTAGTTGAGTTGTGTGAAAAATATCTAATATCAAATAATTAAAGAATTTAACTAGATAATAAAAGTAAACAATTTTGGGTAAAGATTTTTGTAGTTGAGTTGTGTGAAAATATCTAATATCAAATAATTAAAGAATTTAACTAGATAATAAAAGTAAAAATTTTGGGTAAAGATTTTGTAGTTGAGTTGTGTGAAAATATCTAATATCAAATAATTAAAGAATTTAACTAGATATAAAAATAAACAATTTTGGGTAAAGATTTTGTAGTTGAGTTGTGTGAAAATATCTAATATCAAAATAATTAAAGAATTTAACTAGATAATAAAAGTAAACAATTTTGGGTAAAGATTTTGTAGTTGAGTTGTGTGAAAATATCTAATATCAAATAATTAAAGAATTTAACTAGATAATAAAAAAACAATTTTGGGTAAAGATTTTGTAGTTGAGTTGTGTGAAAATATCTAATATCAAATAATTAAAGAATTTAACTAGATAATAAAAGTAAACAATTTTGGGTAAAGATTTTGTAGTTGAGTTGTGTGAAAATATCTAATATCAAATAATTAAAGAATTTAACTAGATAATAAAAATAAACAATTTTGGGTAAAGATTTTGTAGTTGAGTTGTGTGAAAATATCTAATATCAAATAATTAAAGAATTTAACTAGATAATAAAAGTAAACAATTTTGGGTAAAGATTTTGTAGTTGAGTTGTGTGAAAATATCTAATATCAAATAATTAAAGAATTTAACTAGATAATAAAAGTAAACAATTTTGGGTAAAGATTTTGTAGTTGAGTTGTGTGAAAATATCTAATATCAAATAATTAAAGAATTTAACTAGATAATAAAATAAACAATTTTGGGTAAAGATTTTGTAGTTGAGTTGTGTGAAAATATCTAATATCAAATAATTAAAGAATTTAACTAGATAATAAAAGTAAACAATTTTGGGTAAAGATTTTGTAGTTGAGTTGTGTGAAAATATCTAATATCAAATAATTAAAGAATTTAACTAGATAATAAAAGTAAACAATTTTGGGTAAAGATTTTGTAGTTGAGTTGTGTGAAAATATCTAATATCAAATAATTAAAGAATTTAACTAGATAATAAAAGTAAACAATTTTGGGTAAAGATTTTGTAGTTGAGTTGTGTGAAAATATCTAATATCAAATAATTAAAGAATTTAACTAGATAATAAAAGTAAACAATTTTGGGTAAAGATTTTGTAGTTGAGTTGTGTGAAAATATCTAATATCAAATAATTAAAGAATTTAACTAGATAATAAAAGTAAACAATTTGGGGTAAAGATTTTGTAGTTGAGTTGTGAAAAATATCTAATATCAAAATAATTAAAGAATTTAACTAGATATAAAAATAAACAATTTGGGTAAAGATTTTGTAGTTGAGTTGTGTGAAAATATCTAATATCAAATAATTAAAGAATTTAACTAGATAATAAAAGTAAACAATTTTGGGTAAAGATTTTGTAGTTGAGTTGTGTGAAAATCTAATATCAAATAATTAAAGAATTTAACTAGATAATAAAAGTAAACAATTTTGGGTAAAGATTTTGTAGTTGAGTTGTGTGAAAATATCTAATATCAAATAATTAAAGAATTTAACTAATAATAAAAATAAACAATTTTGGGTAAAGATTTTGTAGTTGAGTTGTGTGAAAATATCTAATATCAAATAATTAAAGAATTTAACTAGATAATAAAAGTAAACAATTTTGGGTAAAGATTTTGTAGTTGAGTTGTGTGAAAATATCTAATATCAAATAATTAAAGAATTTAACTAGATAATAAAAGTAAACAATTTTGGGTAAAGATTTTGTAGTTGAGTTGTGTGAAAATATCTAATATCAAATAATTAAAGAATTTAACTAGATAATAAAATAAACAATTTTGGGTAAAGATTTTGTAGTTGAGTTGTGTGAAAATATCTAATATCAAATAATTAAAGAATTTAACTAGATAATAAAAGTAAACAATTTTGGGTAAAGATTTTGTAGTTGAGTTGTGTATCTAATATCAAATAATTAAAGAATTTAACTAGATAATAAAAGTAAACAATTTTGGGTAAAGATTTTGTAGTTGAGTTGTGTGAAAATATCTAATATCAAATAATTAAAGAATTTAACTAGATAATAAAAGTAAACAATTTTGGGTAAAGATTTTGTAGTTGAGTTGTGTGAAAATATCTAATATCAAATAATTAAAGAATTTAACTAGATAATAAAAGTAAACAATTTTGGGTAAAGATTTTGTAGTTGAGTTGTGTGAAAATATCTAATATCAAATAATTAAAGAATTTAACTAGATAATAAAAATAAACAATTTTGGGTAAAGATTTTGTAGTTGAGTTGTGTGAAAATATCTAATATCAAATAATTAAAGAATTTAACTAGATAATAAAAAAAACAATTTTGGGTAAAGATTTTGTAGTTGAGTTGTGTGAAAATATCTAATATCAAATAATTAAAGAATTTAACTAGATAATAAAAGTAAACAATTTTGGGTAAAGATTTTGTAGTTGAGTTGTGTGAAAATATCTAATATCAAATAATTAAAGAATTTAACTAGATAATAAATAAACAATTTTGGGTAAAGATTTTGTAGTTGAGTTGTGTGAAAATATCTAATATCAAATAATTAAAGAATTTAACTAGATAATAAAAGTAAACAATTTTGGGTAAAGATTTTGTAGTTGAGTTGTGTGAAAATATCTAATATCAAATAATTAAAGAATTTAACTAGATAATAAAAATAAACAATTTTGGGTAAAGATTTTGTAGTTGAGTTGTGTGAAAATATCTAATATCAAATAATTAAAAGAATTTAACTAGATAATAAAAGTAAACAATTTTGGGTAAAGATTTTGTAGTTGAGTTGTGTGAAAATATCTAATATCAAATTAAAGAATTTAACTAGATATAAACTAGAATTTAACTAGATAATAAAATAAACAATTTTGGGTAAAGATTTTGTAGTTGAGTTGTGTGAAAATATCTAAATATCAAATAATTAAAGAATTTAACTAGATAATAAAAATAAACAATTTTGGGTAAAGATTTTGTAGTTGAGTTGTGTGAAAATATCTAATATCAAATAATTAAAGAATTTAACTAGATAATAAAAAAACAATTTTGGGTAAAGATTTTGTAGTTGAGTTGTGTGAAAATATCTAATATCAAATAATTAAAGAATTTAACTAGATAATAAAAATAAACAATTTTGGGTAAAGATTTTGTAGTTGAGTTGTGTGAAAATATCTAATATCAAATAATTAAAGAATTTAACTAGATAATAAAGTAAACAATTTTGGGTAAAGATTTTGTAGTTGAGTTGTGTGAAAATATCTAATATCAAATAATTAAAGAATTTAACTAGATAATAAAATAAACAATTTTGGGTAAAGATTTGTAGTTGAGTTGTGTGAAAATATCTAATATCAAATAATTAAAGAATTTAACTAGATAATAAAAGTAAACAATTTTGGGTAAAGATTTTGTAGTTGAGTTGTGTGAAAATATCTAATATCAAATAATTAAAGAATTTAACTAGATAATAAAAGTAAACAATTTTGGGTAAAGATTTTGTAGTTGAGTTGTGTGAAAATATCTAATATCAAATAATTAAAGAATTTAACTAGATAATAAAAGTAAACAATTTGGGTAAAGATTTTGTAGTTGAGTTGTGTGAAAATATCTAATATCAAATAATTAAAGAATTTAACTAGATAATAAAAAGTAAACAATTTTGGGTAAAGATTTTGTAGTTGAGTTGTGTGAAAATATCTAATATCAAATAATTAAAGAATTTAACTAGATAATAAAAGTAAACAATTTTGGGTAAAGATTTTGTAGTTGAGTTGTGTGAAAATATCTAATATCAAATAATTAAAGAATTTAACTAGATAATAAAAGTAAACAATTTTGGGTAAAGATTTTGTAGTTGAGTTGTGTGAAAATATCTAATATCAAATAATTAAAGAATTTAACTAGATAATAAAAATAAACAATTTTGGGTAAAGATTTTGTAGTTGAGTTGTGTGAAAATATCTAATATCAAATAATTAAAGAATTTAACTAGATAATAAAAATAAACAATTTTGGGTAAAGATTTTGTAGTTGAGTTGTGAAATATCTAATATCAAATAATTAAAGAATTTAACTAGATAATAAAAGTAAACAATTTTGGGTAAAGATTTTGTAGTTGAGTTGTGTGAAAATATCTAATATCAAATAATTAAAGAATTTAACTAGATAATAAAATAAACAATTTTGGTAAAGATTTTGTAGTTGAGTTGTGTGAAAATATCTAATATCAAATAATTAAAGAATTTAACTAGATAATAAAAGTAAACAATTTTGGGTAAAGATTTTGTAGTTGAGTTGTGTGAAATATCTAATATCAAATAATTAAAGAATTTAACTAGATAATAAAAGTAAACAATTTTGGGTAAAGATTTTGTAGTTGAGTTGTGTGAAAATATCTAATATCAAATAATTAAAGAATTTAACTAGATAATAAAAATAAACAATTTTGGGTAAAGATTTTGTAGTTGAGTTGTGTGAAAATATCTAATATCAAATAATTAAAGAATTTAACTAGATAATAAAAGTAAACAATTTTGGGTAAAGATTTGTAGTTGAGTGTGAAAATATCTAATATCAAATAATTAAAGAATTTAACTAGATAATAAAAATAAACAATTTTGGGTAAAGATTTTGTAGTTGAGTTGTGTGAAAATATCTAATATCAAATAATTAAAGAATTTAACTAGATAATAAAAGTAAACAATTTTGGGTAAAGATTTTGTAGTTGAGTTGTGTGAAAATATCTAATATAAATAATTAAAGAATTTAACTAGATAATAAAAGTAAACAATTTTGGTAAAGATTTTGTTGTTGAATTGTGTGAAAATATCTAATATCAAATAATTAAAGAATTTAACTAGATAATAAAAGAAACAATTTTGGGTAAAGATTTTGTAGTTGAGTTGTGTGAAAATATCTAATATCAAATAATTAAAGAATTTAACTAGATAATAAAAATAAACAATTTTGGGTAAAGATTTGTAGTGAGTTGTGTGAAAATATCTAATATCAAATAATTAAAGAATGAATTTAACTAGATATAAAAGTAAACAATTTTGGGTAAAGATTTGTAGTTGAGTTGTGTGAAAAATATCTAATATCAAATAATTAAAGAATTTAACTAGATAATAAAAAAACAATTTTGGGTAAAGATTTTGTAGTTGAGTGTGAAAATATCTAATATCAAATAATTAAAGAATTTAACTAGATAATAAAAGTAAACAATTTTGGGTAAAGATTTTGTAGTTGAGTTGTGTGAAAATATCTAATATCAAATAATTAAAGAATTTAACTAGATAATAAAAGTAAACAATTTTGGGTAAAGATTTTAGTTGAGTTGTGTGAAAATATCTAATATCAAATAATTAAAGAATTTAACTAGATAATAAAAATAAACAATTTTGGGTAAAGATTTGTGTAGTTGAGTTGTGTGAAAAATATCTAATATCAAATAATTAAAGAATTTAACTAGATAATAAAAATAAACAATTTTGGGTAAAGATTTTGTAGTTGAGTTGTGTGAAAATATCTAATATCAATATAATTAAAGAATTTAACTAGATAATAAAAGTAAACAATTTTGGGTAAAGATTTGTAGTTGAGTTGTGTGAAAATATCTAATATCAAATAATTAAAGAATTTAACTAGATAATAAAATAAACAATTTTGGGTAAAGATTTTGTAGTTGAGTTGTGTGAAAATATCTAATATCAAATAATTAAAGAATTTAACTAGATAATAAAAGTAAACAATTTTGGTAAAGATTTTGTAGTTGAGTTGTGTGAAAATATCTAATATCAAATAATTAAAGAATTTAACTAGATAATAAAAGTAAACAATTGGGTAAAGATTTTGTAGTTGAGTTGTGTGAAAATATCTAATATCAAATAATTAAAGAATTTAACTAGATAATAAAAATAAACAATTTTGGGTAAAGATTTTGTAGTTGAGTTGTGTGAAAATATCTAATATCAAATAATTAAAGAATTTAACTAGATAATAAAAGTAAACAATTTTGGGTAAAGATTTGTAGTTGAGTTGTGTGAAAATATCTAATATCAAATAATTAAAGAATTTAACTAGATAATAAAAGTAAACAATTTTGGTAAAGATTTTGTAGTTGAGTTGTGTGAAAATATCTAATATCAAATATTAAAGAATTTAACTAGATAATAAAAGTAAACAATTTTGGGTAAAGATTTTGTAGTTGAGTTGTGTGAAAATATCTAATATCAAATAATTAAAGAATTTAACTAGATAATAAAAGTAAACAATTTTGGGTAAAGATTTTTGTTGAGTTGTGTGAAAATATCTAATATCAAATAATTAAAGAATTTAACTAGATAATAAAAGTAAACAATTTTGGGTAAAGATTTTGTAGTTGAGTTGTGTGAAAATATCTAATATCAAATAATTAAAGAATTTAACTAGATAATAAAAGTAAACAATTTTGGGTAAAGATTTTGTAGTTGAGTTGTGTGAAAATATCTAATATCAAATAATTAAAGAATTTAACTAGATAATAAAAATAAACAATTTTGGGTAAAGATTTTGTAGTTGAGTTGTGTGAAAAATATCTAATATCAAATAATTAAAGAATTTAACTAGATAATAAAAGTAAACAATTTTGGGTAAAGATTTTGTAGTTGAGTTGTGTGAAAATATCTAATATCAAATAATTAAAGAATTTAACTAGATAATAAAAATAAACAATTTTGGGTAAAATTTTGTAGTTGAGTTGTGTGAAAATATCTAATATCAAATAATTAAAGAATTTAACTAGATAATAAAAATAAACAATTTTGGGTAAAATTTTGTAGTTGAGTTGTGTGAAAATATCTAATATCAAATAATTAAAGAATTTAACTAGATAATAAAAATAAACAATTTTGGGTAAAGATTTTGTAGTTGAGTTGTGTGAAAATATCTAATATCAAATAATTAAAGAATTTAACTAGATAATAAAAATAAACAATTTTGGGTAAAAGATTTTGTAGTTGAGTTGTGATAATATATCTGTTGATTTATAATATATCTGTTGATTAAACTGATGGTTTAATAAGATATTAAACCATCGGTTAGTCTCTTGGTATTATATTACTGGGTACCTCCAAAATAGGTCACGTGATTAGTTTAGGCCACATAGAAGGAAGAAACGTAAATATTTTTGAACTTTTTTTGTAACAACTCTTTATGTCTGTTATTTTTTTTTTGCAAGATTTAAAAAATTTTTTTTTTTTAAATTTATGTTTCTTCCTTCAATATTGCCTAAACTGATCACGTGACATGAATTTGGTGGTACCTGTTGTATTATTGTACCTGAACCATCAAGAGTTATTGCCCCTTGACTGACCAGAGGGAGACCGACGGAATAAAAGATGGCTTCTTAACCCTATACACGTCATTCTCGTGTTCCTCATTTTAATTCAGATAACATATCATGGTGGCAGCGGTGGGATATATACCCTTAACGAAAAAAACAATGAGGAACACGAGAACGATGTGTATAGGGTTAAGAAGCCATCTTTTATTCCGTCTGTCTCCCTCTGGCCAGTCCAGGGGCAGTAACTCTTGATGGTTCAGATACAGTAATACAACAGTACCTACAGAAGAGCATCGGTAAATATTAATATTTTCTGAAACCAAAATGTTTAAAATGTCCTCTATCAATGCTAATCTCTTAGATTTAAGAGTTATTCCTTTTTGCAGCAGGCATCTCGGATTTTATATCGAGCCATATAAGTTGCGATCGCAGCAATCAGAAGCACCACGGTAATTACAGCGATCGCTGATCCGAGGACACGACTGTGATCCTTTTCATAGCCGACAACATATAATCCGCCGCGATTGATCATCGCAATAGCCTCGCCATCCTTTACATTTGCGGAAACTTTCTGCCATATGCCGCCAGGGCTATTTCCTGTCCGATATAGAGAAAGGGTTCTCTTGTCCGAATCAGAGAGGCTGATAGAAAATTTTACTTTCTTATCTTTGCAAAATTCCTCTTCCGGTTCCAAACGGAAGAAATCACTACCAAAACCTTCATTTTCCTACAAAACAAAAAAGATTTTTCATTTTAGTTTAGTTAGTTTAAATCAATATGGATAAAAATTGTTTAATGAAGTGCAGACATATGTTTTGTTTATATATATATATATATATATATATATATATATATATATATATACGCTCCACAAAGGTATTGAGCACTTTGAGAATATTTGTTATAACACTGATTTATTGGTTAATACTTGTGTTGGGTCAGTAAAATGGTTGTTCCTGTATATAGAGTGAGTGAGGACAGGCTCTGTGATTGGATATACCAATCACGTGATAGCCCAGAGTTTTAGGAGCAATATCCAAAAAAGCCCAGACAGATAGATTCACCAGCGGTTTTGAAGGGCTCCAAGAAATTACCCTAAGATATCTTCTCCAATGTGCCGGTAAGTCACGTAAACTCAGCTTTATATACAGGAAGGACTTTATATTGTTGTTTGTTATTTCATGTGCTAGCTAATAAATTGGTTGAATTAAAGGAAGTATTAATTCCTTTAGTCTTAGAATTGAATGCTATACTAACACAATACTTGTATCGACCATCAATATTGTGATTAACTTAATATTTCATTCCCCGTTAAGTCATTTCTTTTATCATATATATGTGTATATATACAGGTTTCGTTGAATTGAACAGACAATTCCTGTCTGACAAGTCTTTTGTTGATCCGTTCTAATCTTCGGGCCATCCTTCTGGTGTCAGGGTGGAACATCTTAAAACACATTCATGTCCCCCCTCTACCTACCGCAAAATTCTAACTGAAAATACACACACACTATATAGAGAAAAAAACAAACAAAAAACTTCAAATAATTGAAGCTTTATATATAAAACAAAAAAAAAACTACCCTAAACAAAATAAACTTTGAAGTAAGTCAACATATCCTAAAATGCTTATAATTTTCCGCCTACATTACTTCCATTATCCCCCCCCCCTTATCACAACCTGTGCCCCCTCCTCCAAAAAAATCACCACTGCTTTGTTCAAACTACTACCATTCCAAAAACCTCCCACTACCTATTGATATTACCTCCCACTAATTCCTTGCTTCTATTCGTTCTCATTAAAAACGAGACATGAAAACTATTCCATCATTTCCCACCTGAGGATGGCAAAGTGTATTGCCGAAAGTGCTAGTGATGAAACATTCGGTGGACTGGTATACCAGTTCCACCCTGACACCAGAAGGATGGCCCGAAGATTAGAACGGATCAACGAAAGACTTGTCAGACAGGAATTGTCTGTTCAATTCAACGAAACCTGTATATATACACATATATATGATAAAAGAAATGACTTAACGGGGAATGAAATATTAAGTTAATCACAATATTGATGGTCGATACAAGTATTGTGTTAGTATAGCATTCAATTCTAAGACTAACAACAACAAGAAAGGAATTAATACTTCCTTTAATTCAACCAATTTATTAGCTAGCACATGAAATAACAAACAACAATATAAAGTCCTTCCTGTATATAAAGCTGAGTTTAAGTGACTTACCGGCACATTGGAGAAGATATCTTAGGGTAATTTCTTGGAGCCCTTCAAATCGTTGCCTCCTGGTACCGCT
>CM042176.1:18116892-18144392 GCA_023376005.1 Doryteuthis pealeii | reverse complement strand
GTCTATAAATAAAAGCAGTCGTCTAGCACACACCTTATATAGCAAAAATCTCAACAGGCCCCCTGAAAGTTGGTTTGCATAAAAATTTCTATAAAGCTTTAAGAAAATTAACTTCTAGTAGAGTCTGGGAGCTTTATCATAGATTTGGAGGGGGGTGAGAGGACATGAAACCCTGGATATATAGATAGATATTGAGGAAAAAGTGAGAAAGAGAGAACACAATAGATATATAAATATTTAGAGAGAGAGAGAGAGAGAGAGAGAGAGAGAGAGAGAGAGAGAGAGAGGGAATGAAGAAAGAGAAAGAGAGAGAGAGAGGAATGAAGAGAGAGAGAGGAATGAAGAAAGAGAGAGAGAGGGGGAGGGAGAGAGGAATGAAGAAAGAGAGAGAGAAAGGGGGGAGAGAGAGAGGAATGAAGAAAGAGGAGAGAGAGGAATGAAGAAAGAGAGAGAGAGAGACAGGAATGAAGAGAGAGAGAGAGAGAGAGAGGAATGAAGAAAAGAGAGAGAGAGAGAGAGAGAGAGAAGACAGGAATTAAGAAGAGAGAGAGAGAGAGAGGAATGAAGAAAGAGAGAGAGAGGGGGGAATGAAGAGAGTGAGAGAGAGAGAGAGGGAGAGAGAGAGGAATGAAGAGAGAGAGAGAGAGAGAGAGAGAGGAATGAAGAAAGAGAGAGAGGAGAAGAGAGAGAGGGGAAGAAGAAAGAGAGAGAGAGGGGGAGAGAAAGAGAGAGAGAGAGGAATGAGAAAGAAAGAGAGAGAGAGAGAAAGAGAGAGAGAGAGAGAGAGAGTATAATAGATGAATAGGTAAATCTATAAATAGATAGTTGTAAATTTTTTGGGGTGTACAGAATTTTATTCGTGCTTTAAAAAGACCTCCTAAAAGATTCATTGTATGAAAAGAAAATGTATATATTTTACAATAGAAGGGGGGGGGCAGAAGGCAAAAAACCCGAGTTGCTAGCTAACTAGTTTTGATCCTCGGTCAACAGAGATAAATATCTAGGATAATCGATTAAAACAGGTAAATAGGACGAGTAGGGAAATAAAAATAAAAAAAAGAACAATTTCTTTTCTTTTCTCCTAAAAGGGGGAGGGAAAGAAGACCTTATAGATTGATAATATTTAAACCAAGTATCAATCTATAAGGTCTTCTTTCAATCTACATGACTCCCTAAAATCTATTCCTAAAATAACCCTAGACAGGTTGACAAGCCATTAAAATCATTCAATTAATCAATGTATAAAATAACCCTAGACAGGTTGACATGCCATTAAAATCAATCAGTCAAAGAATTGGAAACTTACTTCTTTATTTGAAGGGATCCACCCATCTGACCGATTGCTTTGTACTGAATTGGGAATTCACGGACGACAATTTTCCCTTTTTGATTCCGATTGGAAAAGTTATTGTTCCTTGTGCACATGTAATGATATATGCCAGCCTGGGTCACTTTTCTTGGTGGGAGGTCAAAATACGTACTGGCCTTATTCAGGAGAGGGTCAGACCGTTCTTTACTTCCTGAGAAAATAAGAATAATTAGTAGTTATATGCAACATGCTAATACACTTGTTGTTGAGAAGATAAATGGAAAAACATAAACATATTGCTACTAGAAGTGGTTACCCAGCATCGCTTGGGTAGAGGGGGGGGGTAAAAATCAGTCTTGCAGATCCATTATTGTTGAATCATGAGTTGGATCGTCACAGAACGCCATATTAAAATCCCTATCTAAAAAACAATTTTCATTGAACCAGACACTCTGAAAAGAAAAAAATTAATGTCTCCTATTAAGAATACTAAATGCAAAAAAAAAAAAAAAAAAATCCATGCTGTTATCATTTAAATTTTATTTTTCAATTATCTTTACAAATATAAATCAAATCTTTGTTATTTTTGTTTAAAAACCAAGCTCTGGTGATATTTAATGTGTATATATATATATTTACTTGAAACCATATAAGTAAAGTCGTCAGTGGCCTAAAATCGGTAGTCCATTTCCTATGACTCAAATATTTTTTCATTTATGAATCTATATTTTCCCTGTAGACATTTAATAAAAAAGAAAGAAAATTTTATTTGTAATGCATATGGTTCCCTAATGTTTTATTAAAAGAGCCGGTTTAGCTCAGTCAGTAGAGTATCTGTCTAGGAACCACAAGATACATACTGGCCTTATTCAGGAGAGGGTCAGACCGTTCTTTACTTCCTGAGAAAATAAAAATAATTGGTAGTTATATGCAACATGCTAATACACTTGTTGTTGAGAAGATAAATGGAAAAACATAAATGTATTGCTACTAGAAGCGGCTACCCAGCATCGCTTGGGTAGAGGGTGGCGGGTAAAAATCAGTCTTGCAGATCCATTATTGTTGAATCGTGAAAACCAAGCTCTGGTGATATTTAATGTGTATATATATATTTACTTTGTCATTAATTGTTTTATTTTCAGAGTTTCCTCTGGACATACATATACACACAACTGCCCTTTATATCTGTATAGAAAACCAAGCCCTGGTGATATTTAATGTGTATATATATTTACTTTGTCATTAATTGTTTTATTTTCAGAGTTTCCTCCGGACATACATATACACACAACTGCCCTTTATATCTGTATAGAAAACCAAGCACTGGTGATATTTAATGTGTATATATATTTACTTTGTCATTAATTGTTTTATTTTCAGAGTTTCCTCCGGACATACATATACACACAACTGCCCTTATATCTGTATAGAAACCAAGCACTGGTGATATTAATGTGTATATATATTTACTTTGTCATTAATTGTTTTATTTTCAGAGTTTCCTCCGGACATACATATACACACAACTGCCCTTTATATCTGTATAGAAAACCAAGCACTGGTGATATTTAATGTGTATATATATTTACTTTGTCATTAATTGTTTTATTTCAGAGTTTCCTCCGGACATACATATACACACAACTGCCCTTTATATCTGTATAGAAAACCAAGCCCTGGTGATATTTAATGTGTATATATATTTACTTTGTCATTAATTGTTTTATTTTCAGAGTTTCCTCTGGACATACATATACACACAACTGCCCTTTATATATGTATAGATGGATGAAATTTAATTTAATAAATGCTGACTCATATCTAGACAAGAAAATATTTACATATAATGCATTCTAATTACAAATTATTTTAAAAGTAAAATAAAACAATAATAGAAAGCCATGTGTAAACAGCATTATGGCTGATGATTGGTGGAGGAATAAACCATGTGACCTCACCCATGTTTATAAATTCAGGTGGTGTATTGCAGGACACCTTATATACAAAATATGGAATATGTAGGAAGCGCGTGGTGTAATGGTTAAAGTCATGGGAAATGGACTTGTCGCCCCGAGTTCAAATCCTGGACATGGTAATTGCATTTCACTTAGCGCTAATACCCTTGGGAAAGGTATGAATCCTACTCTCCCTCCAACTATGGGTAAATAGTAGGGCAGATTGGGCTCTTTAACCTTGGTTAGGTAACCGGTGTAGGAGAAGGAAAACTCTGAATTCAACCTGTTGAACTCCGCTTAAGAAATTGACCTTGTGTCACATCCTGCTCATACGGAGAGGTTGGTATAAAATAACCATACTAGTTCCAATTACCATCAAATTGGTAAGACAAGGCAGCAAGTAGTCTTAATTTAATACAAATCTGTTTTGCTGCAAAGTCTACTGCAAAATGACAGGTTATTTATGAAGCCTTAGAACATCATAGAAACCAAGCAGCCAATCAGGACTCAAGGAATAGAATCACCCAAATGCATGAGTGGACTATTCTGGATTCCCATAAGTACCAGTTGTCTTGACACTGGTTCAGCTGTGCTTAGCTTGTTGCTCAAACCAACAGTATGCTAACTCACTTCAACATTTGGTATATATATATATATATATTATATATAATATATAATATAATAAGATAAATATATAAAGGTTTTACATATCTATTTATTAGGTGACAAAGGAACAATCACAACCATATTGGTTTCATGCGATGCAATCATCAGGTGAAGATGTTTCAAATGTAAGGAAAATCGAAAAAATTACAAAAAATTTAAAAAAATTCAATAGACATGGGATGCGTATGATTGGATAAAATGATGTGTGTGTGTATGTGAAGGTGAATTGAATGTGTGAGAGTGTTTATGGGCTGCATAAAGGTTGCGTACGCGTAGTAACTGGTCACACACATAATACGTTGATCTGTGAATGTGTGGTATTTTAACAGTGCTTACGTGCTGAAACTGACCATCTCACACTATAGTATATATATATATATATATATATATATATATATATCTTATTATAATGGAGATTGTGTGCTTTTTTGTCTGTAACCGAAACTATATCACTACTCAAGTCACAATTCCCTTAGTTATTGACATCACATACTCAATGATTTTATTTTTATTTTAACCTCTATTATTAATAAAATTGTTTTACATTATTAATAGTTAACCACATCTACGTACTAACAACATACAATTATGTTTATATATACAACAAAATGGTGGTTTACAGTGTGAAGGGGAAGGCTAATTTGCATATTGATATAAAAAAATTGAATTTAATAAATATGTGCTTAGTATTATTGATTTCTAAATGTTTGGTTTTATTTTAATGAATATAAGCAAAAATCTCTTCAATGAATCTTAAATGAAATCCATTAACAAGAAAAAATAAGTGTCATTTTATTCTTTACTTCCTCTTTTAACTAAATACTTAAATTAGAAAAAATAACAATGAAAGACGAGAGTGATGGAAGAGTAAGTTTCAGTTGTTCTATATTTCGATTATACCCCCCTCTGTTTCAAATATTTTTATCTGCATTCTTATTTAGTTTCATTGGCCTTTCTAATTTAATATTTTATTACATTAAAACTTAAATACTTGCACCCGGAGGGTGCATATATTTGCTAGTATATATATATGATACCTGGTATTCCTATCTAATTCAAACCTGTTGAACTCCGCTTAAGATATTGACCTTGTGTCACATCCTGCTCGTGCGGAGGGGTTGGTAAATATATATATATACAAAATGTGGAGGCGCATGGTCTAATGGAAAGAAGAAGTTTACTAAAAGAAAATCTACGGTGCTGTAAAAGTGTTAAAAGGATGGACTCCACCTGTGGTTGATTAGGGTTGCAAATACAAGCAGCGGTAATTTCCTATAAGTCTAACATGATCAAAGGGTAACCACTCTTGACTGATAAATTATTTATTCATTTTCCCATTAAACTAACCCTATAACCTAACCCTAACCCTGTCTTCTTTTTTCCTAGTAGATCAATAAATAAATAAATAAATAATTTATCAGTCAAGAGTGGCTCCCCTTTGATAATGTTAGACTTATAGGAAATAACCCAAGCAACTTCTGAGAAAAAGAACAAAGAGACTTAACTCTCATTGCTTTGAGAGTTAAGTCCTTTTAAGACTTAAATAAGAGTAATGTCCCTTTATTCTTTTTTCCGAGAAGAAGCTTGTAAACAATGGCAACCATCTTTGATTCAACGTAATCTTCATGGAGAAAACACAACGCTTTTCAAATCCATTTTAATACATGTTTTTAACTCTAAAATATCATAAAATGTGTTCTTAATAACAATTAAGTTCATTTCAAATAATGTGCAAGTACAATTTTATTGAATTTAGTCACTTAATTATTATAATTTATAATATTTGATAAATTATTATAATTATTATAATTATTTATAATTATTTATAATATTTATAATTATTTATAATTATAAATATAACTATTTAATTATTTTTAAATTTTTTTTTGTACTCTTTTTATATTTTAATATGAATTATTTATATTTTAATATATTTTTTAATTTTAAAATTAATACAATTTAATATTTAAATACGATTTAATTTAATATTAAAATGATATTTAATACGATTTAATATTTAATATTTAATATATTTTTTAATTTATTATATATGAATTATTTATATTTTAATATTTTTAAATTTTTTTTGAATAATTATTTATAATATTTGACAAATTATTATAATTATTATAACTTTATTATAATATTAATTTAATCACTTTGAATTTAGTCACTTAAAGTTCAAGATTACCAATCAGATTAATAGTAATTTGAAGAACTTACCTGAAGAAGCCAGTTTAATCAAATCATCTTTTGTTAAGTTGAGGAACGTGATATTCGAGAGAGGGGCTGGGTAGCTGTTGGCGTAATCACCAAAGGCGGGTTGTTCAAAGGACTTTGGCTCTTTGCGCAGGAAATAGTTCAAGATTACCAATCAGATTAATAGTAATTTGAAGAACTCACCTGAAGAAGCCAGTTTAATCAAATCATCTTTTGTTAAGTTGAGGAACGTGATATTGAGAGAGGGCTGGGTAGCTGTTGGCGTAATCACCAAAGGCGGGTTGTTCAAAGGACTTTGGCTCTTTGCGCAGGAAATAGTTCAAGATTACCAATCAGATTAATAGTAATTTGAAGAACTTACCTGAAGAAGCCAGTTTAATCAAATCATCTTTTGTTAAGTTGAGGAACGTGATATTCGAGAGAGGGGCTGGGTAGCTGTTGGCGTAATCACCAAAGGCGGGTTGTTCAAAGAACTTTGGCTCTTTGCGCAGGAAATAGTTCAAGATTACCAATCAGATTAATAGTAATTTGAAGAACTTACCTGAAGAAGCCAGTTTAATCAAATCATCTTTTGTTAAGTTGAGGAACGTGATATTCGAGAGAGGGGCTGGGTAGCTGTTGGCGTAATCACCAAAGGCGGGTTGTTCAAAGAACTTTGGCTCTTTGCGCAGGAAATAGTTCAAGATTACCAATCAGATTAATAGTAATTTGAAGAACTTACCTGAAGAAGCCAGTTTAATCAAATCATCTTTTGTTAAGTTGAGGAACGTGATATTCGAGAGAGGGGCTGGGTAGCTGTTGGCGTAATCACCAAAGGCGGGTTGTTCAAAGGACTTTGGCTCTTTGCGCAGGAAATAGTTCGGTTCGGCCAGCATCAGTATATTATTACGGTCGGTACCAGCAGTTCCTTCCCCTTCTAAATTTTTGTTGTTTGTATTTGAACCATTCCATCTGCAGAACAAAAATACAAGGTTGGTTGGTTGGTGGGTTGGTGTTGTAGAGTAGCTAGCAGCCCTCCAGCACTCTACCAGATGGCTTGGCTCATAGCATTAAATAGTCTTTAAAACACATTTTTTAAAGCTGATTTTTTTCTATATACATAGACAATATTCTATAGCAGTAGTTATTTTTTAAATTTTTTTTTTTAGATCTTGGTTTGGTTTGTTTTGTTTTATGGCATATCAACCTCATTGGGTCATTTAATGCCGATAAAGTTTTGAAATAAATCAATTCTTAAATGGATAATACAATTTTTTTTATAAATACATTTTTCTATTTAACCCATAGATGGGACCAAAACAGGTACTACCACTCCGGCTCAGAGTGGACCAGGGAGCAATGGTGATGAAGGGGTGCTCCACATTCTCCAAACCTCCAAAACTGGAACCTCACCATCAGATAGAGTTTAACGTCATTCCCAGGACATGTAGACCCACAGCCACCGCCTTCTAGCACCCATATGATAAAAAAGGTTGGGGCTTGCCATAAGGGCAATAGGGTTGGGGAAATCATATAGGTGCTAGGCTTGACGTGACCAGCCGATTGATCGGAGGGGGCCTCTCCGACCGCCCATCTAGCCCAAGATAGGGCCAAAGTGGAGTATTGCATGTCATGAATTGCTCATCCACCTGGGCTCTATCCTTAAGCATCACGGGTCGCCACCCACGGCCAACAGGTGGCCCCATTGGGGGAGTCTTACTCCTCTCCAGTGGTGCAGTCGGTGCATTCTAACACCCCACCGACAGGGCGGAGTAGTTATTTGGTGTGTGTTGTAGAATAGCTAGCACCCCTTCAGCACTCTACCAGATGGCCTGGCTCATAGCCTTAAATAGTCTACGATTAAAGGCTTCAACAGTTGATTAATAAGCTGATTAATATTTGGACTGTGATTGGCTATACAGCATTTGACCCTCCTCTATTTCTTGTAAGTTGTCTTATTAATTGTTTTGTAACTTATTGTTCTGTGTTTTGTATGAATCCGTTAGCACCAGATACAAGTGCTGAATAAATATATCAAGAACTCAATTTCCTCTGCGTATCATTTCACCTTGATGATATAACAGGTTGGTTGGTTGGTTGGTTTTATGGCATGTCAACCCTTGTTGGGTTATCTAATGCCAAAGTGATATTTTTTTCAAAGAATTATATGAACAGGATACCCCCATAGACTGAATAAAGGGTTGGGTTCAAAGTTCTGTGATAGCTCCTGATTACGACAAGAAGGTCTTATGGCATGTCAACCCTTGTTGGGTTATCTAATGCCAAAGTGATATTTTTTTCAAAGAATTATATGAACAATATACCCCCATAGACTGAATAAAGGGTTGGGTTCAAAGTTCTGTGATAGCTCCTGATTACGACAAGAAGGTCTTATGGCATGTCAACCCTTGTTGGGTTATCTAATGCCAAAGTGATATTTTTTTCAAAGAATTATATGAACAATATACCCCCATAGACTGAATAAAGGGTTGGGTTCGAAGTTCCGTGATAGCTCCTGATTACGACAAGAAGGTTCCTGAGTTTGAAAAAAAGGTTCCCAAGTTTGAAAAGAAGGTTCCCGAGTCTGACAAGAAATACCTGAAGAAGGCTGGAGGGCATATTGGCCAAAACATTGTACAGAAAACAATGAAGATGAGGACAATAGTCCGAATAATACAAATAATACTAAGAATTATATGGTTTCATATGAAAATACCTGAAGAAGGCCGGAGGGCATATTGGCCGAAACATTGTACAGAAAACAATGAAGATGAGGACAATAGTCCGAATAATACAAATAATACTAAGAATTATATGGTTTCATATGAAAATACCAGATGAAGGCCGGAGGGCATATTGGCCGAAACATTGTACAGAAAACAATGAAGATGAGGACAATAGTCCGAATAATACAAATAATACTAAGAATTATATGGTTTCATATGAAAAAAAAAAGAAATAAAGTTGGTGGAATTCAAACCTAACTGTTAACAGAGGACAGGGATTTGTGAATGACGACTCTTAACCCCTTGTTGACCTTTCTTCCTGTTTGTGAATTTCAAGATTATATGAAGGTTGAATTAAAAGTTAACAAAACGGAATCGGTTTTTGAAGATTTTGGAAATCAAGTCTCTCTTCTTTATCAATCTTTTAATTTTAAAAATATTAGCTGAACTTTATCAATGTAAATAATATTTTGGTCATTTTTTCTTCTATCACGCAACAAGTTTTTTTTTTTTCTAGAGAAGAGGAAGAAGAAATACAGGACAAGAATAATAATGGTATACAGCCACGGGTATACGCTCAGACTATATATACCGTCTATGTAAAAGATGGCTATACAACCACAGAATAGCAAATGTAGGTTTTTGTAATAGAAGAGATGAGGCAGTTAATTATATGATAAGTGAATTTAGCAAACTGGCACAAAAGGAGTACAAGAGAAAGAATATAGATTATCTAAAGTGATGTTCTATTTTGTTCAAGATAAAAAAAAGAATTCCTCATCTTATAAATAGCTGAAACGTTGTGACTATAACAACCAAGATGAGGATACCAGTTTGAAATAAATCAGTGTATAATAATGATAATTCCTCATCTCAGAAATAGAGAAAATATTGTGACTATAACAACCAAGATGAGGATACCAGTTTGAAATAAATCAGTGTATAATAATGATAATTCCTCATCTCAGAAATAGCTGAAACATTATAACAACCAAGATGAGGATACCAGTTTGAAATAAATCAGTGTATAATAATGATAATTCCTCATCTCAGAAATAGCTGAAACATTATAACAACCAAGATGAGGATACCAGTTTGAAATAAATCAATGTATAATAATGATAATTCCTCATCTCAGAAATAGAGGAAACATTGTGACTATAACAACACAGATGAGGACACCAGTTTGAAATAAATCAGTGTATAATAATGATAATTCCTCATCTCAGAAATAGCTGAAACATTGTGACTATAACAACCAAGATGAGGATACCAGTTTGAAATAAATCAGTGTATAATAATGATAATTCCTCATCTCAGAAATAGCTGAAACATTGTGACTATAACAACCAAGATGAGGATACCAGTTTGAAATAAATCAGTGTATAATAATGATAATTCCTCATCTCAGAAATAGCTGAAACATTGTGACTATAACAACCAAGATGAGGATACCAGTTTGAAATAAATCAGTGTATAATAATGATAATTCCTCATCTCAGAAATAGCTGAAACATTGTGACTATAACAACCAAGATGAGGATACCAGTTTGAAATAAATCAGTGTATAATAATGATAATTCCTCATCTCAGAAATAGCTGAAACATTGTGACTATAACAACCAAGATGAGGATACCAGTTTGAAATAAATCAGTGTATAATAATAATAATTCCTCATCTCAGAAATAGCTGAAACATTGTGACTATAACAACCAAGATAACAAAAGAAAAGAAAAATGAGTGAGAAAATACAGACTGAAAATGAATGAATTCTCCAGTCGCAATTTCCAGCGTATTTGGCACAAAGTCATATTCAACAGCAGGATAGGTTTGGACAATATTTCCCCTCTTTCCTCGGACGTTCAAATTATGTATGACAGCATCTTTCAAATGCTCGGGTCGCTTCTTGATTGAAAAGGCATGTGACCTACAAATACAAAAGTACATGGAAATATCATTTCTCTGAATTTTTGAGATGAGGCTTGAGAGCAGTTTTACAGTGGCATTAAGTTGGTCCGTGTTAAAGAATCCTATAATCCTTGTCTATTTATCTGTTTGTCCATGCATCCACAAGTGACAATCAACCAAGGCCTTAAATAGTTAACCATCTACATATTTGAGCATTTTGATTGGCTGATTCAGACTATGCTGTCTTGAAGAGTCTATAAATTTAAGTTGTGATCTTCAGCACACCTTATATATCAAAATAATCCAATTAGATGAAACATTGTGACTATAACAACCAAGATAAGGATACTGTTGTACCGGCCGTTCCTACAGTGGAGAACATGCACCGGTTCTCACTATAAATAGTGAGACACCGAGTGTAAAGGTAGCACTGTTCCCGTTAACGACAAGCTAGTCGTACATGTACCATTAATTGTAAATACACTTGTCTTATTTTACCCTATCTTGACTTGACTTCTTTTTACTGTTGGGACTAACATCACAACAGATACCAGTTTGAATTTGTGTAATTTTGTAATTTATGACTAAAACAACAAAGATAAGGATAACAGTTTGAAATGAATCAGTGTATGATAATGATAATTCCTCATCTCTGAAATAGCTGAAACATTGTGATTATAACAACCAAGATGAGGATACCAGTTTGAATTTGTGTATGATAATAATAATAATTCCTCATCTTTAGAAATAACCGAAACATTATGACTAAAACAACAAAGATAAGGATAAAATTTGAAATAAATCAGTGTATTATAATGATAATTTTTTATCTTAGAAATATATAAACTCTGTGGCTATAACAACCAAGATGAGGATACGAGTTTGAATTTGTATATGATAATAATAATTCATCACCTCAGAAATAGCTGAAACATTTTGATAATAACAACCAAGATGAGGATACCAGTTTGAAATAAATCAGTGTATAATAATACTAGTGCTGGGTTAACTCAGTTGGTAGAGCGTTCAGCTAGAAACCACAAGGTTCCTAGTTCGATACTGGCCCTCACTAACTCAGTGTATGAGTAGCACAGAGATCTGTGCAGTAAAGTAAGGAGTTGATGGCAGGTGTGGTGCTCCACCTCAGACACAAAAACAATCTCCTTGGTCTAGCACTAGTGAAAAGGGGATAGACTCCTTTGTTCATTGGCTGATACCGACTTTAGGCCACTCCAATGACTGATTTTCTCATCTTTGAAATAGAAGAAACACTGTGATTAAAACAATCAAGATGAGGATGCCAGATTGAATATATCCAATCATTATATATTAAAGTTTGATGACTGACTGATAATTAAGTCCCTCACCTGTCTTGGAAGATTCTCCCAAACTGAGCTGTATTTATCGCCAATCGGAGTGTGAAGTCCACATCTTTAAAAACTTTCACTTCTGGATTTTGTTTGAACACATAACCCCGGTCCTGTGTTGTGTTTTTTAAGGAAAACTCCGTAGAAAGGTCAACTCTTGTTGCTTCCCCTGGTTTTAGAGCGTTCGATTTATGGTCAGTGTCCCAAGTGAAGTCTGTAGTTGAAATGTTGTATCTGAATGAATGGAAAGAAAATAAACAATTAAAAAATTGGATAGTGGGCCCTTGGGCATTGTCTTATTGTCTGACGGCTCAGTCCGCCCTTATGCAAGAAATATTAGAATTATATTTTTATTCCTTTTTGTATTTGTTTATCTCTTGCCTTTTCAGCCAAGAAAATGTTTTGAATGGAAAATTAGCGCTCTTAGAATAATTCAAAATTTATGAATGCTGGGATAAACGGTTTTCGAACAATACTAAGAGCGCTAATTTTTCCATTCAAAACATTTTTAAACAAACTGATCAACAAAAACTATCACAGTCTCCTTATTATTCTGGGATAAATTTTCCTTTTCCTTATATCAACAAAAGCCCTGAAGAAGATCAACTAAACAGATTGAAACACTGCAGCGTTGACTGAATAAATATCACTCATTTTATTTGAACCTGTGTTTTTTCAAATTTTTTCACTATATTACATACTATCGGATTCACTTCCATTTCTCTTCACACACACACACACACACACACACACACACATATATATATATATATATATATATATATATATATATATATATTATATATATAGAGAGAGAGAGAGAATAAACAGAGAATGAATGAGAAAAGTATTGGCATATAAAGGTGCTCAACATTAAAATAGCAGAGCAGATTTACAATCAAATATTATATATTATAAAGTTTAGTAATGGGATATTAAATCCATAATATATAATATTTGATTGTATATATATATTATATATATATATATATATATATATATATATATATAAGTAAAGAAATAACAAAAGACTTTGAGATTTAGCATTATATATATATATATAAGTAAAGAACTAACAAAAGACTTAGAGATTTAGCATTATAGTCTATTTCAGGGAGCTTAGACAAATAGTCTAAATCTCCCGACTCATCAGATGTGAATCTTTTGCATCTGATGAGTCGGGAGATTTAGACTATTTGTCTAAGCTCCCTGAAATAGACTATAATGCTAAATCTCTAAGTCTTTTGTTAGTTCTTTACTTATATATTTGCTCTGTGACTCTAATATTAAAAACACACATTGAGCTCTCAAACTGCGACTTGGTTTTGTTTAAATAAAACTCTTGTGTCATAATGAAGATTTCTTCTCTGGACTTTTGGATTATATATATATATATATATATATATATATATATATATATATATATATGCATTATTATTAGGAGAGTGCTCAATATCTGTAATAGAGCAATATTAATAATGATAAGTAAATATCTATTTTTTTTTCAAAATTTTTCACTGCCATGAGGTTTTACCTACCTGACCCTAAAAATGCAATTATGGCCTGCAGTTTCAGGAAGGGTCCAGTTATAACGGATTGCATTACCACTGAGACCGTTCCCCAAATAGTTGTCTCGACTGTACTCATTTTCCTGACATTCCGGGGGTGGCAATCCATGGGCTGGAAATTCTTTCCATTTTGCTCTTTTACAATTTGGGGAATTCTTTGGAAAGCAGAAATTCTATTGAAAAAAAAAAAAATAACAGATATAAGCAATGATGGAGTTTTGGTTACAAACTGACACTGAATCGCCATTATATTATGATTATTATTATTATTACTACTACTATTATCATTATTATACTACAACTACGCTTATCTTCTGATTCCACTAACAATCAGTTAAAACGCCATTCCCTTTTTTCGTTTATTTCTTTCGTTATTTCCATTGCAATCTAGAAGATTGAAAAGTGCCTGACTTTTCCTAACTCACCAGCCATCCGAGGATTTCTCTCTCTCTCTCTCTCTCTCTCACTACTCCAGACCGACGATGTCAGCTTTTTTTCCCAACTCAAACACACCATCCTCCCCCCCCTCTTTCTGCCTTTCTCTTTTTTTTTTTTTCTTTTTCGTTTTCGTTTTCGTTTTTCTTTTTTCCTTCTCCGCTTCCATTAAATGATAATTTTTTAGGCTGAACTTTCACAAAGGTGTCAAAATTAGGGTGACCCAGAAAAAACAGAACCCAAATTATCTATTTATTTTCCCATTAAACTAACCTTAAACCCCAACCCCAACCCCAACTCTAACCCCTAAGCCCAAGCTTAACTCCATACCCTAACCCTAAACCCCCCAAGTTAAAATTAACAGTTTTATTACAAAATTTGTGGGTTCTGTTTTTTTCTGGGTCACCGGTATATATGGTTACCCAGAAAAAACAGAACCCAAAATACATAAACATACCTATGTATTTAATAGTTTAAAAACACCAGTCTCGCTACAGCTGTCAGTGGACGAGGGGATAAGATATCAGGCAGGCAAATAGCCAGTCTGAGTTCGACCCTAGCCAAGGATAGCTGTTATGTCTAGCCACACTGAAGAGGTGTGAAACCCCCGAAACACATGTCTGTGGATGAATTATTAATATATATATATATATATATATATATATATATATATATACAATGAAAAAAAAAATACTGAAATTAAAAAGAAATAGTAAAATGTGAAAATACAAACCTCACAGTCTTCTTTATTGTTGGGAAGCAGAACTGGTACTTTACTGAGGGTAAGGAAGTCTTTCTCGCTAAGGACACAGGCCCATTTTGATTTGACATTCTGGCTCTCTTGTTGATAGTAAACACAACGACTTGCATTGTTCATCAAAACAGCAATGTCCTATAAATAAATAGCGGTTTACAATGTGAATGGGAAGGCTAATTTGCATATTGATATTATAAATTTGATTTTAATAAATATATGCTTAGTATTATTGATTTCTAATTGTTTGGTTTTATCTTAATGAATATGAGCAAAAATCTTGGGGATAAATCTTAAAAGAAATCCATTAACAAGAAGAAATAACTGTAATTTTATCCTTTACTTCCTATTTTAACTAAATAGTTAAATTAGGAAAATTTACCAATGATAGATGGGAGTAATGGTAAATGATGGAAGAGTTAGTTTCAAAGTTGTTCTATTTTTCAATCATACCCCCTCTTTTCCAAATCTTTTTATCTGCATTCTTATTCAGTTTCATTAGCCTTTCTAATTTAATATGATATTTTATCATATTAAAACTTAAATACTTGCACCCGGAGGGTGCATATATTTGCTAGTATAAATAAATAATAATATACTTAACAATGCTTCAAGCAAATTATCAAATACTATTATATATATATATCCCACAAGAAAGCAGTTATACGGCCACATGCCCCCTGTTACACAAACCATCTGAGTAAGGCGATCAAGACATGCTGGACACTGCTGGAGAAGTAAGGATGAGCTAATAATCAAGATCTTTCTGTGGCAACCGGCACATTTTTTTAGTTCTTTTATCTATGTTTTTATTAAATTTGGAGTCTATTATTTTTTTATGAAGGACGTGTAAGTTAAGTGTGTTAGTTATTAAATATATTTAATATGTTGTGTCCGACTTTAAATGCTATTTTATTGATGTTAGGTTTTTAAAATTTTTTATGCATATTGCTTCAATGATCTGACGGCGTTTCTTATCATTATGTTTGTAGATAATTTTAGTGTTTTCGGTTAGAATTTTCCTAATATCGGGGGAGGTGGATTTTTCTGGGTGTTTTTTTAATTAAGTGTTGTTTTATGGCGCTAGTGTCGGAGAGATGGTATGTAATTGAAGAGATTGGCCCGTTTAAAAGGACTTAAAGTAAGTAAGTAAGTAAGTAAGTCCTGAGCTATAGAATCCTTTGGTAAGTGAATAAGTCCTGAGTTATGGAATCCTACGTAGTGTCAAAGGTCCAGTGATATAATCCTATGTTCCGTAGTCCACGAAGGTTCAAAGCAATGTGCGTAGGTATGACCAGAACAGCCGGTATAAATAACAATATCAGCAGCAGAGTACTGCCAGTGATTGGCCAAGAATATGGTCACATGATTATCGCCGAGTCTATAAGTAAGAGTGGGCATCTGGCACACACCTTATATACAAAGAACGCCAACAAAAACAAAAGAAATCACTTACAATTTGACTTACAAATGTTTTAAACTGTATAAAAAATAAATCTAAGGTAGGTGGGTTGTCTCTCTTGCTCGACACACCCCTTTTCAAACCAACCAATCACAGGCCCGCAATTTTCGGCACCAGAAATCAAAGATAAGAATATTTCTCTTTTAAAACTGGGATCTTCATAGAGGAGGACATGAATTTGTTGCTCCCACTATGTCAGTAAGTATGAAAACTTTAACGTAACCATTTACCAAGGACTCAGTTAAGTGGACTGATATTCGTTTATATTTATACAAATTTATTTTGCCGCAGATAGCACAATTGTTTGTAACAGAAAATATTACAATATTGTTGAAATTACAAGTTGTGTCCATGTATTTCCAGATTCTAACTCTTGTTAACTCCACATTCACAGCTTAAATCAGCATATTTTGCAAACAATTGTACTGTCTATGGCAATATAAGTCGATGGGGCGGCCTAAAGTCGGTATCAGCCAGTCAGCGAGGGAGTCTATCCCCTTTTCACTAGCGCTAGACACAGGAGATTGTTTTTTAGCATCTGAGGTGGAGCGCCACACCTACCATGAACTCCTACCATCAACCCGGCCCCTATTGTAGAGGCTGGTGTTGCATGTTCCGACTTCACAAATAATATTTAAAATGACGATAAAATAACAAGACCCATTTTAGGCAGAAAATATGGAGAAATAACAAACACAAGGCACATATTTAACAAATAACAAATAAATCTATTCTGAGGTTATTTTGTCAGTTGAATAAATTTGGACAAATGAAAAGAAAAAAAACTGTAATATTCACAACATAAATATGAATGTCAAATTTGTAGGTAAAAATAGTGAAGTAGTATCAGATTTGTTCGATAGAAATTTGGAAAAATAGAAAAAAAGGTTTTTGTGTTTACAACCTGAAAAATGAGTGTCTGATGTTGATTGCAGTGGATTATATTAGTGATTTATCATGGTGAGTATTTTGCTACTGTGTGATTTCTCTAGCATCATAAGGTGCGTTTTATTCTTTTGATGAGATTTCTGTTGCAGAGCTTGGTTTCTAGGAGTTTTCTTGTTCTCCTGAGCTATTCTTTTTTAACTTTTCTTTTCATCTCTGATTGCTTGATATTGTCTGCTTGTAAAATTCCCAAGTATTTGTAATTTTCTTTTTCTCCAAGTGTTTTTTAGTGTCCTGATTTAGCGACCATGAATACATACAAGTAGCATGTTGGTGAAATGGTTAGAAACGTGGGAAATGGCACGATAAGACGAGGTCAATTCATGGAGCAGGCTGCTTGCATGTCACATAGCGCTAATACCCTTGGGAAAGGTATGAATCCAACAATTCTCCCATCGGCTATGGGTAAATAGTAGGGCAGACTGGGCTCTTTAACCTTGTTTAGGAAACCAGTCTAGGAAAAGGAAAACTCGGAATTCAAACAAGGCTCCTAGTTCGATAGTGGCACTCGCCAACTCAGCGTATGAATAGCACAGGGATCTATGCGGTAGAGTAAGGATCTGATAGTAGGCGTGGCACTCATGATACAATTTATAATACACATATAAAGGACAATTTTATTAAGACTCAAAACTTCTTTGTAATTATTTGTACTGTTTTGCTTGTTTCTTTAATGTTACATTTCACATAAGATTTATGGCAATTTTCACCTTCAGTTGTGAAAATTCCTAGAAAATAAGGCAATTAGAGTAACCTCCCTTGACATTCACTTTGAAATAAACCAGTAGCCATTTTGAAAGTCTCCTTGCGAAATAAACAAATCTTAGAAACTTTTTCGAAAACAATACAACTGCATGCTTTAACACAAAAATATCATAAAATGTGTTCTTAATAACAATTAAGTTCATTTCAGATAATGCGCACGCACAATTTTTCAAAAACAATACAACAACACAAAAATATCATAAAATGTGTTCTTAATAACAATTAAGTTCATTTCAGATAATGCGCACGCACAATTTTTCAAAAACAATACAACTACACAAAAATATCATAAAATGTGTTCTTAATAACAATTAAGTTCATTTCAGATAATGCGCACGCACAATTTTTCAAAAACAATACAACAACACAAAAATATCATAAAATGTGTTCTTAATAACAATTAAGTTCATTTCAGATAATGCACACACACAATTTTTCAAAAACAATACAACAACACAAAAATATCATAAAATATGTTCTTAATAACAATTAAGTTCATTTCAGATAATGCGCACGCACAATTTTTCAAAAACAATACAACAACACAAAAATATCATAAAATGTGTTCTTAGTAACAATTAAGTTCATTTCAGATAATGCGCACGCACAATTTTTCAAAAACAATACAACAACACAAAAATATCATAAAATGTGTTCTTAATAACAATTAAGTTCATTTCAGATAATGCGCACGCACAATTTTATGCTAGGAATTTTAACAACTAAAGGTGAAAATTACCAAATTTACATTTCACATAAAATTTACCTCCAACCAAAACACAACAGTATCATTGAAAAATAGATGTGTCCATATCACCAGGCGATATTTGAATGTTCCTTGTTTTGTTTTTTTTTTTGAATGAGGAATAAAATTTTTTTGACTAACCTTCCAAGGAGATGGATGCCAATAGGGGTAATAATCTCTCTCTTCAGGACATTCATACCCGTACCTGGTCCCTTGAGGGTTTTGTCGAGTGTACGTTGCTCGGTCTTTTTTATTCAGGTTCTAGAAAAAGAAGGTTCAAAATTAGATATTCTCTATTTAACTTGGCTGGACTTAAAAACTTATAATTAGAAGATAATCCAGCAATACCAATCCAGTTTTTTTGTATTTCATATTAGCTGGGACTGCCTGGTATCTTGTTAATGTGTTTATCTGTTCAACTAATACTGTGCTACTATAAAAATGCATTGCAAGTGATTTACTATAAAAATGCATTGTAAAAGATTTACTATGAAGATGTATTGAAAATGATTTACTATAAAAATGCATTGTAAATGATTTACTATAAAAATGCATTGCAAATAATTTACTATAAAAATGCATTGTAAATGATTTACTATAAAAATGCATTGTAAATGATTTACTATAAAAATGCATTGCAAATAATTTACTATAAAAATGCATTGTAAATTATTTAATATGAAAATGCATTGAACATGATTTACTATAAAAATGAATTATAAATGATTTACTATAAAAATGAATTATAAATGATTTAATATAAAATGAATTATAATATTATAATAAAAATGTATTGAAAATTATTTACTATAAAAATGCATTTTTATAGTAAATTATTTACAATGCATTTTTACAGTAAATCATTTTCCATGCATTTTTATAGTAAATCATTTCTAATGCATTTTTATAGTAAATTATTTACAATGCATTTTTATAGTAAATCATTTGCAATGCATTTTTATACTAAATCATTTAGAATGTATTTTTATAGTAAATCATTTAGAAAGTTATTTACAATGCATTTTTATAGTAAATTATTTACTATGTATTTTTATAGTAAAGACAACATAAAACACAACCTGTGTGGTGAATTTTCAGTTGTTTTTTTTTATTAATAAATTAAAACTCACCTGATCAGCAATAAAAAGTCCCTTATTTCTTTCTCTCATTGAACAATCTTTGTAGTGTCTCCAATTTTCATGCATACCAAATTCAAATTTCTGATCAGAGTTTTCTAATGGAATTGTTCTGTAAAGTAAATATTATAGAAAATTATAGAAATACCAAAGGAATAATGGGTCTCTTAGATTTGGTATGGTTTGTTATAATTTACGGCATGTCAACCCATGTTGGGTTATTTTAGATAATAATAATGAAATTTATTGTGTACAGTGCTCAGGTACACCACAACTCATCAAAGACTTGTGCCTATTACATAGAATAATGTATTAGTGTCAGGAACATGAATAGCGTACATTAATAATATACATGTATGTGTACAGTGCTCAGGTGCACCACAACTCATCAAAGACTCATGTCCAGCACATAGAATAATATATTAGTGTCAGGAACATGAATAGCATACAGTAATAATATGCATGTATGTGTACAGTGCTCAGGTGCACCACAACTCATCAAAGACTCATGTCTAGTACATAGAATAATGTATTAGTGTCAGGAACATGAATAGCGTACATTAATAATATACATGTTTAATAATAATGAAATTTATTGTGTACAGTGCTCAGGTACACCACAACTCATCAAAGACTCATGTCTAGTACATAGAATAATGTATTAGTGTCAGGAACATGAATAACGTACAGTAATAATATACATGTATGTGTACAGTGCTCAGGTTCACCACAACTCATCAAAGACTCATGTCTAGTACATAGAATAATGTATTAGTGCCAGGAACATGAATAGCATACAGTAATAATATACATGTATGCGTACAGTACTCAGATGCACCACAACTCATCAAAGTCTCATGTCTAGTACATAGAATAATGTATTAGTGTCAGGAACATTAATAACGCACATTAATGATATACATGTATGTGTACAGTGCTCAGGTGCACCACAACTCATCAAAGTCTCATGTCTAGTACATAGAATAATGTATTAGTGTCAGGAACATGAATAGTGTACAGTAATAATATACATATATGTGTACAGTGGTCAGGTGCACCACAACTCATCAAAGTCTCATGTCCAGCACATAGAATAATATATTAGTGTCAGGAACATGAATAGCATACAGTAATAATATGCATGTATGTGTACAGTGCTCAGGTGCACCACAACTCATCAAAGACTCATGTCTAGTACATAGAATAATGTATTAGTGTCAGGAACATGAATAGCGTACATTAATAATATACATGTTTAATAATAATGAAATTTATTGTGTACAGTGCTCAGGTACACCACAACTCATCAAAGACTCATGTCTAGTACATAGAATAATGTATTAGTGTCAGGAACATGAATAACGTACAGTAATAATATACATGTATGTGTACAGTGCTCAGGTTCACCACAACTCATCAAAGACTCATGTCTAGTACATAGAATAATGTATTTGTGCCAGGAACATGAATAGCATACAGTAATAATATACATGTATGCGTACAGTACTCAGATGCACCACAACTCATCAAAGTCTCATGTCTAGTACATAGAATAATGTATTAGTGTCAGGAACATTAATAACGCACATTAATAATATACATGTATGTGTACAGTGCTCAGGTGCACCACAACTCATCAAAGTCTCATGTCTAGTACATAGAATAATATATTAGTGTCAGGAACATGAATAGTGTACAGTAATAATATACATGTATGTGTGCACATGCGTGTATATGTGTGTGGATGTTGGTATCAGGTATAGTATTGGCATATTACAGGAAGCATGGAGGCTTTTAAAGATGCAGTATTTCGGCAGCCTACAATGGATGCAGGCAGTTTATTTCATGCCTCAACAACTCTGAGCGGGAGAAAATGTTTCTGAAAGTCATGCAAGCTATGTTGTTTTCTGAGGCATGTCCATGTGTGTTAGAAACATGGAGATCAAAAAGGGGTTCAAGGTTGCTGTTGGTAAGATGATTAATGACCTTATGAGCGTTTACCAGGTCAGTTGCCAGACGCCGAAGTTTCAAAGAATCCATTCCCAGGGCAGCAATACGTTCAGAATATGGTATTCTTTTGGTTGCACGTCTCTCTACAGTTTCTAGGAGATTAATGTTCTGAGCGAGATAGGGGTTCCAGACTAGTGATGCAAATTCCATGGTGATTGTAAAAGTGTGGCCGCACCATTATGCCAAAGACATTTTGTTTTATTAATTCTTGATAAGTATTCAATTTTTTTAAAACATATTTTTTAATGCTCATTTTTTTTTCTCTATTTAACCCATAGATGGGACCCCAAAAAGATACTATCACTCCGGGTCAGAATGGACCCAGGAGTAATGGCAACGAAGGGGTACACCATATTTTCCAGAACTCCAATGTTGCAACTTTCCCATTAGACGCAGTTTAATGTTTAATGCATGTCACTATATATATATATATATATATATATATATATATATATATATATATGCGTGTGTGTGTGTGTGTGTGTGTGTTTGATGTGACCTTGTTTCTGATTGGGTGAATGCAATTGTGTGGCTTTGTGTGTCTGCGTATGTGTACTTATACCAATATTTTGAATATAGTCGTATAATATGCATATGTAGATATTAAATTCCAATTGTAATATGTATCTGTGTATGTATGTCTGTGTGTGTGTGTGTGTGTCTGTGTGTGTGTGCGCGCATGTGTGAGTATTTGTGTGTGTGTGTGTATGTGCTTGTTATGCATCGTTTGCTTATTACTCATGTGTTATCCTTTAAACAAAAGAACAACTGACCCAGGACACTAAGGTTCTCATCCATTGCTTTCTAGCACATATATGATAAAAAGGGTTGGTCTTTGCCATTGGGGCAATAGGTTGGGACAATCATATAGGTGCTAGGGCTTTACATGACCAGCTGATTGATTGGAGGGTGCCTCTTTGCTGACTCATCTAGTCAAAGTAAGGGCAAAAGTGGAATGTTGTATGTCATGGACTGCTCAGCCACCAGGATTACGTCCTTAAGCATCACAAGTCACCATCACAAGTCACAAGTCACCATCACAAGTCACCATCCACTATTGGAAATTCCATAGTTAATTATCTCCCCCTGCCGCTAGGGGGCGAATCGACAACATCGTATGTTGGCGCCAAAACCAAAAACTTTACTTATCGCATAGCAGTTACTGGAGGAGAGACGTCAAAAGAAATGCTCTCGTCACTTAGCCCAAAAACAGGGGTCACTTATCTACGGACTGTTGACCTGGACGGAGGCATTTTTTCACAGCACACTTTCGAAGGCATTGTGTCCGCGTACTACAAGGCGGTCACAATAGCACACTACAGAAGGCTAAAAAGACCAAATAGTCTACTTGAAAAGGGCCCATTCACCGTCATTTGAAGGAACTGTTACCCGGGCGAGAAGCTTCTAAAATAGCATCCCCCATTACTTATCACCGAACCGGTTACCGAGGAAGAACGAGAAACGTCCGAAGAAGCATTCTATCAACTTTCCAACCAGCAACAGAATACCCCCGTTGTCACCACTACTCCAAGAACTCTGCTTAACTCTCAGATAAGTCTGGTAGCAAATACCAATAAAATTTGCTACAAGTTATTGTATTATTTGTCAATACATGTATTAAATTTCCATTGTGTGTTTGTCTTCTTTGTCCGACAATTTGCCTACAACTACGGAGAAATAAGAGCTCCTTCGAAACCTGTAAATACTCTTACCACAGCCAACAGGTGGCCTCATTGGGGGGATTTTACCCCTGTGCAGAGGTGCAGTCGGTGTGTTTTCTTCTGCCACAGCCTGAAGCAGCTGAGAAGGTTAGAAGATAAAAGACAATAGCAGACTGTAATAAGAGACTATTTAACATTAATTACCCACATATAGTCAGGCTGACTGGGTTCTCTAGCCTGGGTAGGGTTAATGGGAAAAGAGAAAGTAAGAAATAAGAAAATAATGAAAAGATTAATTAAAAACAGAGATAGATAGATAGATAGATAGGAACTGACTGAGAACGATAGATAGATAGATAGATAGATGGATAGATAGATAGATGGATGGATATGAACAGATTGGGATAGATAGATAGATAGATTTGAAAAGACTGTAACAGATAGATAGATAGATATAAAAAGACTGTGATAGATAGATAGATAGATATAAAAAGACTGTGATAGATAGATAGATAGATATGAAAAGACTGTGATAGATAGATAGATAGATAGATATGAAAAGACTGTGATAGATAGAGACGGTATAGATAGATAGATAGATAGATATGAAAATACTGTAATAGTTATATATATATATATATATATATATATATATATATATATATTATTATAATGGAGATTGTGTGCTTTTTTGTCTGTAACCGAAACTATATCACTACTCAAGTTACAATTCCCTTAGTTATTGACATCACATTCTCAATGATTTTATTTTTATTCTAACCTCTATTATTAATAAAATTGTTTTACATTATTAATACTGTTAACCATATCTACATACAAACAACATACAATTATGTTTATATATACAACAAAATAGCGGTTTACAGTGTGAACGGGAAGGCTAATTTGCATACTGATATACAAAAATCGAATTTAATAAATATGTGCTTAGTATTATTGATTTCTAACTGTTTGGTTTTATTTTAATGAATATAAGCAAAAATCTCTTAAATGAATCTTAAATGAAATCCATTAACAAGAAAAAATAAGTGTCATTTTATTATTTACTTCCTCTTTTAACTAAATACTTAAATTAGAAAAAATAACAATGAAAGACGAGAGTGATGGAAGAGTAAGTTTCAGTTGTTCTATTTTTCGATTATACCCCCCCTCTGTTTCAACTTTTTAAATCTGCATTGTTATTTAGTTTCATTAGTATTTCTAATTTAATCTAATATTTTATTACATTAAAACTTAAATACTTGCACCCGGAGGGTGCAGATATTTGCTAGTATATATAAAGATTGTGATAGATAAATAGATATATAGATATGAAAAGACTATAATAGATAGATAGATAGATAGATAGATATGAAAAGACTGTGATAGATAGATAGATAGATATGAAAAGACTGTGATAGATAGATAGATAGATAGATATGAAAAGACTGTGACAGATAGATAGATAGATAGATATAAAAAGACTATGATAGATAGATATGAAAAGATTGTGATAGATAGATAGATAGATAGATAGATAGATAGATATGAAAAGACTATAATAGATAGATAGATAGATAGATATGAAAAGACTGTGATAGATAGATAGATAGATAGATATAAAAAGACTGTGATAGATAGATATGAAAAGATTGTGATAGATAGATAGATAGATAGATAGATAGATAGATAGATATGAAAAGACTGTGATACATAGATAGATAGATAAGAAAAGACTCAGATAGATAGATATATAGATAGATGTGAAAAGACTGTGATAGATAGATAGATAGATAGGTAGATAAGATATTAAAAGTGTAATAGATAGATAGATAGATAGACAGACAGATATGAAAAGACTGTGATATATATATATATATATATATATATATATATATATAGATAGATAGATAGATAGATATGAATAGACTGTGATAGATAGCTTGAAAGATTGGCGCACCATAATCTTCTTCATTTTGGCTTTATGTCGTACTAAATCTTTGATAGGTGTGGCTTTTGCAGGAATTGATTCAAACATTCAAAATTATTCAAGCACTCAAAATTTCAAATGCAGATTTTCTAGGCAGATCAACAAATACCTTGGAACAATTGTCAGTTAACCGCTGGCAGAGTGGTGAAGCCATACAGTAGTACTGACATAGCTACAACTTGGAAGAATTAATTCATAAACAACTGTATATTAGTTTGTTGGTTGGTTTTGAAGGCTGTCACAATGCGAGTGTAAAGAAAAAAGAAGGTAACTATGATGTTTTTTGTTAACCTATCATTTATTTCTCAATATTTCGGGAAGAAATTCCCATCCTCAGAAGAATACTGGAACTGAAGTTGTCTTAGCCGCTGCTAGATTCGTTCTGTCTTGGGTCTTCCAAATTCTGTGTGTGTATGTGTATGGTTGGGGTGCTTGCTTATGTGTGTGTTTGTGTGTGTAAGTGTGTGTGTGCGCGTGCTTGTGTGTGTAAATGTAAGCGTATGTGTGCGTGCGTGGTACTTATGTCTGTGTGTCTGATCATTTCTTTTTATTTTATTTTAATTATTATTCCAGATTTGATTCGCTTCTAAGCAAGGTTTTATTTTTATTCTATTTTATTTATTTTTTTTGTTTGTTTGTTTATTAACAGGATCATCTGATCTCTTTTTTATTGATATGTGTCTGAGACTAACATTCCAGATATTGCTTGATTGTTTATGGGTGCGGGTGTGTGAATTTACTGTCTATCAGGTGGCCTGTAACCTGTTGTGTGTGTGTGCGGTGTATTTGGTCAAACTGTATATTATTTTAAAACATGACTTACTTGACATTTTTCCCATCTCTGATCAAATTGTGACACATATATTGCAGGACAAATTCACAATTACTTTTTGGGTCCTGGCACGAGTGCTGGTGGGTCCTGTAAATAGTAAAAGCTATTAGTAAAGAAAGAAAGCCGTCTAAATATATGAGAGAAATAGTTATTATTTATTGTTATTATCAATTTACTTGGAAGGGGCCGGGTTAGCTCAGTCGGTAGAGCGTTCGGCTAGAAACCACAAGGTTCCTAGTTCGATACCGGTCCTCGCCAACTCAGCGTATGAGTAGCACAAGGATCTGTGCGGTAAAGTAAGGAGCTGATGGTAGGTGTGGCGTTCCACCTCAGACGCCAAAACAATCTCCTTGGTCTAGCGCTATTAAAAAGGGGATAGACTCCCTCGCTGACTTGCTGATACCGACGTTAGGCCACCCCGATGACTTTACTTTAAGGGGCCGGGTTAGCTCAGTCGGTAGAGCGTTCGGCTAGAAACCACAAGGTTCCTAGTTCGATACCGGTTCCCGCCAACTCAGCGTATGAGTAGCACAGAGATCTGTGCGGTAAAGTAAGGAGGTGATGGTAGGTGTGGCGCTCCACCTCAGATGCTAAATACAATCTCCTTGGTCTAGCGCTATAGACTCCCTCGCTGACTGGCTGATACCGACTTTAGGCCGCCCCGTCGACTTTACTTACTTATTTACTTGGAAGCGCTATTGGTAATTATGAAGACAGATAAAGATAAAGATAAACTCAAATAGGTAATGAACACAACAAGGCTTTATAATACGATGCACGATATTATCGGAAATTCAATAGAGAATTATCTTTCCCTGCCGCTAGGGGGAAAATCGCCAACATGAGATTGGCGCGAGAATCCAACCAAACCTCACTTACCACAGAGCAGTCACTGAGGGAAGTCGCAAAATAAGCGGTCCCCCCACCAAACTTGTCTACAGGCCGTCGACTTGGACGGAGGCGTTTTTTTAACTGTTAAGTATCTGGTCGGCATCCTTAGTTCCAGATGTAGTAAGTAAGTAAGCAAGCCAATAAGATCCGGTGTTATAATGTATCTTATGTCAAG
>CM042176.1:18045919-18116792 GCA_023376005.1 Doryteuthis pealeii | reverse complement strand
CCTTCCTATTAAAAGGGATGAAGTACTCTATGGTGGCCTTTACATACATACAGATGTCTGTATTAAAACAGTTAAAATGCCCTAATTTTAACAGCTACCTGTAGCCCCAATATATATATATATATATATATATATATATATATATATATATATATATATATAAGTATAGATAAAAGGATATATATATATATATATATATATATAATATATATATTATATATAAGTATAGATAAAAGGATATGAAAACACACAATGCTGTTAAAATGAAAATATTTTATATCATATTCATAGCTAAAAATATATATATGGCTAGAGATAACTGTTAAAGTTTAGCTACATTGGTGAAACATAAACGTCGAAACGCTATGTCTGTGGATGACTAATATATATATATATATATATATATATATGTATATATATATTAGTCATTTATATATATATAATATTATATATTATATATATATATATATATATATATATTATATTATATTTTTCTTTTATATATATATATATATATATATATATTTATATATATATTAGTCATTTATTTATATATTTTTTCATTTTTATTTTCACTTTTATTTTTATTTTTATTTTATTACATTTTTGCTTATCATTACTTTCATTCTTACTTTTGTCTCTTTATATTATTTTTTATATAATTAACTATATTTAACTACCCAAAACTTCTATTATCGTAACATATACAACTGTTTTTGGGTTTTTTTAATACTCTCAAACCAAATTAAACTAGTTAATAAATAATTTTAACCTTTTGCCTTTTAACTATTAATACGATCCCATAATATACCTTTCATTAAATAATAATTGAAAAAATAATTCCCATAAATTAATCCAAATTTTTAATCCAATAAACAAAAACTGTTCCCGATCTTCGAAAATATAAATAAGCGTTCCTCTACTAAAGATAAGTCCCATTCCAACGGGCATGTATTATACCATCTAAGATTAATCGAAAACTCTATTAATTTAACTAAAGTAACCCTGAAGAATCAATCGATGAAACTCGAGTAGGTTACTCCTTTTCATTGTTAAAATATATGTGTGTGTGTGTGTGTGTGTGTGTGTGTGTTTGTGTGTGTTACCCCTTTTAAGCAGACTAAAAAGGCTAGTCGGAGTAATAAGGGGCAGACAACTCCATATCGTCTCAAGGGAGATAATCAGCAAGAACAAACAAGGGAGATAATTAAGAAGAACAAATTCTTGATTTCAAAAAAAAAAAAAGAGAAAGATGAACAATTTACCTAGAATATGGAGCGCTTCGACAGGCAAGAGGGTCTGCAGCAACCAAGCATTCATATTTTGTAATGTTCTTAGTATCTGAAGCCAAACCCCAAATGTATCTCCTCCTGACCTTTCTTCCAGCAAGAATACAAGCTTTTCTAGATGTGAATGCTATAAAAAAGAAAGAAAAGAAATTCAAATCAACAGGAATACATGCTTGCATTTAATGTACTCTCTCTTCCAATGTGATTTACCTAAAACACACATTGTAAATGATTTACTATAAAAATGCATTGCAATTGATTTACCATAAAAATGCATTGCAATTGATTTACTATAAAAATGCATTGGAAATGATTTACTATAAAAATGCATGCAAATGATTTACTATAAAAATGCATTGCATTGCAAATGATTACTATAAAAATGCATGCAAATGATTTATTATAAAAATGTAAAATGATTTACTATAAAAAATGCATTGCAAATGATTTATATAAAAATGTACTGTAAATGATTTACTAAAAAATGCATTGAAAATGATTTACTATAAAATGTAAAATGATTTACTGTAAAAAATGCATTGCAAATGATTTATTATAAAATGTACTGTAAATGATTTACTATAAAAATGCATTGCAAATGATTTATAAAAATGCATTGGAAATGATTTACTATAAAAATGCTGCTAAATGATTTACTATAACAATGCATTGCAAATGATTTACTATAAAAATGTACTGTAAATGATTTACTATAAAAATGCATTGCAAATGATTTATTATAAAAATGTACTGTAAATGATTCACTATAAAAATGCATTGCAAATGATTTACTATAAAAATGCACTGTAAATGATTCACTATAAAAATGCATTGCAAATGATTTACTATAAAAATGCATTGGAAATGATTTACTATAAAAATGCATTGGAAATGATTTTTTATTAAAAAAATTTTTAAAAAAGATTTACTATAAAAATATATTGCAAATGATTTACTATAAAAAGGCATTGGAAATGATTTACTATAAAAATGCATTAGAAATAATTTACTATGAAAATACATTGTAAATGATTTACTATAAAAATGCATTGGAAATGATTTACTATAAAAATGCATTGGAAATGATTTATTATAAAAATGTACTGTAAATGATTTACTATAAAAATGCATTGCAAATGATTTATTATAAAAATGTACTGTAAATGATTTACTATAAAAATGCATTGCAAATGATTTACTATAAAAATGCATTGGAAATGATTTACTATAAAAATGTATTGGAAATGATTTTTTATTAAAAAAATTTTAAAAAAAGATTTACTATAAAAATATATTGCAAATGATTTACTATAAAAATGCATTGGAAATGATTTACTATAAAATGCATTGGAAATGATGTTTACTATGAAAATGCATTAGAAATGATTTACTATGAAAAGGCATTGCAAATGATTTACTACAAAAATGCTTAGTAAATGATTTACTATAAAAATGTATTAAAAGTGATGTCAGTAACCAGGTTTTTCCATGTTCTGGATAACTTAACTCAAATATATATATATATGTGTGTGTGTGTGTGTGTGTGTGTGTGTGTGTGTGTGTGTGTGTGTGTGTAAAATAGTGGAAAATCTTGAAAAAACACAGGTTCAAATAAAATGTTTATCCCAGCATTCATAAATTTCGAATTTTCCATTCAAAACATTTTTAAACAGATTGATCAACAAAAACTATCACAGTCTCCTTATTATTCTGGGATAAATTTTCCTTTTCCTTATATCAACAAATGCCCTGAAGAAGATCTACTTAACAGATCGAAACACTGCAGCGCCGGCTAATAAACTTACAACTTACCACTCATTTTATTTGAACCTGTGTTTTATCAAAATTTTTTCAGTATATCACATACTGTCGGATTCACTTCCATTTTTCTCTTCACTCACACACACACACACACACACACACACACATACATACATATATATATATATATATATATATATATATATATATTATATATATATATATCGTTGATGTAGGATCCTGTGATAGATTTAAGCCTATAGGTTTTAGTGTTGGCAAAAGGTTTAAAGACTTCACCCACAGTTGATTGAAATGGATGGCTCTCGGTATCAGTGCTTAAGTAGCCAACAAGTTGCTGTGTTCTTATATCCACTTTTTCCTCTATTTTCAACCACATTGATGAATGAATATAAAAACATTATCAGATAATAGATTGCAAATGTATCATTGACAAGTCAAATCTTTTACAGATCCACACAATTTCTCAACTAAATAACGAGCCAAAATATCAATTGAAATTAGTTGCTGTGTTGTTATATCCAGTTTTTCCTTTATTTTCAACGAATTTTCCACCTAATTTCTCAACTAGATAACGAAGACAAATTGTTATGTTTTTATGGGCCATCCTTTTAGCCTTCAAGCAAGAGCGCTTGTCCAGCGGAAATCGTTGGTAATCCTTTGGTAAAGAATCCTTAGTATTGTAATTTCCTTTGTCAATGATTGCAAATGGACTATGAAAGTATCAGTGTTTAAGTAGACAACAAGCCATGCATTATGGCCGTTGATTGGTGGAGGAATAAACCACATGGCCCTGCCTAGTCTATAAATTAAGGTGGTGTATTGTTGCACACCTAATATACCAGAATATTCCAACAGTCAATATACACATAGGAAAGGCTTGGACTACTATCAACAGAATTAAGGCCATAGGTTTTAGTGTTGGCCAATGGTTGAACATCTGCAAGAAGGGAGCACCAAAAGACCAATTAAACAACAGGCCATTTTACAAAAGAAGCTTTCCACTCACCTGGTGCCCTTTCCAAGAAATTATACAATTCCACCCATTTGCCATTGTTTTCTTCACATTGTGCTTTATTGTTCCATCGGGAACGACGGACCCAATCTGCTCCATTGCGAGTTTTTTCAACACATTCTCCCCGGGCTTTCAAGTTGGAACTCTGTTGGCGATATTTTCTGCAAAACACAGTAAAAAAAAACAGCATTTGAAAAGATTTTTACTATGAAAATGCATTGGAAATGATTTTTTACTATGAAAATGCATTGGAAATGATTTTTGCTATGAAAATGCATTGGAAATGATTTTTACTATGAAAATGCATTGGAAATGATATTTACTATGAAAATGCATTGGAAATGATTTTTACTATGAAAATGCATTGGAAATGATTTTTACTATGAAAATACATTGAAAATGATTTTCACTATGAAAATGCATTGGAAATGATTTTTACTATAAAAATGCATTAGAAATGATTTTTACTATAAAAATGCATTGGAAATGATTTTTACTATAAAACTGCATTGGAAATGATTTTTACTATAAAACTGCATTGGAAATGATTTTTACTATAAAAATGCATTAGAAATGATTTTTACTATAAAAATGCATTAGAATGATTTTTACTATAAAAATGCATTAGAAATTATTTTTACTATAAAAATGCATTGGAAATGATTTTTACAATGAAAATGCATTGAAAATGATTTTTACGATAAAAATGCATTGGAAATGATTTTTACTATAAAAATACATTAGAAATTATTTTTACTATAAAAATGCATTGGAAATTAATTTTACTATGAAAATGCATTGGAAATGATTTTTACTATAAAAATGCATTAGAAATTATTTTTACTATAAAAATGCATTGGAAATGATTTTTACAATGAAAATGCATTGAAAATGATTTTTACGATAAAAATGCATTGGAAATGATTTTTACTATAAAAATGCATTGGAAATGATTTTTACTATAAAAATGCATTGGAAAATACAAAACTTGAGAAATGAATAGAAATAGCTGAAATACTAACTTGCAATCAGCCACATCATTAACCAAGACACCAATATCAATCCAAGAATTTGGATGCCAATAAGGATAGTAATCTCGTTCCTCGGGACACTCATAACCGGATCGTTGTCCATTATTGTTTTGACGTGTATTGATGGCCCTTGAGAATCCTCGGACCTTACCCAGTTTTTGGTCAGCAGTAAACAAACCTAGAAAAAATAAATGCAGTTTTAATTACTTTTCCTTAATTAATACATTAGATATGAATAAACTCAGATGTCATCATTGAACAAAGCCAGCACATACTACCCCCACCACATCCGGAAGGGGGCCCAAGCCTGCTTGGGGGACCCAGAAGGACAGGTTTCATATCTTATATGAATACTATAGGTATACCTAAAATGGTCCTAAAATGCGTTTTTGACAAAATGTCTTTAGAAAATAATTTACCAAAAATCAGGGAATTATCGGATTTTAATGAAATTTTCAGTGTTGATTTATCAATGAATGCTCTTTATAAAGCATTATTTATTTTATTTCAAAACTTTCTCATTTTTTTTCAGGTCACTTAACTTATGTTGGGGGCGTAACATTTTTTCGAGTTGGTCTTATACTGTATACGGTATGAATAAAGAGATAAAAGACCAAAGTTATGAATAGAAAAAAAAAATTTACGGTGGCTTTTCTATGAGAAAATAAGTACCGAAAATCGAAAAATAAAATGTAAAAAAATAATAAATAATTAATTTTTTGGAGATTTCTTTTTTATACATTTAATTATTTAATTGGCTATTATCTCAATATTTTTTCTGCTTAAAAGGGGGGGGGTACATTTGCAATCGAGTTTTTCTTCAAAACGTATCCTTTGATTGACTAAAATAAGGTTTGCAATAAATAGATATTTATTTCTAGAATCTAAAAATATAACATTTTAAACTTAACATCAGGGTTTTCATATTTTAAATAAATTTTATATATTAATTTTTCATAGCAAAAATACTAAATTAAAGTTTTGAAATAAAATAACTGATGCATTATAACATTCATTAATTGATAAATCAATACTGAAAATTTCATTAAAATCGGATAATTACCTGATTTTTGGTAAAAAATTTTTTGCAATCGCGAATGTTACATTAAAATTGTAAACAAGCGCTTAAAACCATTGAAAAAGAGACAGAATGGCGGATCGCGTTGAAATTGACCAAAACAAATCCATTTAAATGTATCAAAAATAAACTGCATATGTAATGATATTTTCTTTTTTTTAATGATGGTCATTATGTTACTACTTATTGATTTAGACAAAAGTTTGACCTTAAATAATAGATTTAATTAATTTTAATTTGTTTTTAAAATTTGTAGCAGACGACAAATTGGGTATACCTAGAATACTAAGTAAAGTAAAGTTGTCGAAGTGGCCTATTATTGGTATCAGGCGGACTGTGAAAGAATTTATGGTTATTTCCTATAAAACTAACATAAACAAAGGGGAACCACTCTTGACTGATGAATTATTTATTTATTGATCTACTAGGAAAAAGAAGACGGGGTTAGGGTTTAGGGTTAGTTTAATGGGAAAATAAATAAGTAATTTATCAGTCAAGAGTGGCTCCCCTTTGTTTATGTTAGACTTATAGGAAATAACCAAAACTTGTATAAAACTAACATAAACAAAGGGGAAACCACTCTTGACTGATAAATTATTTATTTATTGATCTACTATGAAAAAGATAACGGGGTTAGGGTTTAGGGTTTAGGGTTAGTTTAATGGGAAAATAAATAAGTAATTTATCAGTCAATAGTGGTTCCCCTTTGTTTATGTTAGACTTATAGGAAATAACCAAAATGTGTATGCCTACGCCCGAAATGCTAATATTCTTGTTGTTATTTCTATTAAATAAATTAATGATAAAGAGGATTTTAATAAATGCAATTGTGTAATACTTTAGGTACCACCAATTTACCCTATGAAATTTACCCCCCACCCTATATTTAACATAATGAAACTTAGTATTATCTGCGTTATTCGAACTATTGTCCCCATCTTCATTGTTATTTGTACAACGTTTCGGACGATATGCCCTCCGGCCTTCTTCAGGTATTTCTTGTCGGACTCGGGAAACTTCTCGGACTCGGAACCTTCTTTTCGAACTCGGGAACTTTCTTGTCGTATTCGGGAGCCAAGAAGTTTCCCGAGTCCAAGAAGGTCCCCGAGTCCGACAAGAAATACCTGAAGAAGGCCGGAGGGTATATCGGCCGAAACGTTGTACAAATAACAATGAAGATGGGGACAATAGTCCGAATAACGCAGATAATACTAATCTTTAAGCCTCATCTCAAACATTCAGAGAAATAATGAAACTTGCATAAAGGTTAATATTATTTGGTCCATTCAAAAGAAGAAACATCAAAAAAAAAAAAACTCCTGATGATTAAAAAAAAAAATTCAGCTTATGGAAATAATGAAAATTATGAACGAAAACAATGTTTACATTTTCGCACCGTTAAATCAATTAAATTGATCTATTAGGAAAATAGAAGACAGGGTCAGGGTTAGGGTTTAGGTTTTAGGGTTTAGGGTTTAGGGTTTAGGGTTTAGGGTTATGTTCAATGGGAAAATAAATAAATAATTTATCAGTCAAGAGTGGTTCCCCTTTGTTTATATTTTACTTATAGAAAATAACCGAATTTATCTACCTTTTCATTGCGCTAGACCAAGGAGATATTTTTGCATTTAAAATGGAGTGCCACACCTACCACCAGCTATCCACTTTACTGCACAGATCGAAGCAGTGTTACTCATGCTCTGAGTTTGCGATGGCCGGTATTGAACCCAGAACCTTGTGGTTTCTAGGTGTATGCTTTACCGACTGAGCTAAACTGTCTCTTATGAAAATTGGCATGTAGTAGAGTGGGGGGGGCGCATATCATAGATTTATAGTTCTATTTTAATCATAGATTCAATCCTAACAGGTGCTATCACTCAGAGTAGTTTGGTTTGGTTTGGTTTGTTTTGTTTTACGGGATATCAACCTCGGTGGGTCATTTAATGCCGATAAAGTTTTGAAATAAATCAATTCTTAATGGATACAATTTTGTTTATCAACTCATGTTTTTCTATTTAACCCATAGATGGGACCCTAACAGGTACTACCACTCCGGGTCAGAGTGGACCAGGGAGCAATGGTAATGAAGGGGTGCTCCATATTCCCCAAACCTCCAGAACTGGAACATCACCATCAGATAGAGTTTAAGGTCATTCCCAGGACATATAGACCCTCAGCCACTGCCTTCTAGCACCCATATGATAAGAAGGATTGGGGGCTTGCCATAAGGGCAATAGGGTTGGGGCAATCATATAGGTGCAAGGGCTTGACGTGGCCAGCTGATTGATCGGAAGGGGCCTCTCCGACCGCCCGTCTAGCCCAAGAAAAGCCTAAAGTGGACTGCTCAGCCACCTGGGTTCTATCCTTAAGTATCACGGGTCGCCACCCACGGCCAACAGGTGGCCCCATTGGGTGAGTTTTACGCCTCTGCAGAGGTGCAGTCGGTGCATTCTAACGCCCCAGCCGACAGGGCGGCACTCAGAGTGGACCTGGGAGTAATAGCAACAAAGGTATTAATGTAGATATGTATCCAATTGTTTTCTTATGGGTAAGACGTCCAGTAAGGATTAATTTGCTATTCAGTAGTAATGGATCTGTGAGACTGACTTTGCTTTAAACATTACACATCTCTCGGGGAGATGCAACAAAAGCCGTAAACGCAAACGCTCTCCTATATAAGAGATGAACACTATATGGGCAGCCTTTACATACATAGGGGTTTGTGTATTAAAAACTGTTATAAAATCCCTTTCGCATATGTAGGTGACTATAGCTAGCGGTTAAGCTATCAGACTGATGCTGAACCGATCAGATTTCAATCCCGGCTGTAAAATAGTCTTACAAATGTCTAGTCCACACTGAAGAGACTTGATAAGTTCGAAACCACGTGTCTGTAGATGACTTATATATATTATATATAATATATATATATATATATATAATAAGTTTGGTAAGTAAACCATCCTTTTACGGTATGATATAGATTTATATATCATCATTGGTATAATTGAAAGCAAGAACATGACTTACCAAGCATCGTGATTTATGTATTCGTTACCTAAGGTAAATAATAGATCCTATCGATAATATTGATGACTCTTTAACTTATAAAATATAGCAAACTATATATATATATATTTATATAATATATAATATATATATATATATATATTATATAATATATAATATATATAAGAGAGATGGAGAGTGAGAGACAGGGGAATAGAGTAGAAGGAAAGGTGTGGAGAGAGAATGTAAGATAGTGGGCCGTGATGGTCTGATGTGTTGTTTAATTAATGAGATATCAGCATTCTGCGTTATTTAATGCGAAGAAAGTTGGGAAATCAGAGGAAGAATTGAAACCATTCAAAACACTGCACTGCTGCAATCTGCCAGAATACTCAGAAGAGTCCTGGAGACTGAGGAGACTTGCCTGTCACTCAGACTCCAGTGAAAAGACCTCAGCAACACTGATGTGAAAACTCAAAAGGAAATAATAATAAAGTCAGAGCACGATCAGCTGATGTTTATAAACGCAAGTCAGAGCATTTCAGATTGATTGCTTTCATTTTTACGTAATTCATTTTTTTAAAGCACCGGTAATAATACAATAATGCCAGCAAATAAAATTAAGGATGCATGGAGTTTAGGGTCGGTGAAAGTACTGAGCGTTAGCTGGGTTAGTGAGCATCACAGAGAAGATTAGCCTAGGCCTACAGCAGGTNCATGATGGGGGCTAATTAGCAACCTTTTTGTCATGGGTAGGAGGGGACAATGTTGCAAGTATGGAGCATCCAGCAAGGATTAACTCCCTGTTCAGTAGCTAGCTCGATAGCAAGATAGATAGATAGATAGATAGATAGATAGATAGAAATACACAGATAGATAGAAAAAGACGGAGAAAGAAAGAAGAAAGAGAAAGAAGAAAGAAAGAAACTGGACTGAGATATGTAGATATTGATAGATAGATAGATAGATAGATAGATAGAAATACACAGATAGATAGAAAGAGACGGAGAAAGAGAAAGAAAGAAAGAAAGAAAGAAAGAAAGAAGAAAGAAACTGACTGAGATATGTAGATATTGATAGATAGATAGATAGATATGATAGAAATACACAGATAGATAGAAAAGACGGAGAAAGAAAGAAAGAAGAGAAGAAAGAAAGAAAGAAAGAAAGAAAGAAACTGACTGAGATATGTAGATATTGATAGATAGATAGATAGATAGATAGATAGATAGAATACACAGATAGATAGAAATACACAGTAGATAGAAAGGAGAAGAAAGAAAGAAAGAAGAAAGAAGAAGAGAAAGAACTGACTGAGATATGTAGATATTGATAGATAGATAGATAGATAGATAGATAGAAATACACAGATAGATAGAAAAGACGAGAAAGAAAGAGAAGAAAGAAAGAAGAAAGAAAGAAGAAAAAACTGACTGAGATATGTAGATATTGATAGATAGATAGATAGAATATACAGATAGATAGAAAAGACGGAGAAAAGAAGAAAGAAAGAAAGAAGAAAGAAAGAAAGAAATAAAGAAAGAAAGAAACTGACTGAGATATGTAGATATTGATAGATAGATAGATAGATAAGATAGATATACACAGATAGATAGAAAAAAGACGGAGAAAAGAAAGAAGAAAAAGAAAGAAAGAAAGAAACTGACTGGATATGTAGATATTGATAGATAGATAGATAGATAGATAGATAAGATATACACAGATAGATAGAAAAAGACGGAGAAAGAAAGAAAGAAGAAAGAAAGAAAGAAAGAAACTGTACTGAGATATGTAGATATTGTGATAGATAGATAGATAGATAGATAGATAGATAGATAGAAATACAACAGATAGATAGAAAAAGACGGAGAAGAGAAAGAAAAGAAAGAAGAAAGAAACTGACTGAGATATGTGACTCAAACTTCACCTACGATGTATAAGACGCAGGGCAATTTTTTGAGCGTCAAAAATTGAATGAAATAAAATATCTAAATTTTAAAAATATAATCTAAATAAAAAAGAAATTTAAATTATCCATTTATTCAATTACAAATATTTAATAATAAAAATTGCAATATTTTTTGTTTCTATTGTTGGTGGTCAAAGGAGTCTTCAAGAAATTACAGAAATATGGAGAGAGAATAAATTCGCCAATAATACCAGCAATAAAATAAGGATGCATGGAGTTTAGCGTAGGTAAAAGTACTGAGCGTAAGCTGGGTTAGTTAACCTAGAAGATTAGCCTAAGCCTACAGCAGGTCTCAAACTTCACCTACGATATATAAGACGCAGAGCAATTTTTTGAGCCAAAATTTTGGATAAAAAATGCGTCGTATATGCTGTCAAATACGGTAAGTGTGTGTGTCTGTCTGTGTGTGTGTGTGTGTGTGTGCGCGCGCGGGGGTAATGCGTGTGTCTGTCTGTTTTGTGATAAAAACAAACACTCAAAATTCGGAAGGATGAAAAAATCATGTAAAGAGAACAACAAAAACAGGATGCCGTTTCTTTAAAATATCCTGTTTGTATAATGGTCTGACTTTAAAAGGTACGCTCCTTTCTTTATTTGTACTTTTCAGATAAGTGAACCTAGATCACGAAAAGGAGGAGGTGTTTGTTGTATAATGGTTATCGTCGCTGGAAGTGGACACTGAAAACCGAGGTCGTATACATTCATGGGTGCTCTTTTTTAAAAAAAACACATTTCCAACCCGTCCTTCGGGACGGGGGTCCGGTGTGCTTCGGCCACTGGACCGGTGTGTTCAATTAATAGCGTCGGTCCCAGGGTGCTATCCCCCCAGGCAATACCTGCCCCTTTGGGGCAGGCTGGGTTTATTGCCCAGCGCCTGAGGCGCCCCCTTGAGGGGGAATGCCGAAGGGATCGACGCAATTTTTGTTTTCTTCTCTCCTCCCCCTTCTCCCCCCCTCACCCCTTTTCCCCTCCCTTCTCTTTTTCCCCCCTCCCTCTCTCTTCTTCCCTTCCCTCCCCCTTTTTCCTTTCTTTCCCCCGTTTCTCCCCTTCCTCTCCTTCTCTTTTTTTCTTCCCCCTCCCTTTTCCTTCTTCCTTCCTTCCCTTTCCTTTCCCCTTTTCTCTTCTCTTCTCCCTCCTCCCTTCGTCCTTCCCCTCTCTCCCCTTTCCTCCCTCCTCCTTTTTTCCCTTCTTCTTCCTTCCTCTCCTCCTTCTCTTTTTTCTTTTCTTTCCCCCCCTCCCTTCTCATTCTCCCTTCTTCTTTTTCCTTTTTTTTTCCCCTTCCCCCCCCTTTCCCCTCTCCCCCCTTTTTCCCCTCCCCTTTTTTCTTTTTCTCCTTTTTTTTTCCCTCTTTCTTTTTTCTTTCTTTCTCCCTTTTCTCTCCTCCCTTTCTCTTCTTTCTCCCCTCCCTCTTCCCCCCTTTTCCTTCCCCTTTCTTCTTTCCCCTTTCCCTCCCCCTCCCCTCTCTCCCTCCCCTCCTTTCCCTCCTTCCCTCCCCCCTCTCTTCCTTTCCCTTTCCCTCCCCCTTCCCTTCTTCTCTCTTTTCTACCCCCTTCCTTTCTCTTTTCCCTTCCCCCCCTCCTTTTTCCTTTCTCTCTCTTCTGTCCCTTTTTTCCTTCTTCCTCCTCTCTTCCTTCTTCTTTTTCCCCTTCCTTCTCGACTTTTTTTTCCTTCTTCTCCTTCTCCCCCCTCTTCTTCTTCCCCTTCTCTCTCCCCTCTTCTTCCCCTTTTCCTTCCCCTTTTCTCTTATTCTCTTTTTCCCCCCCCTTTCCTCTCCCCCTCTTTCTTTAAACCCTCTCCCCTCCCTCCCTTCCTCTCCCCCTTCCCCTTCCCTCCCCCCTTTTTCCCTTTCTCCTTCCCTCCTCCCCCTCCCCCTTCTTTTCTCCTCTTTTTCCTCTCCTCTTTCTTTCCTTCTTTTCCTCCTTTCCCCTCTTCCCTTCCCTTCCCCCTCCCTCTTTCCTTCTCTTTTTCTCTCCTTCTTCTTCTCCCCTCCTTCTTCCGCTTTCCTCCTTTCTTCCCCTTTTCTCTCTCCCTTTCCTCTTCCCCCTTCCCCTCCTCCCCCTCTTCCTTTTTCCTCCCTCCTTTTCCCTCTCTTTTCCCTCCCTTCCTTTTTTCCTCTTCCCTTTTTTTCCCTTTTTTCCTTTTTCTCTCTCTTCCTCCCTCCCCTTTCTTCTCCTTCCTTCTTTTCTCTCTTCCCCCTCTTCTCTCCTCTCTCCCCCTCTTTTTTTCCCCCCTCTTTTCCTTCCCTTTCTTTCTCCTCCTTTTTCCCTTTCCCTTCCCTCTCCCTCGTCTCCCCTCCTCTCTCTTCCCTCTTTCCTTTTTCCTTTCTCCCTCTTCCCCCCCCTTTCCCCTTCTTCTTCCTCTTTCCCCTCTTTTCTCTCTTTTCCCTTTCCCTCTTTTTTCTTCCCTTTCCTTTTCCCTTTATCTTTCTCTTTTTTTTTTTCTTTTTTTTCCTTTTTCCTTCCCTTTCCCTTTCCCTCTTGTTTTTTCCTTTTCTCCTTTTCTTTTCTCCCCTCCTCCTCCTCTCTCCTTCCCCCTTTCTCTCTCCCTCTCCTCCCCCCTTTTTCTTCCTCCTTTTTCCCCCCTCCCTCCTCCCCCCCCTCCTTCCCTTTTTCTCCTTTTTTTTCCTCTCCTCTTTTCTCCTCCTCCCCTTCTCTCTTTCCTCCCTCTCTTTTCTCCTCTTCTCCCCCTTTTCTTTCTTTTTTCTCTCCCTTTTTTGTTTTTCTTCCCCCTCACTTCCCCTTTTTTTTCCCTCCCTTTTCTTTTCCTCCTCTCCCTTCCTTTTTCTTTTTCTTTTCCCCTCTCTCTCTCCTTCTTTTCTCCTTTCTTTCTTCCTCCTTTTTTTTCCCTTTTTCTTCTCTCCCCCCTTCCTCCTCTCTTCCCTCCCCTCCCTCCCCCATTGTCCCCTCCTTCCCCACGTTCCCCTCTCCCTTCCCCTCTTCTTCCCCCTTCCTTTTCTCCCCTCCTCCCCTCCCCCCCCCTTCCCTCCCTTCCTCCACTTCTCCCCCCTTTCCCTCTTCCTCCCTTCCTCTTTTCCCCCCCTTTCTCCTTTCCCTCTCCCCCCTCCTTCCTCCCCTCCCCTTCTCCTTTCCCTTTTCCTCTTCATCCCTCTCTTCCCCCCCTTTCTCCCCTCCCTCCTCTCCTTCCCCTTTTCCCCCTTCCCCCTTCCCTCTCCCCTTTCCTCTTTTCCCTCTTCTTTTCCCCCCTCCCCCTCCTTCTTTTTTTTTCTTCTTCTCTCTTTCCTCTCTCTCCCTCCTCCCTTTTCTTCTTCTTCTCCTTCTTTCCTCCCTCCTCTTCTCCTTCCTTTTCCCCTCTTCCTCTTCTTTTCCCTCCTTCCTTCCCCCCTCTCTCCCTCTCTCCTCTCTGCTCTCTTTTTCTTTTTTTCTCTCCTCCCTTCTCACTCTCCCTTTCTGCCCTCCCTCCCCTCCCATTTTCCTTTCCTTTTTTTTTCTCCTCTTTTCTTTTTTTCTCCCTTTCTCTCTCTCTATCACCCTTCTTCTCCTTCCCCCTTCCCTCTCCTTCTCTTTCTCTTCCTTTCCTCTTTCTCTTTTTTTCCCCCTCCATCCTCTTTCTCTTCTCCCTTTTCTCATTTTCTTTTTCTCCCTTCCCCCTCTTTTTCTCTTTCTTCTCTCCCTTTTTCTCTTTCTTCTCTTTTTTCCCTTCTTTTTTCTTTTCTCCTCTTTTTCTCTTTTTTCCCCCCCTTCCTTTTCTCTCTCCTTTTTTTTTCTCTCTCCCTTTTCCTTTCTTCTTTCTTCCCCTTTCCTTTTCTCTTCTTTTCCTCCCCTTTCTTTCTCTTCTTTCTCTTCCCTCCCCTCCTCATCCTCTCCCCCCCTCTCCCTCTCCCTCCTCCCTTTTTTTCTCTCTCCTCCCTCTTCCCTTCCCTTTTTTTTTTCCCTCCCTTTTTCTCTCCCTCTCCTTCTCCCCCCTTCCCCCCTTTTCTTTCCCTTTCCCTTTCCCCCCCCTCCCCCCTCTTTCCCCCCTCCCTCCTCCTTTTTTTCCCTTTTCCTTCCCACCCTCTTCCCCTCTTCCCCCCTCTTCTTCTTCTCTCTCTCTTCCCTCTCTTTTCCCCCTCTTTTCTCCCTTTCCCTTTCCCCTTCCCTTCCTTTCCTCCTTTTCTCCTTCCCTCTTTTCCTTTTCTCTTCCTTCCCTTCTTCCTTATCCTTTCCCCTCGTTCCTCTTTCTTTTCCTTCCTTCCCTTTTCCCTCCCCTTTCTCCTCTTCTTCTTCTTTTGCCACCCCCTCCTTCCCTTTCCCCCCCTTCTCTTTCTCTTTTCCTTCCCCTTCCTTTTTCCCTGTCCTTCTCCTTTCCCCCCCTTCCCTTCTCTTCCTCTTTTTGTTCCCCTTCCTTCTTTCCCCTCCCCTCCTTCCTCCTCCTCGCTCCCTCTCCTTTCCTTTTCCCCCTTCTCCTTCCCTCTTCTCCCCCTCCCCTTTCTCCCCCTCTTCCTTTCCTTCTCTTCTTCCCTTTCCTTTTCCCTCTCCTCCCCTTTCTTTTTCTTCCTCTTCTTTTCCCCCTTCTCTTCCTCCTCTCTTCTCCCTCCTCCTTCTTTCTTTTTTTACTCCCTCCTCCCCCTTCCCTCCTTTCCCTCCTTTTCTCCTCCCCTTTTCCCCCCTTTCTTTTCCTTCCTCCTTTTCCCTTTTCCTCTTCCTCCCCTCTCTTCCCCTCCTCCCTTTCCTTCTCCCCCCCCCTTCCTCTTTTCCCTCCTTTCCTTTTTTTTCATTCCTCTCTTTCCTTTTCTTCCTCCTTTTCCCTTTCCCTCCCCCCTCTCTCTCCCTCTCCCTCCCCTTTTCCTCCCCTTTCCTCTTCCCTCTTTTCTCCTTCCCCTGTTTCCCTTTTCTTTTTTCCTCGCCCCCCCCTTTCCTTCCTTCTTCTCTCTCCATCCATCCTCCCCTCCCTCCTCCCCCCTCTCTTCCCCTCCACCCCCTCTCTCTCCTCTTTCTTTCCCTCCCTCCCCCCCTCTCCCCTTTTCCTTCTTTTCTTCTTCCTTCTTCCTCCTCCCTCTTCCCCCCCCCCTTCTTCTTTCTCTCTTTTCCTCCTTTTCCTCTCTGTTCCTTCTTCTCTTTCTCTTTTCCCCCCCCTCTTTTTTCTCCTCTCTCTTCCCTTTTCCCTTTTCTCTCTTTTTTTTTTTCAATTCCTCTTTCCCACCCATGAGCTTCGGCTTGTGGGTGGGCCCACGTTAAAACGAGGCCTTGTGCCCAGCCCATACAAGTGAGGTATGAGGCAAATACCCATGCATGGGTGCTCTTCCAATATGTTATCTACCGAAGGTTTGTGATCTATTATTGATCTACTATTCATGGAATGCGATCTACTAGGAAAAAAGAAGACAAATAAAGATTATATGAATTTCTTATTGTAATTAAAAAAGAATACATAATCTTATTTAATGTAAATTCTAAAAAGCTAATAATAAAGACATTTACCGAGGGTTAGGGTTAGGGTTAGGGTTTAAAACTTGTAGTTCACATATTAGAATGTAAACAACTACGTAGTTTAACAACTCCGTAGTTTGCTAATTTAATGGGAAAATAATGGGTAGTTAATGGGTAGATCACATATTGGAATGTAAACAACTCAGTAGATCACATATTTTATTAGAAACCATTCAGTAGATCACATATTGGAAGATCACCCATACATGTATGTAGGCTGTAAGAGGTTTTGGGTGTTTTAAGGTTTTGTGGGGATTAAATAAAAATAAAATAAAATAAAAATAAAAAAACCCAACAAACTCCCATGGGCCTTCACCGGAAGAACCCTCCGCGCATGTGCGACAAAAAAGGACTGCCTCCCCATCTCGCATTAATTTGTCGACAAAAAGGCCTTCAAATCGCGTGTTGGTAAATGTCGGGCCGTAAATTCACATTTAGAGAAACTAGCGTAATTTAGGGCAGGAGGCCGGGACGACAAAGCCCCAAAATACCCGAGGTCAACTCCTAGACGAGATTGTTTGCATTTCACATAGCGCTAATACACTTGGGAAATATATGAATCCAACTATTCTTTCTCCAGCTATCGGTAAATATTAGGGCAGACTAGGCTCTTTAACCTTGGTATGACAACCAATCTAGGAGAAGGAAAACTTTGAATTCAAACCTGTTAAAAAAGTTCAAATCCTGGACGAGGCTGTTTGCATTTCACATAGCGTCAACGTATTAAAATCAATACTACGAATGATTTTGTATAGAAAACAATTAAAATATAATTAAAATAAGTGTAATCTTTTTATGTGTGTTCTTATTTAGTTTTGTCAGTCTTTCTAATCCAATCCTGGAAACAGCACCCCACAGAACAGCAACTATATGGCCACTTACTTCCCATCTCACAAACAATCCAGGAAAGGTCAACAAGATATTCTAGTCATTGCTGGAAAAGCAAGGATGAACACATAAGCAATATTCCCCTTTTGCCCACAATACATGGACACACCAGTTTTGGCTGACCATTAAAAACCTACATACTTCAGCTTAGTACGGACACTGGATGCCATATAGAGAAACTATGATGGCCGATAGAGACAGATGGCGATAGAATCCGTGTTGTCAACACGACTTGATGACAATTACATTGAAACATAAATACTTCCTTAGACTCTTAACATCATGTTGAGAATTTTGGCTGACCATCAAAAACCTACATACTTCAGCTCAGTACGGACACTGGATGCCGTATAGAGAACCAATTAAAATATAATTAAAATAAGTGTAATCTTTTTATGTGTTCTTATTTAGTTTCGTTAGTCTTTTTAACTTAATACATTTCATAACATTAAAAGTTAAATACTTACGCCTGGAGGGAGCATATTTTTGCGAGTAAAAAAAGTCGTCAGGGTAGCTTAATGTCGGTATCAGCCAGACAGCGAGGGAGTCTATCCCGTTTTCACTAGCGCTAGACCAAGGAGATTGGCGTCTGGAGTTGGAGAAGCAGGTGTCAAACCCGGAACCTCATGGTTTCAAGCAGGGCTCGACATTAACGCCGTCCCGTCGTCCTGGGGACGATAAAAATTACATCCGGGACGATCAATATGTCATCCGGGACAGTTTGCCGGGGACGTTAAAAAATTTTCCTAAAAGTTAGTACTGCATTCCAATATTGAACGTCCAGTGATTGCCCGAATGCTGACCTCAAAATGAGGCTACGGCACCGCAGGTCTATTCTCAAAGCCATGTAATGAATAATGGTGGAGGGAGATAGTTTAAAAGGACCGAATTATGTACTACTAACCCTTCTCAGGGTAACTTAAAGTAAAAAAGTTTTTTTTTGTTGCTCAAAACACACTAGGAAATGAATTTTTTGTCCAGATATCCAGAATTATCACTGCTTCGGCTTTTCTTAATGTTTTATTACATGTTATTAGGCTACTGATGACTGACAAGTATAGATGATGCTAATGAATTGTCATTACATTGTCTTTCCAAAAATGTAAAATTTATTTATATACTATAAAAAAAATCAGATTTTTGTTGGGGGTATCAATACGCGAAACAAAAACTAACGAAAAAAATTAGCCTTTTCAATTTAGTAAAAAATTATTTACAATAAATTTCGTCTTTTATTACTTCATAAACCGAAAGTTTTATTAGAATCGGATCGTTAGTTTATTTTATATGATTTTTAGAAGCATTTCCTGTAATAATATAGGGACTAGCAAACAGAGGCTAAAATTCTTTTTTGACAAAATGACTTTAGCCCCCCTACAGAAAATAATTTACCAAAAATCAGGGAATTATCGGATTTTAATAAAATTTTCAGTGTTTATGTATCAATGAATGATCTTTATAATGCATTATTTATTTTATTGCAAAACTTTCTCATTTTTTTTCAGGTCACTTAATTTTGACCCCCCTTATGTTGGGGGCGTAACATTGCTTCAAGTTGGTCCTAACTTGATACTAATTACAGTATAAATAAAGAGATAAAAGACCGAAGTTATGAATAGAAACAAAAAATTTTTTTTTACCATGGAGCTCCTATGAGAAAATAAGTACCGAAAATCGAAAAATAAAATGTAAAAAAAATATAAAATAATTTTTTTAGGAGATTTCTTTTTTACTCATTTCCATAATTATTTAATTGACTATTATCTTATTAAAAAAAATTATATATCGATATTTTTTCTGCGAAAATAGAATTTTTCTTCAAAACTTATTAACTCGAGAGTATAAAGTAAGGTTTGCATTAAATAGATATTTATTTCTAGAAACTAAAAATATAACATTTTAAACTTAATATCAAGGCCACATATTTTAAAACAATTGAATTGATTTTCAATTAAAAAAAACCATAATATTTGACCAATAATTCTATGGAAGGCCAAATGTTTTATGTTTTATGTTATTGTTTGTGTCAGTAATTTAACCGAAAGATTCAATATCTAATAAGTTAAGGTAAGTTCATTTCATTATTACTATTTTTAATTCAATTATTCCTTTTTAATTAAAAATATTAAAATTCTAATTGATGTTTTCTCACTTTTTATCTTTAAATTAACATTTTTTTTAAAACTAAAATAAAAAAAAATGCAATTCTAAATTCTTGTCATGTCTGGCCGGACAGGACTATCTGGAACCACATCTAAAATTTTTGTTTTTAATTTTTGTTTTTTTCCTTCAATGGATTATTATCGATTGCACACCAATCTATCAGATTGTAAAAAAAAAAAATTCTAAAATGTTCTTTATTTTTAGGAGACGGTGCTAAATTCATTTTGTCAAAACCCGGGTTTTACGTCAATCAAACAACACAAAAAAATATTATGGCAATTATGGAATACCATACACGAAACGTAAATAATACGCAAATTTTATTTTCAATGAAACTAAATATATTTTTGAGTTTTTTACATACAAAAAACGGATTTTCCTTGGTTAAAAGTTAAAACGAGTGTGAAAATTTTCAGTAACATTTAATAAATATGTATTTAAAGTAACGCTTTACTTATTTCTAAAAAGAAATGTTTATAAGTATTTTAAAAATATTTTAAAGCCATTATTGAACACGATAAATCAAAATAAATTCAACGTAACTTTTTGTTGAAATTCGGACGATTTTTAATGTATAAAATGTATTAAAAATAAATTGCATATTGTAATAATATTTTTCTTTTTTAATGATGGTCATTATGTTACTACTTATCGATTTAAACAAAGTTTGACCTTAAATAATAGATTTAATTATTTTTAATTCGCTTTTAAAACGCCTAGCAGACGACAAAAAGGCCAGTGGCTAATATAATAGGCTTTAATTTGCACATAGCTAACATTAACGTCGTCGATAAAAATTAAATCCGGAACAGTAAAAATTTTTCCTAAAAGTTAGTGCTACATTCCAATATTGGCTGTCCAGTGATTGCCCGAATACTGACCTCAAAAAACGGTCTAGTTCTAGACTTAAAATTACTAATGGCAATAACACTGAAGAAATAGACACAGTCACACAGTATATATTTTTATGATTGGAAAATGTCCGCATAAAGATGGAAATAGAATAAAATTTTAGTTTATAAAATTGTTATTTTATTATTCTTGATTATAAATAAATATTTCTGTCAACTGCTTCAGCTTTTCTTAATGTTTTATTACATGTTATTATGCTACTGATGACTGACAAGTATAGATGATGCTAATGAATTAAACAAAAATATTTTGATTTCGGGACGGTCCAAACCCCATTCGGGACGGTTGATAATTTTTGTTCGGGATGGTCATGAAAAAAGTTAGTGTCGGGGCCTGTAACTTATATAAGATTATGTACAAGATCACTTTGCGTTGTGTAATGGTTAACAAGCTAGATTAACAGACTATTGTGAGCCCGATTCTCACTGTGTGCCCCATACTTATGGGCTTGTGAAAAAACAAAGCTAAATTTAGTAAATAACTATTCTCTACAAACACTCTTGATTATTCTTGATTATAAGTAAATGTTTCTGTCAAGAAACTTATTTTTTTCTAGTTAGTAACCTTTTTTTCTCGTTGCGTACGTGTGTAACAATGAAGCAAAATATGAGTTATTTGAACTGAAGTTTAGTTACCTTTTCATTACATGTTATTATGCTACTGGTATTTACATGTACCCCACATGTACATGATATGGCACAAGGCCGTTTTATGTGGGCACCACCCACAAGCCGAGACTCATGGGGTGGTAGGAGAAAAATTGCGTAACTCCCTAGCCATGCCTCTAAGTGCAATGAGGCAAGCATCTGGGATCGACGCTATTAATTTAGTATCCCATCGTTCCAGAGGCCGAAGCTCACTGGACCACCCGTCCCGAAGGACGAGTAGCTGGGACTACATGTTATTATGCTACTGATGACTGACAAGTATAGATGATGCTAATGAATTAAACAAAAATATTGTGATTTCGGGACGGTTCAAACCCCATTTGGGACGGTTGATAATTTTTGTTCGGGACGGTCATGAAAAAAGTTAGTGCCGGGGCCTGGTTTCAAGGCTGATACTCTACCAACAAAGCTTAACCTAAATTTGTTTTTATTTATTAAGTAAAGAATTAAAAATGGTTATATCAATTGCTTTGAAATTTAACAAATTCCCTGGGAAGGATAACAAATCAGATCCCTGTGCTACTCATATGCTGCGTTGGCGAGGGTCAGTGTCGAACCAGGACTCTTGTGGTTCTCAGGCGGACGCTCTACCGACTGAGCTAGTATAAACAACCATTTAAAAAGCATTTGATGAATCAAAAGTCCTCAAAAGAAAAACAGAGCACTATAAAAACTAAAAGGATTTATTTTCACCTTTAGTTGGCTAAATTCCTAGCAAATAAGACAATTAGAGTAACCTCCCTTGACTTTCACTTTGAAACAACCCGGTAGCTATTTTGAAAGTGTCCGTGCGAAATAAACAAATCTTAGAAATTTTTTCAAAAACAATACAACTGCATGCTTTAACACAAAAATATAAAATGTGTTCTTAATAACAATTTAGTTCATTTCAGATAATTTTATGCTAGGAATTTAGCCAACTGACTTTCACTTTGAAACAATATATATATATATATATATATAATATATATATATATATATATATATATATATATATATATATATATATATATATATATATAAGTACGCAAACAGTTTGTTTGATTTGGCTATGCCGACAATTTTTTGGAGAATATGTGCTGAATTGAAGTCATACCTAATTTGAAAATTAATTCGTTGATAATTAATTAATTAGGCGAATATATCTGTTTAAATGTGAAGCGTAAACAAATCGAGAAAAAGTCATTCTCTGTATGTACATTTCGGCCTATTATGCCTCATCAGCAGAGTTACTTTCAACTGACTTTCAATTTAAAAGAAGACCGTAGCCATTTTGAAGTTGTCCGTGCCAAATAAACAAATCTTAAAATGGTTTCGAAAACAATACAAGTGCATGCTTTAACACAAAAATATCATCAAATGTGTTCTTAATAACAATTAAGTTAATTTCAGATAATGCACACGCACAATTTTATGCTAGGAATTTTAATAACTAAAGGTGAAAATTACCCCACCTTTTTACTGTATTTTATCTTATAACTAATACGTTCATAAGTCTTCTATAAAAAAGTGGAAATCTTATAAACATCCGCTTAGAAAACGGATGTTTCACATTGTTTTTTTTATAGATTAAACATTGGCCCTATTAGAATGACCTTACATTTTTGTATGACATGATGTACCAGTCTAAAAAATTAGAGTGGTACATCACGGCATTAAGTGCGTTATTTTCCTTAATATTTTCATAGTTTTCTTTCTACAGATTAAACACTGGCTCTATTGTGTTAGTATAGCATTCAATTCTAAGGCTAACAGCTACAAATAAATGAATTAAAACTTAGTTTAATTCTAACAATTATTAACGAGCAAATAAAACAATGAGTAACAATATAAAGTATTTCCTGTTATTGTGTTAGTATAGCATTCAATTCTAAGGCCAACAGCTACAAATAAATGGATTAAAACTTAGTTTAATTCTAACAATTTATTAACAAGCAAATAAAACAATGAGTAACATATAAAGTCCTTCCTGTTATTGTGTTAGTATAGCATTCAATTCTAAGGCTAACAGCTACAAATAAGTGAATTAATACTTTGTTTAATTCTAACAATTAATTAACGAGCAAATAAAACAATGAGTAACAATATGAAGTCCTTCCTGTTATTGTGTTAGTATAGCATTCAATTCTAAGGCCAACAGCTACAAATAAATGAATTAAAACTTAGTTTAATTCTAACAATTTATTAACGAGCAAATAAAACAATGAGTAACAATATAAAGTCCTTCCTGTTATTGTGTTAGTATAGCATTCAATTCTAAGACCAACAGCAACAAATAAATGAATTAATACTTTGTTTAATTCTAACAATTTATTAACAAGCAAATAAAACAATGAGTAACAATATAAAGTCCTTCCTGTTATTGTGTTAGTATAGCATTCAATTCTAAGGCTAACAGCTACAAATAAATGGATTAAAACTTAGTTTAATTCTAACAATTTATTAACGAGCAAATAAAACAATGAGTAACAATATGAAGTCCTTCCTGTTATTGTGTTAGTATAGCATTCAATTCTAAGACCAACAGCAACAAATAAATGAATTAATACTTTGTTTAATTCTAACAATTAATTAACGAGCAAATAAAACAATGAGTAACAATATAAAGTCCTTCCTGTTATTGTGTTAGTATAGCATTCAATTCTAAGGCTAACAGCTACAAATAAATGAATTAAAACTTAGTTTAATTCTAACAATTTATTAACGAGCAAATAAAACAATGAGTAACAATATAAAGTCCTTCCTGTTATTGTGTTAGTATAGCATTTAATTCTAAGCCAACAGCTACAAATAAATGAATTAAAACTTAGTTTAATTCTAACAATCTATTAACGAGCAAATAAAACAATGAGTAACAATATGAAGTCCTTCCTGTTATTGTGTTAGTATAGCATTCAATTCTAAGGCCAACAGCAACAAATAAATGAATTAAAACTTAGTTTAATTCTAACAATTTATTAACGAGCAAATAAAACAATGAGTAACAATATAAAGTCCTTCCTGTTATTGTGTTAGTATAGCATTCAATTCTAAGGCCAACAGCTACAAATAAATGAATTAAAACTTAGTTTAATTCTAACAATTTATTAACGAGCAAATAAAACAATGAGTAACAATACAAAGTCCTTCCTGTTATTGTGTTAGTATAGCATTCAATTCTAAGGCTAACAGCTACAAATAAATGAATTAAAACTTAGTTTAATTCTAACAATTTATTAACGAGCAAATAAAACAATGAGTAACAATATAAAGTATTTCCTGTTATTGTGTTAGTATAGCATTCAATTCTAAGGCCAACAGCTACAAATAAATGAATTAAAACTTAGTTTAATTCTAACAATTTATTAACGAGCAAATAAAACAATGAGTAACAATACAAAGTCCTTCCTGTTATTGTGTTAGTATAGCATTCAATTCTAAGGCTAACAGCTACAAATAAATGAATTAAAACTTAGTTTAATTCTAACAATTTATTAACGAGCAAATAAAACAATGAGTAACAATATAAAGTCCTTCCTGTATTGTGTTAGTATAGCATTAATTCTAAGGCAACAGCAACAAATAAATGAATTAAACTTTGTTTAATTCTAACAATTTATTAACGAGCAAATAAAACAATGAGTAACAATATAAAGTCCTTCCTGTTATTGTGTTAGTATAGCATTAATTCTAAGGCTAACAGCTACAAATAAATGAATTAAACTTAGTTTAATTCTAACAATTTATTAACGAGCAAATAAAACAATGAGTAACAATATAAAGTCCTTCCTGTTATTGTGTTAGTATAGCATTTAATTCTAAGCCAACAGCTACAAATAAATGAATTAAAACTTAGTTTAATTCTAACAATTTATTAACGAGCAAATAAAACAATGAGTAACAATATAAAGTCCTTCCTGTTATTGTGTTAGTATAGCATTCAATTCTAAGGCTAACAGTTACAAATAAATGAATTAAAACTTAGTTTAATTCTAACAATTTATTAACGAGCAAATAAAACAATGAGTAACAATATAAAGTCCTTCCTGTTATTGTGTTAGTATAGCATTTAATTCTAAGGCCAACAGCTACAAATAAATGAATTAAAACTTAGTTTAATTCTAACAATTATTAACGAGCAAATAAAACAATGAGTAACAATATAAAGTCCTTCCTGTTATTGTGTTAGTATAGCATTCAATTCTAAGACCAACAGCAACAAATAAATGAATTAATACTTTGTTTAATTCTAACAATTATTAACGAGCAAATAAAACAATGAGTAACAATATGAAGTCCTTCCTGTTATTGTGTTAGTATAGCATTCAATTCTAAGGCTAACAGCTACAAATAAATGAATTAAAACTTAGTTTAATTCTAACAATTTATTAACGAGCAAATAAAACAATGAGTAACAATATAAAGTATTTCCTGTTATTGTGTTAGTATAGCATTCAATTCTAAGGCCAACAGCAACAAATAAATGAATTAATACTTTGTTTAATTCTAACAATTAATTAACGAGCAAATAAAACAATGAGTAACAATATAAAGTCCTTCCTGTTATTGTGTTAGTATAGCATTCAATTCTAAGGCCAACAGCAACAAATAAATGAATTAAATACTTTGTTTAATTCTAACAATTATTAACGAGCAAATAAAACAATGAGTAACAATATAAAGTCCTTCCTGTTATTGTGTTAGTATAGCATTCAATTCTAAGGCTAACAGCTACAAATAAATGAATTAATACTTTGTTTAATTCTAACAATTAATTAACGAGCAAATAAAACAATGAGTAACAATATAAAGTCCTTCCTGTTATTGTGCTAGTATAGCATTCAATTCTAAGGCCAACAGCAACAAATAAATGAATTAATACTTTGTTTAATTCTAACAATTTATTAACGATCAAATAAAACAATGGGTAACAATATAAAGTCCTTCCTGTTATTGTGTTAGTATAGCATTCAATTCTAAGGCTAACAGCAACAAATAAATGAATTAAAACTTAGTTTAATTCTAACAATTTATTAACGAGCAAATAAAACAAAGTAACAATATAAAGTCCTTCCTGTGTATAAAGTCGAGTTTGAGGGACTTACCGGCGTGCTGGATAAGATATCTGGTATCTTAGAGTGGTTTCTTGGAGAGGTTTTAAAGTCACTGCCTCATGGAACTGGTCCAGGGTCCGTCTGTGTGGATTTTGGTATTTTGCGCCAAAACTTTTGGGCTCATTATGTGATTCGTATATCCAATCACAGAAAGCCTCTCCCTCCCTTACTCTATACACAGGAATTACCATTTTACTGACCCAACATCTCTATTAGAATAACCGTGCATTTTTTAAAATATGTCAAAGATATGGTATTAAAACCTGGGGCGGTAAATCATGGCATTCAATATATCATTTATTCTAAAAAATAATAATAATAAACTCCCATAAGCCTTCACACCGGAAGAACACTCCGAGCATGTGCGGGAAAAAGTACCCACTTCCGACCCCAATACAATCTCTCGGCCATTCTTACTTAGACCTGAACTGCGTCTAGACACTACTACTGGCCTGGGAGATATTTCCTTGTCACATGGTGGCTATAACCCGTGAATAAAGCCTGAATCATAAAACCACCCTTTGTCTTTGTCTCTTCCCTTTTCTTCCCCTGTTTCAGCGCGATCACCAAATAAGATTAGCTTAAAAGCCAACCCTTAGAACACACACCAGGAATTATCACAGCCACCTTTTTAACTTAAAACATCAAACCTCTTGCCACCCCACAATATCATGTCATTCAATGTGTTGTCTATTGTCAAGTGTCTGTGATGTTCATCTGTTATTTTCCTTAAGGTTTTGGTGGTTTTACTGATTATTTTTTTCGGTTTGGTTTGGTTTCTTTGTTTAATGGCATATACATCCTCTTGGGTTATTTAATGCCAAGTAAAAAAAGTAAAGTCGCCAGGGCGGCCTAAAGTCGATATCAGCCAGTCAGCGAGGGAGTCTATCCCCTTTTCACTTGCTCTAGACCAAGGAGATTATTTTAGCGTCTGGGGTGGAGCGCCACAACTATCGCCAGCTCCTTACTCTACCGCACAGATCCCTGTGCTACTCATACGCTGAGTTGGCGAGGACCGGTATCGAACCAAGAACCTTGTGATTTCTAGCCGAAAGCTCTACCGACTGAGCTAACCCGGCCCATTCCCTAAAGAAGAACAGTAGTGGTACTATTTAACCTATGCATTTTTGTGTGTCAAAGATATGGTCTAAAAAGTTTGGCTGGTGCCTTGGAAATGGATTCATCAATAGAAATGGATCTATCAATACTCCGACCACTCCCAAGGAATCTCACTTTTGTCTTCTGACACCACAAGGGTCCGGTGGCTTCGGCTCTGGACCGCATAAGTTAACATCGTTGATTCCAGGGGGCCATACCCCACGCAAGACCTGACCTGCCCCCTCGATTTAAAGGGGAAGGGTTGGGTTTATTGCCCGGTGCCTGAGGTGTCCCTCTTGAGGGGGAATGCCGACGCATCTTTTGCACTCGCCTCTCATGTGCTTCGGTTCGTGGGTGGTCCCACATTAATAGGACCTTGTGCCTAACCCGTACACGTGGGGTACGTGGTAAATATCCACAACTATCAATTTTTTTGGTTAGGAGGAAAGTGGAGTAGGAAGATCTTTCAAAGTAGTTTTTTGACTAACAAGAAGAGAGCCCCATTGGTTTGAATTCAGAGTTTTCCTTCTCCTAGACACGTCACCATACCAAGGTTAAAGAACCCAGTCTGTCCTACTATTTCCCATAGCTGGAAGTGTTAAGTATCTGGCAGTGGAAGCGTGCTGCGCCCATAACCTGTTAAGTATCTGGCCGCCATCCTTGGCCAGTTGAAAAGAACTTAAAGTAAATAAGTAAGTCCCGAGTTATAGAATCCTTTGGTAAGTGAATAAGTCCTGTGATATAGAATCCTTTGGTAAGTGAATAAGTCCTGTGATATAGAATCCTTCGGTAAGTGAATAAGTCCTGTGATATAGAATCCTTCGGTAAGTGAATAAGTCCTGTGATATAGAATCCTATGGTCCGTCGTCCAATAAGATCCAAGTAGCAGTTCTCAGGTATGACCAGAAAAGGCCAGTATAAATAATAATATCAGCAGCAGAATACTGCCAGTGGTTGGTCAATAGGTTGGTCACATGTTCATCGGCGAGTCTATAAGTAAAAGTGGTCATGTGACACACGCCTTATATCCCAAAAACACCAACAGGAAGGAGAATAGTTGGATTCAGACTTTTCCCAATAGTATTAGCGCTATGTGAAATGCGAACAACCTTGTCAAGGATTTGAACTCGTCTCGCCGTGTCCATTTCCTACGCTAGTAACAATTACACCACGCTCTACCGCATGACATTAAGTGTGTTGTTCATTCTCAGGTCTCTGCAATGTTCATCTGTTATGTTTTTTTTTAAGTTTTAGTGATGTATTTTTACATATTAACGACAAAGTAAATATATATATACATTGAATATCACCAGGGCTTGGTTTTTGAGCAAAAATAATAGAGATTTGATTTATATTCGTGAAGATAATTAAAAAGAATAAAATTTAAATGATAACAGCATGGATTTTTGTTCATTTAATATTTTAGATAGTAGACATTTACATTTCTTTTCAGAGTAGCTGGGTCAATGCAAGGTCTATTTTTTTTAACATTGGGATTCAACTCACGATTCAGTAATAATGGATCTGTGGGACTAACTTTAAAAAATCCCTCTACCAAGCAAGGCCGGGTAGCCACAGCTAGTAATACTATAATAATATGAATTTTGTATCATTAAACTAATAGGAAAAAGGCCTTTAGCAACAAGGCCGGGTAGCCACAGCTAGTATACTATAAATAATATGAATTTTGTGTCATTAAACTAAATAGGAAAAAAGGCCTTTAGCAAACAAGGCCGGGTAGCCACAGCTAGTATACTATAAATAATATGAATTTTGTGTCATTAAACTAAATAGGAAAAGGCCTTTAGCAACAAGGCGGGTAGCCACAGCTAGTATACTATAAATAATATGAATTGTGTATCATTAAACTAAATAGGAAAAGCCTTTAGCAAACAAGGCGGGTAGCCACAGCTAGTATACTATAAATAATATGAATTGTGTATCATTAAACTAAATAGGAAAAAGCCTTTAGCAAACAAGGCCGGGTAGCCACAGCAGTATACTATAAATAATATGAATTTTGTGTCATTAAACTAAATAGGAAAAAGCCTTTAGCAAACAAGGCCGGGTAGCCACAGCTAGTATACTATAAATAATATGAATTGTGTATCATTAAACTAAATAGGAAAAAGCCTTTTAGCAAAAGTTAGGAAAAAAGCTTTAGCAAACAGGCCGGGTAGCCACAGCTAGTATACTATAAATAATATGAATTGTGTATCATTAAACTAAATAGGAAAAAAGCCTTTAGCAAACAAGGCCGGGTAGCCACAGCTAGTATACTATAAATAATATGAATTGTGTATCATTAAACTAAATAGGAAAAAAGCCTTTAGCAAACAAGGCCGGGTAGCCACAGCTAGTATACTATAAATAATATGAATTGTGTATCATTAAACTAAATAGGAAAAAAGCCTTTAGCAAACAAGGCCGGGTAGCCACAGCTAGTATACTATAAATAATATGAATTGTGTATCATTAAAACTAAATAGGAAAAAAGCCTTTAGCAACAAGGCCGGGTAGCCACAGCTAGTATACTATAATAATATGAATTTTGTGTCATTAAACTAAATAGGAAAAAGCCTTTAGCAAACAAGGCCGGGTAGCCACAGCTAGTATACTATAAATAATATGAATTTTGTATCATTAAACTAAATAGGAAAAAGGCTTTAGCAAACAAGGCCGGGTAGCCACAGCTAGTATACTATAAATAATATGAATTTTGTGTCATTAAACTAAATAGGAAAAAGCCTTTAGCAAACAAGGCCGGGTAGCCACAGCTAGTATACTAAAATAATATGAATTGTGTATCATTAACTAAATAGGAAAAAGCCTTTAGCAACAAGGCGGGTAGCTAGTATAACTATAAATAATATGAATTGTGTCATTAAACTAAATAGGAAAAAACCTTTAGCAAACAAGGCCGGGTAGCCACAGCTAGTATACTATAAATAATATGAATTTTTGTGTCATTAAACTAAATAGGAAAAAGGCCTTTAGCAAACAAGGCCGGGTAGCCACAGCTAGTATACTATAAATAATATGAATTTTGTGTCATTAAACTAAATAGGAAAAAGGCCTTTAGCAAACAAGGCCGGGTAGCCACAGCTAGTATACTATAAATAATATGAATTTTTGTGTCATTAAACTAAATAGGAAAGGCCTTTAGCAAACAAGGCCGGGTAGCCACAGCTAGTATACTATAAATAATATGAATTTTGTATCATTAAACTAAATAGGAAAAAGGCCTTTAGCAAACAAGGCCGGTAGCCACAGCTAGTATACTAAAATAATATGAATTTTGTGTCATTAAACTAAATAGGAAAAAAGGCCTTTAGCAAAACAAGGCCGGGTAGCCACAGCTAGTATACTATAAATAATATGAATTTTGTGTCATTAAACTAAATAGGAAAAAGGCCTTTAGCAAACAAGGCCGGGTAGCCACAGCTAGTATACTAATAATAATATGAATTTTGTATCATTAAACTAAATAGGAAAAAGGCCTTTAGCAACAAGGCCGGGTAGCCACAGCTAGTAACTATAAATAATATGAATTTTGTATCATTAAACTAAATAGGAAAAAGGCCTTTAGCAAACAAGGCCGGTAGCCACAGCTAGTATACTATAAAATAATATGAATTTTGTGTCATTAAACTAAATAGGAAAAAGGCCTTTAGCAACAAGGCCGGGTAGCCACAGCTAGTATACTATAAATAATATGAATTTTGTATCATTAAACTAAATAGGAAAAAGGCCTTTAGCAAACAAGGCCGGGTAGCCACAGCTAGTATACTATAAATAATATGATGATTTTGTGTCATTAAACTAAATAGGAAAAAGGCCTTTAGCAAACAAGGCCGGGTAGCCACAGCTAGTATACTAAATAATATGAATTTTGTGTCATTAAACTAAATAGGAAAAAGGCCTTTAGCAAACAAGGCCGGGTAGCCACAGCTAGTATACTATAAATAATATGAATTTTGTGTCATTAAACTAAATAGGAAAAAGGCCCTTTAGCAACAAGGCCGGGTAGCCACAGCTAGTATACTATAAATAATATGAATTTTGTGTCATTAAACTAAATAGGAAAAGGCCTTTAGCAAACAAGGCCGGGTAGCCACAGCTAGTATACTATAAATAAATGAATTTGTGTCATTAAACTAAATAGAAAAAGGCCTTTAGCAAACAAGGCGGGTAGCCACAGCTAGTATACTCTAAATAATTGAATTTGTGTCATTAACTAAATAGGAAAAAGGCCTTTAGCAAACAAGGCCGGGTAGCCACAGCTAGAATAATATGAATTTTGTGTAAACTTAGGGCAAACAAGGCGGGTAGCCACAGCTAGTATACTATAAATAATATGAATTTTGTGTCATTAACTAAATAGGAAAAGCCTTTAGCAAAAAGGCGGGTAGCCACAGCTAGTATACTATAAATAATATGAATTTTGTGTCTTAAACTAAATAGGAAAAAGGCCTTTAGCAAACAAGGCCGGTAGCCACAGCTAGTATACTCTAAATAATATGAATTTTGTGTCATTAAACTAAATAGGAAAAAGGCCTTTAGCAAACAAGGCCGGGTAGCCACAGCTAGTATACTATAAATAATATGAATTTTGTGTCATTAAACTAAATAGGAAAAAGGCCTTGAGCAAACTCAGTTTTAATATAATAATAATTTCCACTAAAGAACGGTTCATAAACATAAGCTCCATAATTTCATGACAATAAAAACTTTTATCATCTTGGTAATGCCATGACCAACCCGTAATTAAGCATTTAAAAAGAAACTAAAACATTTATGTACACTTGTAAGGTTCAAAGTTATAACAATGTTATAACTAGTTGAAACATGACAAACTCCGACACGTTTGTGGGATAAAACATTTTATATTTATAACAGCACATGAATATGACAAGATACAGAAAATAATAACATACCTGTACATAACATAAACAGTAAAGATAAGAGGACAGAAGAGTCCGTACATAAAATCACTTACTAGTGATGGTGGTGGTGGTGTGGTGGTGGTGGTGGGGGCGATGCCCCCACAAAAAAGCTTTTTTTTACTGTTTAGTTTAATGACAAAATACTAATTTATTTCTTACTTTTAGGATTGAGTTATGTTTTTTTAAAAATCCATTTTAATTAGTTCTAGTTAGTCGTAATTTGCAATTAAGTCAAAAACTAACCAATCTCTTAATTTACATTCTGCCTATCACTATCACACTATCTTCCCCTCTATGTATCTGTAAAGGTGTCACCAGGGGTTGCGTTATTGGTTTTTATTGAGATTCAATTGGCCAGTTTTATTCCTGAATATTTTTATTATGATCAGATCACTGCTGTTGGCGCAAACTGGTTATACACAGACTTATATTTTCAGACTCTTATCTTAATAGAAAAAATTTTAAAATCATACGAGTAAAATATATCTTGTTTGAATTTCATAAAATGAAATAAGGAGAGGGGTCGACCTAGTGAAAAATATTTCCCCTAATGTGTTTTAGGGAAAAAAATCTATTTTAACCATAAATTTATCTAATGGTGAATAAGTATCAAGATTTTCATAAATATTTGACTCTTAATTGAGTTTTCATAGAATTATAAAAAAATGACTGTGACGTAATCAATTTGTTCGAATTTGATAAAATGAAATAAGGAGAGGGGTCAACCTAGTAAAAAAATATTTCCCCTAATGTGTTTTAGGAAAAAAAACCTATTTTAACCATAAATTTATCTAATGGTGAATAAGTATCAAAATTTTCATAAAAATTTGACTCTTAATTGAGTTTTCATAGAATTTTTTTCAAATAACTGTGACGTAATCAATTTGTTCGAATTTCATAAAATGAAAAAGGGGAGGAGTCGACCTAGTAAAAAATATTTCCCTAATGTGTTTTAGGGGAAAAAAACTATTTTTAACCATAAATTTATCTAATGGTGAATAAGTATCAAAATTTTCATAAAAATTTGACTCTTAATTGAGTTTTCATAGAATCTTTTCTTAAATGACTGTGATTTAATCAATGACGTAGTTTCGGTTACAGACAAAGAGACCGAATCTCCATTGTATATAGATATGTTAATACAGCTTTCGTAATTTTATGACCTTCACTGGCCTAATTAGATGCATTTATTTACCCTAATTTATTTAAGGAAAAAAACTATTTTAAACATAAATTCATCTAATGGTGAATAAACATCAAATTTACCTGAATATTTAACTCCTAATTGACTTTTCATAGAAATTTAAAAAGAATTTTTTTAATGACTATGACGTAAGCAATGACGTAGTTTCGGTTACAAACAAAACGAGACCGAATCTCCATTATATATAGATATGTTTATAAAGCTTTCGTAATTGTATGACCTTCACTGGCCTAATTAGAAGGCATGAAGGGCGGCTCTTTGAACTAAAGTCCATGTTGGAAAATGACAATAAGACTTTTAGTCTTTGAAAAACCTGTTACCGAATCTCAAAGTCCAAATGGCAAAAATATCTTCTAAATCTTTTGCGCGGGTTCATTATGTGATTACAGGATATCTATCATATCTATTGGCAGCTGGTGCCAAGAAAGAGGAGAAAATGGAAGTTGCAATTTTTTTTTATTGATAATGTAAGAGTTCATATTCTTCGTAATAGCTTACAGAAGATAACAGAAGAGGTCAGTTGAGATACCAAAATACCATATGTCATCTCTACTATTTCTCTGAATTTTTTAGATGAGGCTTGATAATTAGTATGATCCACTGAGGTTGATATGCCGTAAGACAACCCCCTTCTCTCTCTCTCTCTCTCTCTCTCTCTCTCTCTCTCTCTCTCCCGGCACAGAGAAGATTAATGTTTAGTTGCAATTTTGATTGATAATGTAAGAGTTCATACTCTTCGTAATAGGAAGCTCACATATGAAAGTCGTATAGTCAAAAAGGGGCTGTTTATTTCTTTCTAGACTCGTGGGTTCTTTTTCAGAAAGAAGGAAAGTGAGAGAGTAAGGTCAAGCTGTTCTATAGTAAATCACGTTCATACCCTTCTTAATAGGAAGATAACATTAGATAACAGAAGAGGTCAGTTGATTCTTGAGATACCAAAATACCATATATCATCTCCACTATTTCTCAGAATTTTTTTTTTAGATGAGGCTTGATAATTAGTATGATCCATTGAGGTTGATATGTCGAAAAACAAAACAAAACAGACTTTCTCTCTAACGATTCTGGACTGACAAGCAGAGAGGAAGCAAGATCAGAAGAACGTAGCTGCTGTGATGAACTCATCACATGATTCATAGTTGAATTCTATCCAAACTCATCCTACTGTATTCCTGGTTGGTGAGAATAAATAAAACAAATATTGTTATATGTTAAACATATTTCATTGTTTTTGTTATCTTTTGTTATTCCTACATCTTGGGATATAACAATTCAGTTGCAATTTTTATCGATGATATAAGAGTTCATAGTCTTTGTAATAAGAAATTCGCAGAAGATAACAGAATAGGTCAGTTGATCCTTGAGATACCAAAATACCATATGTCATCTCTAATGTATTTTAAATTCGTGTTGAACTTCTTTTTTTAATATAAAATATCAGTTTAGTAATACTAATGTGGATGACATTCTTGTTGCGTTCGTGTTGTAGTAGTATAGTCGTAAAGTTCAGAGTGATACGAAAGTCGTTAGGATCCACTATAATAGCAAGGAAAGTAAGGGGCTGTTTATTTCTTTCTAGAAAGTAAGGTCAATATCTCAGATAGAAAAACAGAAGAGGTCAGTTGATCCTGAGATACAAAATACCATATGTCATCTCTAATGTATTTTAAAGAACTCATTTTTTTTAATGTGAAAGATCATTAGTAATACTAACATGGATGACATTCTTGTTGCGTAGGGGCCAAGTCGTGTTGTAGTAGTAGTCGTTAGTCGTAGTAGCCGTAGTTAGTTTGCGTATAGACATGACATACGAATAGTAATAGCAAGCTCACATATGAAGTCAAAAAGGGGCTGTTTATTTCTTTCTAGACTCGTGGGTTCTTTTTCATAGAGAAGGAAAGTGAGAGAGTAAGGTCAAGCTGTTCTATCGTAAATCACGTTCATACCCTTCGTAATAGAAAGCTTACAGTAGATAACAGAAGAGGTCAGTTGATCCTTGAGATACCAAAATACCATATGTCATCTCTAATGTATTTTAAATTCGTGTTGAACTTCATTTTTTTAATATGAAAGATCAGTTTGGTAATACTAACATGGATGACATTTTATCCTTCTTGAAATAAATAAAAATATGAATAAGGTATAAAATATGTCCACGAAATACATCTATAAAAACCACGTGTTAAGGAAACTTGAGTACCAACTTTTATCTCACACTCTAACAGTTTTTGGTATTAAATAATCCAAAGGGTTTATATACCGTTAAATAAACCAAACCGAACCGAACCGAACCAAACCGAACCGAACCGAACCAAACCATACCAAACCAAACCAAATCTATTAATAATGGAGATTGTCTGTATTTCTGTCTGTAACAAAAACTACGTCATAGCTCTACGCCACAGCTTAGGTCAGAATATTCTTATGCTATATACACCCAAAATTTGAGTATGCAATTTTAAAAATTGTTTTTTACTCTTGTCCTTTTTAAATTTTTTTTACAGTAATATGAAGTTAACTAAAAAGTTTACAAATAAATAAATACCTACGATTTTGTGGAAAATTGATGTGGAAAATATTCAAAATAATTATTTGATTATTACATGCATGCAACATTTTATTTGAGAGGGACGGGGCTCAGTTTTCATTTCAAATTGTTTTTTGTTTTGTTTTTTTACTCCTTTAATATATGAGGATTTGTCTTACTTATGATACAAACCCTCTGACATTGAATTTTTAACTCCCACCCTCAGGCAATGTCTTTCAAAAATTAATTTTTACGACGCCCGGATGGTATTTTCTGTTGCTAGTGAAGTTAATGGAAATTATTTATACCAATTTGAAGATTTCAAGAACTTGAAACATAGAAACTTTTATCAAAATGACTTGTTTCGGTATTAAATAACCCGAAAAGGGTTGATATGCCGTAAAACGAACAAACCAACACAAAATGAAGTTAATGAAAATTATATATAGCAATTTGAAAATATCAAGAACTTGAAACATAAAAACTTTTATCAAAATGACTTGTTTCGGCATTAAATAACCCGAAAAGGGTTGATATGCCGTAAAACGAACAAACCAAATAATGAAAATTATATATAGCAATTTGAAAATATCAAGAACTTGAAACATAGAAACTTTTATCAAAATGACTTGTTTCGGCATTAAATAACCCGAAAAGGGTTGATATGCCGTAAAATAAACATTTTTAACCGAGAAATGTCTGCTAGTAAGGATAAAGTTATAGATCCTTTTGATTGGTGTGGTTTGCTCAATTTAACGGTACGTCAACTCCTTATGGGTTATTTAATGACGAAATTTTTATTAATTTCTCAATGTTTGATTATCGCCATTATCATCATGTGATGCTAATAGCACGGATATCTATGGCAATCTCTCGCTAACCGTCCCTATCATTCATTACTCTCGGGAGGTCCTCTGCGCAGCATCCAGTATCCGCAGAGAGCAGGTCAATGTAAATATTTGCTGGACATCTCACACTATCGTGTACATGTGCTGGTTTCCACATGAGAACGTCACTTATGAGTTTGCCTCAGCTTCTCCAGTAGTATACAGTATGTCCTGTTCGTCTCACTCGGATTGTCTGTGCGATAGGGGGCAAGTGGCCGTACAGCTGATTTCTTGTAGGGTGTTGTTTCCACGGACATTAAGTCACTCTTTTTTTTTTTTTGAGAATCTAGCACCGGCCCTGAATTCAGCATCAGTGGCAAAACAAAGGCGGGCCAAGAAGGGGCAGATGCCCCAGGGCGAAGCTTCGAGGGACAGGCTTTAGGGGGCGAAATATCGCCCTAACCCAAAAGCCAAAATCAAAAAAAAAAAAAAAAAAGAAAAAAAAAAAAAAAACCCAAACAAACACCCCCCACAAAAACAAAAACAAAACAAAAAAAAATATAAAAAACAAAATAAAAAAACAAAAAAAAAACAAACAAACATTAAAACCTATTGCCTGACTTTTGTCTCTATACACCTGAACTGTGAATGCGTAGAATTTGAAAGTAGGCGAGTGGGCGTGTAAAGCTTTGAAAAATCTGATTCGGTATTTATTGGCCCCTGAAGAGGCGCCGTGTCAAGCTCTTGCCCCCGCCCCCGGTCAGGACATTGGCACATCACCACCAGCTATAGCCCTTTTTAGACAAGGGGGAAGGTGCTGCTTGGATGGAAGGTACACCGGGACTAAGCGAATAGCGTTACCTAACCTTTCCGACGCGTCTATATCATTACTTTTATTTTTAGGTTGGTTGGTTGGTTGGATTTTACTGCATATCAACCCTTGTTGGGTTATTTTATGCCGAAGACATTTTGTTTTATTCTTGTTTTTAAACACATTTTTTTAAAACTCATTTTATAATTTAATCTATAGATTGAACCCTAACAGATACTACCACTCCAAATCAAAGTGGGTCTTGGAGTAATGCTGATAAAGGGTGATCAACAATCCCCAGAGCTCCCCAATTGGAACTTCACCATTAGATGCAGGTTAACGTCATACCCAGGACACTAAGATCCTCACCGCCGCCTTCTAGTACATATAGGATAAAAAGGGTTGGTATTTGCCATAATAGTATTAGGGTCGTGACAATCATATAGGTGCTAGGGCTTGACGTGACCAGCCGATTGATCGAAGGGGGTCTCTCCGACCGACCGTCTAGCCTAATTTAAAAAAAAAAATGAAATAGATCACTAAGTAGAACTGAGCCTATTCTAGTAGTGACCATCCTAAGCGGAGATTTAAGAGGTTTGAATTCAGAGTTTTCCTTCTCTTAGACTGGTTGCCTAGCCAAGGTTAAAGAACACAGTCTGTCCAACTATTTACCCATAGATGGAAGGAGAGTAGTTGGATTCATGCCTTTCCCAAGAGTAAGATCGCTATGTGAACTGTGGTTTCGTTCAGCAATTGAACTCGGGTCGACGAGTCTATTTCCTACGACTCTAACCAGTACACCACCGTGCTTCCCTAAGTAAGGGCCAAAATAGAGTGTTACATGTCATGGACTGCTCAGCCACAGGGATCTATCCTTAAGCATCACGGGTCTTTGAATAATCTGAATCAGTATTTATTGGACCCTAGAGGGGCGCTGGGTTGAGCTCTCCAGATCATGACGTCGGCATGCTACTACCAGCCACTATATGAGGGGGGGAATGCTGCCTGGGTGGAAGGCCTCCTGGGTACCAAGCGAATAGCTTTACGTCACCTGTCAAACGCGTCTTTATTATTACTTTTATTTAAAGCTATTTGTCATGAAGACTTTGTCAATATCGTTAGTCGTGACATGACGTCATTTTAAAAGAAATATAAAGGCGACTTGTTTATATCTAATAAAATAAATGATCTTGCTTTTTTTTTCATACTCCATTTTTCTTTTCTTTTCTTTTCCCTTGAGTTTCATTTGAAAAGAAGATGTGTTATCAGATGTAGCGACACGGAAACCGAATGAAGTATCACGAATTAGGACAGAAAGAAAGGAAAGAAATGAAAGGAAAAAAAAAAGTAGAGGGGGGAAGTTATTGATGAGAAAAAAAGAAAGCGAATAAAAGAATCAAAATGAACTATTCAAAACAAAAGTAGTAAGTGACTTACTTGGGATTATGTAAATATATGTCGGCCTTCGGTAACATCAATTGGGTATTCATTATATAAAAATAGACATAGAATAAAATACTGGAAAGTTTACTGGAGACCATGTTTGACTCAGCGAATTGATTTGTGCCCGAAGTTATAAAAACCTTAAAAATTGAAGAAAACAAGAAAAAAGCCCCTATCCTCTGCTCTCAATTTATCTCACTCCTAAAAAGGAAATCCGGTTTATTAAACTACAACAACAACAACAACAACAACAATAATAATGATAATGATAATAGTAACAATAATTAAGCGAACAAAAAACTCGTTATTTGAAAAAAGATATATGTTTGATAATAGAGGTATGAAATAAGGCCAAAGTAATAAAGAAAGAAAGAAAGAAAGAAAGAAAAGAGAGTGAGAGAGAGAGAGAGAGAGAGAGAGAGAGAGAGAGAGAGAGAGAGAGAGTGAAATAAGAAAATAAAGAAATAAAAAAGAAAGAAAAAAAGAAAAAGAAAACAAAGAAAAGAGAGAGAGAGAGAGAGAGAGAGAGAGAGAGGAGAGAGAAAAAAGGGGGAAAAAGAGAAGAAAGTAAAGAAAGAAAGTAAGAAAGAAAGAAAGAAACGAGAGAAAGAAAGAAAAGAAAGGGAACGAAAAAGAAAGAAAAGAACAGAAAGAAGAGAGAGAGAGACAGAGACAGAGAGAGACAGACAGACAGACAGACAGACAGACAGAAAGAAAGAAAGAAAGAAAAGAGTGAAAGAAAAGGAAAGAAAATGAATAAATAAAAATAGAACCAATAAAGAGAGAAAAGAACGAAAAAAAGAAAGAAAGAAAGAAAGAAAGAAAGAAAGAAAGAAAAGAGAAGGAGAAATAAATAAATAAAGAAAAGCAATAAAAAAGAATAAGAAGAAAGAAAGAAAGAAGAAGAAAGAAAGAAAGAAAGAAAGAAAGAAAGAAAGAAGAAAGAAAAGCAATAAAGAGAAGAAAGAGAAAAAGAAAGAAAAGAAAGAGAAAAAGAAAGAAAAAGAAAGAAAGAAAGAAAGAAAGAAAAGAAAGAAGAAAGAAAAGCAATAAAGAAAGAAAGAAAAGAAAGAAAAGAAAGAAAAAGAAAGAAAGAAAGAAAAAGAAAAGAAAAGAAAGAAAGAAAGAAAGAAAGAAGAAAGAAAGAAAGAAAAGTAGTAAAGCGAAGAAAGATAATAATAAATAAATAAATAAATAAATAATAAATAAAAAACACACAAAAAAAATATAAAAACAAAGGTGCAGTTGTGTTAAGTACTTTATTTATTTATTTTTTTTATCTCTTTACTTTTGATGGGCCAGTGAAGCGTACGATGTGTTATTTAAGCAGACGAGAAATTAAGGTAAGGCCAGAAAGACGACAACAGTCCTTTGGACTGCAACAACAGGAAAAAGTTCCTTCAACAACAAAAAGACTTCCATTAAGTTCACTCATCCTGTGATCGTGACGAATATTGAACTGAGTTGACACACACAAGAAAACAGGACAAAAAAAGGTAAAAAGATTTTCAAGTTTATTTCATTTCTTTAACTTTATTATTTGTACTATGACGTTTCGGTTGTTGACTGTTCAGACGTTTCGACTGCACCAGGATTTTAAAGACAAAGATCTTGGTAGACTGTGAATTGAGGGGCGTTAATTCTTACCATAGTCTGCTGGACAGATGTTAGTGGAATATGAATTTTACTGGAATTTTTACTGGACAGATGTTAGTGGAATATGAGTTTTACTGGAACTTTTACTGGACAGATGTTAGTGGAATATGAATTTTACTGGAATTTTTACTGGACAGATGTTAGTGGAATATGAATTTTACTGGAATTTTTACTGGTCAGATGTTAGTGGAATATGAATTTTACTGGAATTTTTACTGGACAGATGTTAGTGGAATATTAATTTTACTGGAATTTTTTACTGGACAGATGTTAGTGGAATATTAATTTTACTGGAATTTTTACTGGACAGATAGTGGAATATGAATTTTACTGGAATTTTTACTGGTCAGATTTTAGTGGAATATAAATTTTACTGGAATTTTTACTGGTCAGATGTTAGTGGAATATGAATTTTACTGGAATTTTTACTGGACAGATGTTAGTGGAATATGAATTTTTTAAAATATGAATGTCTTATATATTATGGTTACATTATATTCTAAATTACAACTAGAGATTTTGGGTTATTTCCTATAACTGCAACATAAACAAAGGGTAACCACTCTTGACTGATAAATTATTTATTTATTTTCCCATTAAACTAACCCTAAACCCTAAACCCTAAACCTTACCCTAACCCCGTCTTTTTTTCCCTAGTAGTTCAATAAATAAATAAATAATTTATCAGTGAAAAGTGATTTCCCTTTGTTTATGTTGGAGTTATAGGAAATAACCAGATTTTGGTCGACTGTGAATTCAGGCGTGTAAATTTTTACCATAGTCTACTGGACAGACGTTAGTGGAATATGAATTTTAAAAGAACATTTTCTTTTAAAATTCCGTATACAATTTTAATTGGTACAATGGCGTTTGAGTCGCAGACAATTCCCGCTACGAACGTGTCGGCCGCGCTGTAATTTTTAAAGACTAAAAGCATCTCGAGTTGCAATTTAGAATAAGATATCTATTAATAACTAGAAGCAGCTACCCTGCGTCGCCTGGGTAGAGGGGGGATAAAAAATTAGTCTCGCAGATCCGTTGTTACTTATCGCGAGTTTGATCCTCACTGGAAGTTCCATAAAAAATCCCCCATGTAAAAAGTGAGACGTCAAAATTTTTTTCGCCTAGTTAAAGGGAATGACATGTCGTGTCCATCTCAATCGGATGGTCTGTGAGATAGGGGGCAGGTGGCTATACACCTTCTTCATTGTGGGGTGCTGTTTCCACGACTTGTTCAAGACCGCACGCAGCATTCTTGTGCAGCTCCCATCTATCTTATTCTCAAGGCGCCTCGTTATGGTCCAAGTGGTGCAGCCACACGGCAGCATTTATACAACAGAACCGGACATACATACATATACACAACTGCCCTTTAAATATGTATAGATGGAGATTCGGTGCCTGTTTGTCTGTAACTGAAACTACATCACTACTTATGTCCTAATAATTAAAAAAAAAAATACGGCCGGACGAAACCTTAAAATCATTTTGGAATGTTTAACCTCATTTAAGCTACGGGTTGCTGGTTGCGAAATTTAACATAGAAATACATTTCAAATTCTCTCTCTCTCTCTCTCTCTCTCTCTCTCTCTCTCTCTCTCTCTCTCTCTCTCTCTCTCTCTCTCTCTCCAGAGAAACTAACATTTTATAACGAGGAGGTAGTCAAGAGATACATAGAGGGAAAGAAAGAGATAAACACAAATTGGTCGGTTTTTATACTTAATTGAAAATTACGACTAATTAGAACAATTCTATCCTAAAATTAAAGAATAATTTAGTATAATTTTCGTGTCTCAGCTTTCGTATAATAATAGATTTACTTTGTCGTTAATTATTGTATTTTCGTAGTTTACTCCGGACAAACATCATCATCATCATCATGTCGCGCAATTAGCAATGGATATCCATGACAATTCCTCGCCAACCTTCCCTATCAATCATTGCCCCAGGGAGGTCCTCTGCGCAGAATCCAGAATCCAGTATCCACACAGAGTTGGTCAATGTAGGTCCTTGATGGGCGTCCCACATTAGCATGTCCATGTACTTGCTTTCACAGGAGAACGTCGCTTATGAGTTCGTCCTTACTCCTCCAGCAGTGTCCAGCATGTCTTGTCCGTCTCACTCGGATGGTCTCTGAGATAGAGGGCAGGTGGCCGTACAGCTGCTTCCTTGTGGGGTGCTGTTTCCACTTGTTCAAGGCCGCACGCAGCATTCTTGTGCAGCTCCAATCTATCTTATTCTCAAGGCGCTTCGTTAGGGTCCAAGTGGTGCAGCCACACAGCAGCATTTACACAACAGAACCGGACATACATACATATACACAACTGCCCCTTATATATGTATGGATGGAGATTCGGTGTCTGTTTGTAACCAACACATCACTACTCATGTCCTAATACTACCCCGGGAATTGCATAATTTTACCAATGCCTATTTAATTTGTAGTAAAATCATTCACACTTAATCTTACTAGCAAATATATGCACCCTCCGGATGCAAGTATTTAAGTTTTAATATAATAAAATATATATTAAATTAGAAAGGCTAATGAAACTGAATAAGAATGCAGATAAAAAGATTTTGAACAGAGGGGTATGATTGAAAAATAGAACAACTTTGAAACTAACTCTTCCATCATTTTCCATTACTCCCGTCTTTCATTGGTAAATTTCTTAATTTAACTATTTAGTTAAAATAGGAAGTAAAGAATAATATTACAGTTATTTCTTCTTGTATTAATGGATTTTTTAAAAATTTATCCCCAAGATTTTTGCTCATATTCAATAAGATAAAAACAAACAATTAGAAATCAATAATACCTAGCATATATTTATTAAAATCAAATTTTTTAAGATCAATATGCAAATTAGCCTTCCCATTCACACTGTAATCCGCTATTTTGTTGTATATATAAATACAATTGCATGTTATTAGTATGTAGATATGGTCAACAGTCTTAATGATTTAAACATTTTTTATTAATAATTGAGGTTTAAATAAAAATAAAATCATGGAGAATGTGATGTAAATAACAAAGGGAATTGTGACTTGTATAATAACATAGTTTCGGTTACAGACAGACAAACCCACAATCTCCATTATAATATATATTAACGACTAGCAGCGGCAACTCGGCGTCGCCTGGGTAGAGTTTTTTTTAAGTTAGTCTCGCAGATCCATTATTAATGAATCGTGAGTTGAATCCTCGTGGAGTGCCCCATTTAAATTCCTATGTAAAAAAAAAAAAAAAAAAAAAAATAGACCTTGCATTGATCCAGCTACTCCGAAAAAAAATGTTCATCTCTACTATCTGAAATATTAAATGAAAAAAAATCCATGCTATTATCATTTAACTTTTATTTTTTAATTATCTTCACGAATATAAATCAAATCTCTATTAGTTTTGCTCAAAAACCAAGCCCTGGTGATATTTAATGTGTATAGTCGGTAGAGCGTTCGGCTAGAAACCACAAGGTTCCTAGTTCGATACCGGTCCCCGCCAACTCAGCGTATGGGTAGCACAGGGATATGTGCGGTAAAGTAAGGAGCTGATGGTAGGTGTGGCGCTCCACCTCAGATGCTAAAAACAATCTCCTTGGTCTAGCGCTATTGAAAAGGGGATAGACTCCCTCGCTGACTGGATGATACCGACTTTAGGCCGCCCCGTCGACTTTACTTTTTACTTTGTCGTTAATTGTTTTATTTTCGAAGTTTCCTCCGGACCAAAATATTATTATTAATGAATCGTGAGTTGCTTCCTTGTGGGGTGCTGTTTCCACTTGTTCAAGGCCGCACACAGCATTCTTGTGCAGCTCCAATCTATCTTATTCTCAAGGCGCTTCGTTAGGGTCCAAGTGGACACACAACCAGTAAACTTTATCTTCAGAGACGGTTTTCAGAAATGGACGCGTTTTTCGTGTCGTTATTTTATGTATTTTTTTTTTAATGTTATAAACACGCGTCTCGTGGCGTTCTTTTATTTTATAACGCCACGCGGAACGTCGTGATAGTTGTAATAGCCGTTGTTCATTCAATTTCAATTTTATTATTTTCATCTATTTATGTATTTATGTATTTATTTATATTTATTCATTTGTTATATGTATATATATATGTGTAAAATATACATACTATATATATTATATTAAAAAAAATGGACTCTCTCGTGAACAACCAACACAGTGATTGGTTTATAGTGGTGAAGGCTTGTGTAGGACCATTCCACACTTTTTGGCACAGTCGATAGGAAAGAATTGGTGCATCACGGAATGCCACGAACCCAATCAACGACTGACCTCAGGAATTTTGAATTCAGAGTTATCCCTCTCCTAGACTGGTTACCTACCCAAGGTTAAAGGGCCCATTCTGCCCTACTATTTAACCCATAGCTGGAGGGAGAATATATGGATTCATACCTTTCCTAAGGGTATTAGCGCTATGTGAAATGCCAACAGCTTCGTCTAGGAATTGAACTCAAACCGACGAGACTATTTTCCACGACTCTAACCACTAGCCCACGCGCCTCCATATATCTATATATGTACTATATACTATATATGGAATGTGTATTTTATTATTGGTAAGTTTTTCGAGGTAGAATTTTCCAAGGAGAGCTCGACTTTCGTATTTAAGGAGCAATTTCTTTTCGGACTCGGGAACCTTCTCGAACTCGGGAACCTACTTGTCGTAATCGGGAGCCATCACGGAACTTCCAACCTAACACTTCAGTCCACGGGGATATCCTGTTCTTCTTCCGCTAAACATAGTTGGGGTGGAGGCGTTAAGCTGTGTTAATTATCATTCTATGCTACTGTTGCCCTTGGCCAGGATCGAACCTGCAGTCTAGAGATAACTGTCACTTAGAACTGTCTTAACCTAAATCCTTTATCCACTAGGCCATGTGTCCAATTGTTTCCCGAGTCCAAGAAGGTTCCCGTGTCCGGAGGGTACATCGGCCGAAACGTTGTACAGATAACAATAAAGATGAGGACAATAGTCCGAATAACACAGATAATACTAATCATCAAGGCTCATCTCAAATATTCAGAGAAATAGTGTAGATAACAATAAAGATGAGGACAATAGTCCGAATAATGCAAATAATACTAATCATCAAGCCTCATCTCAAACATTCAGAGAAATAGTGTAGATAACAATGAAGATGAGGACAATAGTCCGAATAACGCAGATAATACTAATCATCAAGCCTCATCTCAAACATTCAGAGAAATAGTGTAGATAACAATGAAGATGAGGACAATAGTCCGAATAACGCAGATAATACTAATCATCAAGCCTCATCTCAAACATTCAGAGAAATAGTGTAGATAACAATGAAGATGAGGACAATAGTCCGAATAACGCAGATAATACTAATCATCAAGCCTCATCTCAAACATTCAGAGAAATAGTGTAGATAACAATGAAGATGAGGACAATAGTCCGAATAACGCAGATAATACTAATCATCAAGCCTCATCTCAAATATTCAGAGAAATAGTGTAGATAACAATGAAGATGAGGACAATAGTCAGAATAACACAGATAATACTAATCATCAAGCCTCATCTCAAACATTCAGAGAAATAGTGTAGATAACAATAAAGATGAGGACAATAGTCCGAATAATGCAAATAATACTAATCATCAAGCCTCATCTCAAACATTCAGAGAAATAGTGTAGATAACAATGAAGATGAGGACAATAGTCCGAATAACGCAGATAATACTAATCATCAAGCCTCATCTCAAACATTCAGAGAAATAGTGTAGATAATAATGAAGATGAGGACAATAGTCCGAATAACGCAGATAATACTAATCATCAAGCCTCATCTCAAACATTCAGAGAAATAGTGTAGATAACAATGAAGATGAGGACAATAGTCCGAATAACACAGATAATACTAATCATCAAGCCTCATCTCAAACATTCAGAGAAATAGTGTAGATAACAATGAAGATGAGGACAATAGTCCGAATAACGCAGATAATACTAATCATCAAGCCTCATCTCAAACATTCAGAGAAATAGTGTAGATAACAATGAAGATGAGGACAATAGTCCGAATAACGCAGATAATACTAATCATCAAGCCTCATCTCAAACATTCAGAGAAATAGTGTAGATAACAATAGTCCGAATAACGCAATAATACTAATCATCAAGCCTCATCTCAAACATTCAGAGAAATAGTGTAGATAACAATGAAGATGAGGACAATAGTCCGAATAACACGGATAATACTAATCATCAAGCCTCATCTCAAACATTCAGAGAAATAGTGTAGATAACAATGAAGATGATGACAATAGTCCGAATAACGCTGATAATACTAATCATCAAGGCTCATCTCAAATATTCAGAGAAATAGTGTAGATAACAATGAAGATGAGGACAATAGTCCGAATAACACAGATAATACTAATCATCAAGCCTCATCTCAAACATTCAGAGAAATAGTGTAGATAACAATGAAGATGAGGACAATAGTCCGAATAACGCTGATAATACTAATCATCAAGGCTCATCTCAAATATTCAGAGAAATAGTGTAGATAACAATGAAGATGAGGACAATAGTCCGAATAACACAGATAATACTAATAATCAAGCCTCATCTCAAACATTCAGAGACATACCATACAAATCTATACAAATATAGAGAAATAGAATCCTGGTGGTTGAGCAGTTCATGACATACAACACTCCAAGTTTTTTGAATGGTGTTTGAAAGTCTTTGCTCTTGTAACCAAATATGGCAGATTTCAATTTAGTTGGCCAAGTTTTCAATATTTTCTCCAATTTTGTATACTGTTAAATGAATAGATTTGGATGTTAGCAAAGTAGATAATCATCTCTAATACACATAGATTTATTGGATGAGTATAACGCGCATATTTTTTGGATGAGAATTGACTTAAATATGGCTAAGAAATAAAAGTTATCTGCCCCTGAACTCGGTTAACATATTTTTAACTTTGCCATTTTATTTATTTATTGATCTCGGGAATTACCCTTTTTCAATATCTCTCTTCCAAATATATAAAAGTTAAATTTTCTTGCACCTGTACCGATCGGCACCACAATATTTAAATTCGTTTTCTACATTTCTTGTGAAATCCAGAAAAAAATCTACGAGTACAAGATTCTCTTAGTAAGTTTTTATTTTGTATTTATTTAGTAAATACTTTAATACGTTTTACTTATTTTTAAACGAATTAACAAATAACAAGACTAATTAGAACGAAGAAAACTAACTAACTAAATAAATAAATAAAATAATAAGCATTTTATTTATACTAGCAAATATATGCACCCTCCGGGTGCAAGTTTTTAAGTTTTAATATAATAAAATATCATATTAAATTAGAAAGGCTAATGAAACTGAATAAGAATTCAGATAAAAATATTTGGAACAGAGGGGGTATAATCGGAAAATAGAACAACTTTGAAACTAACTGTTCCACCATTTTCCCTTACTCCCGTCTTTCAGTGGTAAATTTCCCTAATTTATCTATTTAGTTAAAATAGGAAGAAAAGAATAAAATTACAGTTATTTCTTTATGTTAATAGATTTCTGTTAAGATTTATCCCCGAGATTTTTGCTCATATTTATTAAGATAAAACCAAACAATTAGAAATCAATAATACTAAGCATATATTTATTAAAATCAAATTTTTTAAGAGCAATATGCAAATTAGCCTTCCCATTCACACTGTAAACCGCTATTTCGTTGAATATATAAATATAATTGCATGTTATTAGTATGTAGATATTGTTAACAGTCTTAATGATGTAAAACAATTTTACTAATAATTGAGGTTTAAATAAAAAATAAAATCATGGAGAATGTGATGTAAATAACAAAGGGAATTGTGACTTGTATAGTAATATAGTTTCGATAACAGACAGACAAACCCACAATCTCCATTATAATAAGATTTTAAAAAATAGTACGTTTTTTTATGGATTTTTCAGTAAAATAAAATAATTAAATTTGAATGCTCTTGGTTGAAATGGTAGAGAATATTTTAAAGTAATTATATCTATGAAATAATTATGAAATAAATATATATTGGCTTAGTCTGATACAAGGCAAACATAGAGAGTTGCACATGGTGAGTACAACTGGAATAAAAAATAGAGATGCGATAAAAGCAGCTGCTGTTGCGAAAGTAGTATAACGTTGGTTTAAAGTTCAACATACTTTGAATACAAATAACTCCGACAAAGGTTAATAGACAAACATTTAATAACACAGCACATGGATAACAGTAGAATACAACGTTCATAATAAAGAGTACATATAAAAAGAGGTACACAAATAAAGATAAGACACATTCATGAATGATACAGATATAACATAAAAGAGTACAGACATGAGACTAGCGATAGTCCATGCTGTAAAGAACTTACAGTAATGTAAGGGGGGCGGAGCCCCACGAGAGGGTTTAGATAGAATCTACCCCATGTGGCTCGTAGTTGCTGAAACTATAAAGAGAGAGCGAAAGTGTTTGAAACCGGCGCTTAAATACTGGTGCCCTAGCGGGCATCATCAAACTAAAAGGGGCAGACAACTCCACCAGGCGAATACAAACAAACGCTACAGTAGTAACAAGTGTTGTTGCAAGAAAATGCTACAGATAACGCATAAATCCACTTCACAGTATTTCTTATAGATGCAGTCACACATAAATGACATACGTATTATACTGTTATAAATAAATCTTATTATAATGGAGATTCTGTGTTTTTCTGTCTGTAACCGAAACTATATTACTAATCGAGTCACAATTAACATAGTTATTTTCATCCCATTCTTCATGATTTTATTTATATTTAAACCTCAATTATTAATAAAATTGCTTCACCTTTTTATTAGTGTTGTCCATATCTACGTGATATTTTCCACGTACCCCACGTGTACGGGTCAGGCACAAGGCCCTATTTATGTGGGACCACCCACAAGCCGAAGCTCATGGGGTGACAGGTGAAAAAATTGCGTCGATCCCGTCGGCATTCCCCCTCAAGGGGGCGCCTCAGGCGCTGGGCAATAAACCCAGCCCTGCCCCTTTAAATCAAGGGGGCAGGTGTTGCCTGGGGGGATGGCCCCCTGGGATCGACGCCGTTAATTATATCAATGGTCCAGAGGCCGAAGCCACTGTTGACCATATCTACATACTAATAACATGCTATTGTATTTATATATACAAAAATAGCGGTTTGCAGTGTGAACGGGAAGGCTAATTTGCATATTGATATTAAAAATGTGATTTTATTAAATATGTGCTTAGTATTATTGATTTCTAACTGTTTGGTTTTATTTTAATGAATATAAGCAAAAATCTCTCCAATGAATCTTAAATGAAATCCATTAACAAGAAAAAATAAGTGTAATTTTATTCTTTATTTCCTAATTTAACTAAATAGTTAAATAAGTAAAATTCAGCAATGAAAGACGGCAGTGATGGAAGAGTAAGTTTCATTTCTATTTTTCTATTATATACCCACTCTGTTTCAAATCTTTTTATCTGCATTCTTATTAGATTTTCTAATTTAATACGATATTTCATTACATTAAAACTTAAATACTTGCACCCGGAGGGTGCATATATTTGCTAGTACTATAAATGAATACAAATCCACTTAACTGAGTCCTTGGTAATGGTTATGGTAAGTAATCATACTTACGACGGCCCTTTTCTATCTCTGCTGAATTATTGGGAGCGACGATTTTTTCTATGAGATGATGGTTCAAAAGAGAGGAGATTTCTATCTTTAATTTCTGCTGCCAAAAATTGCAGGCCAGTAATTGGTTGGTTTGAAAAGGGGGTTCGTCGACCAAGGGAGACAACCCACCTAACTTATATATATACTCTGTACAGACAAACACCGAGACACTCTATCTATTTACTGGGAGGTATTCATAACCCTGGTTTAACCTAGGGCACACACACATACCCCTCTTTCCCCATTTTTTGTCCCCCCCCCACTCTCTGGTTTACCCCCATTCGTTCTTATTAATTTCTTTACATTCTGACTTTTAATTGTCACCGGTGTATATACTTGAAAAGGTACCGGTCGAAAAGGCCTTCGTATCCCCTTTATTTTATATTTTATTTCATAATAAAATATCACCCTCCCTATTTACATATGATTCCTCTACGTTTAGTAGTATATATATTTTTATAAACCCGTTGACATCGTATAACTGACAGTGAAGAGAGGAGAGGAGATGTGAGGAGATGGGCGCTTACTTGTTCTTCTTGTTCTTACTTCATCGCTGGCCATCTTCCTTTGGGCCGATTCTTTTTTCTTCTTTTGTGCTGGTCGTCTGTGCTTATTTCTAGATGCGGTCACACACATTGTATGGAGAAATTCCATCTGTGTGTGACCGCTTCTGCAAGTGCAGAATTGGACTAACTAAAAAAATGGACTCTCTTGTCGATTTCGACGCATGGGGGTTCATCCAATGAACAACCTACACAGTGTTTTGTTTATAGTGGTGAAGGCTTGTGTTGGACCATTCTGCACTTTTTGGCACAGTCGATAGGAAAGAATTGGTGCACAAGGAATGCCACTGACCCAATCAGCGACTGACCTAAGGCTTTTCAAATTCAGAGTTTTCCTTCTCTTAGACTGGTTACCTATCCAAGATTAAAGAGCACAGTCTGCTCTACTATTTTACCCATAGCTGGGGGAGAATATATGGATTCATACCTTTCCAAAGGGTAATATATATGGAGGAAAGAATTGGTGCACAAGGAATGCCACTGACCCAATCAGCAACTGACCTAAGGCTTTTCAAATTCAGAGTTTTCCTTCTCATAGACTGCTTACCTATCCAAGATTAAAGAGCACAGTCTGCTCTACTATTTTACCCATAGCTGGGGGGAGAATATATGGATTCATACCTTTCCAAAGGGTAATATATATGGAGGAAAGAATTGGTGCACAAGGAATGCCACTGACCCAATCAGCAACTGACCTAAGGCTTTTCAAATTCAGAGTTTTCCTTCTCATAGACTGCTTACCTATCCAAGATTAAAGAGCACAGTCTGCTCTACTATTTTACCCATAGCTGGGGGGAGAATATATGGATTCATACCTTTCCAAAAGGTAATATATATGGAGGAAAGAATTGGTGCACAAGGAATGCCACTGACCCAATCAGCAACTGACCTAAGGCTTTTCAAATTCAGAGTTTTCCTTCTCATAGGCTGCTTACCTATCCAAGATTAAAGAGCACAGTCTGCTCTACTATTTTACCCATAGCTGGGGGAGAATATATGGATTCATACCTTTCCAAAGGGTAATATATATGGAGGAAAGAATTGGTGCACAAGGAATGCCACTGACCCAATCAGCGACTGACCTAAGGCTTTTTCAAATTCAGAGTTTTCCTTCTCATACTGCTTACCTATCCAAGATTAAAGAGCACAGTCTGCTCTACTATTTTACCCATAGCTGGGGGAGAATATATGGATTCATACCTTTCCAAAAGGTAATATATATGGAGGAAAGAATTGGTGCACAAGGAATGCCACTGACCCAATCAGCAACTGACCTAAGGCTTTTCAAATTCAGAGTTTCCTTCTCATAGGCTGCTTACCTATCCAAGATTAAAGAGCACAGTCTGCTCTACTATTTTACCCATAGCTGGGGGAGAATATATGGATTCATACCTTTCCAAAGGGTAATATATATGGAGGAAAGAATTGGTGCACAAGGAATGCCACTGACCCAATCAGCAACTGACCTAAGGCTTTTCAAATTCAGAGTTTTCCTTCTCATAGACTGCTTACCTATCCAAGATTAAAGAGCACAGTCTGCTCTACTATTTTACCCATAGCTGGGGGGGGGAGAATATATGGATTCATACCTTTCCAAAGGGTAATATATATGGAGGAAAGAATTGGTGCACAAGGAATGCCACTGACCCAATCAGCGACTGACCTAAGGCTTTTCAAATTCAGAGTTTTCCTTCTCATAGACTGCTTACCTATCCAAGATTAAAGAGCACAGTCTGCTCTACTATTTTACCCATAGCTGGGGGAGAAATATGGATTCATACCTTTCCAAAAGGTAATATATATGGAGGAAAGAATTGGTGCACAAGGAATGCCACTGACCCAATCAGCAACTGACCTAAGGCTTTTCAAATTCAGAGTTTTCCTTCTCATAGGCTGCTTACCTATCCAAGATTAAAGAGCACAGTCTGCTCTACTATTTTACCCATAGCTGGGGGGAGAATATATGGATTCATACCTTTCCAAAGGGTAATATATATGGAGGAAAGAATTGGTGCACAAGGAATGCCACTGACCCAATCAGCAACTGACCTAAGGCTTTTTCAAATTCAGAGTTTTCCTTCTCATAGACTGCTTACCTATCCAAGATTAAAGAGCACAGTCTGCTCTACTATTTTACCCATAGCTGGGGAGGGGGAGAAATATATGGATTCATACCTTTCCAAAAGGTAATATATATGGAGGAAAGAATTGGTGCACAAGGAATGCCACTGACCCAATCAGCAACTGACCTAAGGCTTTTCAAATTCAGAGTTTTCCTTCTCATAGACTGCTTACCTATCCAAGATTAAAGAGCACAGTCTGCTCTACTATTTTACCCATAGCTGGGGGGAGAATATATGGATTCATACCTTTCCAAAAGGTAATATATATGGAGGAAAGAATTGGTGCACAAGGAATGCCACTGACCCAATCAGCAACTGACCTAAGGCTTTTCAAATTCAGAGTTTTCCTTCTCATAGGCTGCTTACCTATCCAAGATTAAAGAGCACAGTCTGCTCTACTATTTTACCCATAGCTGGGGGGAGAATATATGGATTCATACCTTTCCAAAGGGTAATATATATGGAGGAAAGAATTGGTGCACAAGGAATGCCACTGACCCAATCAGCAACTGACCTAAGGCTTTTCAAATTCAGAGTTTTCCTTCTCATAGACTGCTTACCTATCCAAGATTAAAGAGCACAGTCTGCTCTACTATTTTACCCATAGCTGGGGGGGGGGAGAATATATGGATTCATACCTTTCCAAAGGGTAATAATATGGAGGAAAGAATTGGTGCACAAGGAATGCCACTGACCCAATCAGCAACTGACCTAAGGCTTTTCAAATTCAGAGTTTTCCTTCTCATAGACTGCTTACCTATCCAAGATTAAAGAGCACAGTCTGCTCTACTATTTTACCCATAGCTGGGGGAGAATATATGGATTCATACCTTTCCAAAAGGTAATATATATGGAGGAAAGAATTGGTGCACAAGGAATGCCACTGACCCAATCAGCAACTTACCTAAGGCTTTTCAAATTCAGAGTTTTCCTTCTCATAGACTGCTTACCTATCCAAGATTAAAGAGCACAGTCTGCTCTACTATTTTACCCATAGCTGGGGGAGAATATATGGATTCATACCTTTCCAAAAGGTAATATATATGGAGGAAAGAATTGGTGCACAAGGAATGCCACTGACCCAATCAGCAACTGACCTAAGGCTTTTCAAATTCAGAGTTTTCCTTCTCATAGACTGCTTACCTATCCAAGATTAAAGAGCACAGTCTGCTCTACTATTTTACCCATAGCTGGGGGAGAATATATGGATTCATACCTTTCCAAAGGGTAATATATATGGAGGAAAGAATTGGTGCACAAGGAATGCCACTGACCCAATCAGCAACTGACCTAAGGCTTTTCAAATTCAGAGTTTTCCTTCTCATAGACTGCTTACCTATCCAAGATTAAAGAGCACAGTCTGCTCTACTATTTTACCCATAGCTGGGGAGAATATATGGATTCATACCTTTCCAAAAGGTAATATATATGGAGGAAAGAATTGGTGCACAAGGAATGCCACTGACCCAATCAGCAACTGACCTAAGGCTTTTCAAATTCAGAGTTTTCCTTCTCATAGACTGCTTACCTATCCAAGATTAAAGAGCACAGTCTGCTCTACTATTTTACCCATAGCTGGGGGAGAATATATGGATTCATACCTTTCCAAAGGGTAATATATATGGAGGAAAGAATTGGTGCACAAGGAATGCCACTGACCCAATCAGCAACTGACCTAAGGCTTTTCAAATTCAGAGTTTTCCTTCTCATAGACTGCTTACCTATCCAAGATTAAAGAGCACAGTCTGCTCTACTATTTTACCCATAGCTGGGGGAGAATATATGGATTCATACCTTTCCAAAGGGTAATATATATGGAGGAAAGAATTGGTGCACAAGGAATGCCACTGACCCAATCAGCAACTGACCTAAGGCTTTTTCAAATTCAGAGTTTTCCTTCTCATAGACTGCTTACCTATCCAAGATTAAAGAGCACAGTCTGCTCTACTATTTTACCCATAGCTGGGGGAGAATATATGGATTCATACCTTTCCAAAGGGTAATATATATGGAGGAAAGAATTGGTGCACAAGGAATGCCACTGACCCAATCAGCAACTGACCTAAGGCTTTTCAAATTCAGAGTTTTCCTTCTCATAGACTGCTTACCTATCCAAGATTAAAGAGCACAGTCTGCTCTACTATTTTACCCATAGCTGGGGGAGAATATATGATTCATACCTTTCCAAAGGGTAATATATATGGAGGAAAGAATTGGTGCACAAGGAATGCCACTGACCCAATCAGCAACTGACCTAAGGCTTTCAAATTCAGAGTTTTCCTTCTCATAGACTGCTTACCTATCCAAGATTAAAGAGCACAGTCTGCTCTACTATTTTACCCATAGCTGGGGGGAGAATATATGGATTCATACCTTTCCAAAGGGTAATATATATGGAGGAAAGAATTGGTGCACAAGGAATGCCACTGACCCAATCAGCAATTGACCTAAGGCTTTTCAAATTCAGAGTTTTCCTTCTCATAGGCTGCTTACCTATCCAAGATTAAAGAGCACAGTCTGCTCTACTATTTTACCCATAGCTGGGGGGAGAATATATGGATTCATACCTTTCCAAAGGGTAATATATATGGAGGCGCAGGAAATGGACTCATCGACCCGAGTTCAAATCGTACACAAGGCTGTTTGCATTTAGACTAACTGGCCACCAGGGGTGTTACGATTTTAGTGGCCATCGTTTAGGCTTCAAGCAATAGTCCGAATAATCCAAATAATATAAGTAAATATGCATATTAAATTTAGTATTTCTATACGAAATTATCTATATATATATATATTTACCAACCCCTCCGCACGAGCAGGATGTGACACTAGGTCAATTTCTTAAGCGGAGTTCAACAGGTTTGAAGTCAGAGTTTTCCTTCTCCTAGACCGGTTGCCTAACCAAGGTTAAAGAGCCCGGTCTGCCCTACTATTTACCAATAGCTGGAGGAGAGTAGGATTCATACCTTTCCCAAGGGTATTAGCGCTAAGTGAAAATGCAGTTACCGCATTTATCTATAAATTATCTATATAGAGTACACACTGAGCTCAGTTGGTATGGCGTTCGGCTAGGAATCACAACGATACCGGCCCTCGCCAACTTAGCTTATGAGTTGCACAGGGATCTGTGCGGTAAAGTGAGGAGCTGATGGTAGGTGTAGCACTCAAACTCATTGGTAAAAAAAAATCCTTTGGTTGTTCCTTGGTGCTCATCAATCCTGCGAGTTCTTCGTCAATGATTGCAGATGGACGTCTCTCAGTATCAGCGATTAAGTAGTCAACCGGCCACGCATTCGGGCTGTTGATTGGCTGAGGTTTAAAACCACGTGACCTCGCTTAGTCTATACATTCAAGTGCTGTATTGTAGTCACGGCTTATATGCCACAAAATAACCCAACAACTGTTGAACAACATAGAGTGACGTCATCGTTGTCTGCGATGGACTTTTAAAAAGAAAAGGAACATTTCTCATGGGAAATAATGTTTCAGTTTACGAACAAATCAATTCTCGAATAATTTTGGAACGAATTATGTTTGAGAACCGAAGTTACACTGTATATTGTGCTGATTTAAGACGTGAATGTGGAACTGACAAGAATTGCCACAGGGAGGTCCTCTGCGCAGAATCCAGTATCCACACAGGGTTGGTCAATGTAGGTCCTTGATGGGCGACCCACATTAGCATGTCCATGTACTTGCTTTCACAGGAGAACGTCGCTTATGAGTTCGTCCTTGCTCCTCCAGCAGTGTCCAGCATGTCTTGTCCGTCTCACTCGGATGGTCTCTGAGATAGAGAACCGAAGTTACGCTGTATATTGTGCTGATTTAAGACGTGAATGTGGAATTGACAAGAGTTAGAAACAGGAAATACATGGACGCAACCTGGAATTTCAAATAACACAGTGTTATCACAATTTATACATAAAAGAAAATACACTTGTAATATTTTCTGTTGCAAACGATAGTATTGTCTGCGGCAAATATCAAATTATATAAATATAAATGAAATATAAATGAATACAATTCCACATAACTGAGTCGTTGGTAATGATTAGGGTAAGTTATATCAAATTATATAAATATAAATGAAATATAAATGAATACAATTCCACTTAACTGAGTAGTTGGTAAAGGTTATGGTAAGTTATATCAAATTATATAAATATAAATGAAATATAAATGAATACAATTCCACTTAACCGAGTCGTTGGTAATGGTTATGGTAAGTTATATCAAATTATTTAAATATAAATGAAATATAAATGAATACAATTCCACTTAACTGAGTCGTTGGTAATGGTTATGGTAAGTTATCGTACTTACGAAGGCTCTTTTCTATCTCTGCTGAATCATTGGAAGCGACGCTTTTTACGTCCTACTCCATGAGATGCTGGTTTAAAAGAGAGAAGGCGACCCGTGATGTCTGATGGTGGCTGAAACACTCCACTTTGACCTTTACTCAGGCTAGACGGGTGGTTGGAGAGGCACCCTCTGATCAATCGGCTGGTCACGTCAAGCCATAGTACCTATATGATTGCCTCAACCCTATTGCACTAATGGCAAGTCCCAGCCATTTTTATATGGGCGCTAGAAGGCGGTAGCTGAGGGTCTTCATGTCCTGGGTATGATGTTAAACTCTAAACTGATGGCGAAGTTCCAGTTCTGGAGGTTTGGGGAATGTGGAGCACCCCTTCATCACCATTGCTCCCTGGTTCACTCTGACCCGGAGTGGTAGTACCTGTTAGGGTCTCATCTATGGGTTAAATAGAAAAATATGTTTATAGAAAAAGGAACCAGAAATTGAAGATATAAATATTCCTCTCTTTTTTTTCTTTTGGTTTGTTTTGTTTTACGGCATATCAACCTCGGTGGGTCATTTAATGCCGACAAAATTTTGAAATAAATTCATTCTTAATTGATAATCAATTTTTGAGAACCATATGACCTTTAGGCACCCCTTTTGCGATCGCGTTTCATAAGGACATATTTTTCATTTACACCGTCAACATCCGGTTGTTTGTTAACAGATGATTTTTAGAGTTTTAAAAAATTATAAAACTAACCCCTAACCCCTAATCCTAATCCTAATCCTAACCATAACCCTAACTCATAACCCTAATCCCTAACAAACAACCGGATGTTTACGGTGTAAATGAAAAAAATGTCCTTATGAAACGAGATCGCAAAATAGGTGCCTAAAGGTCATATGGTTCTCAAAAATTGATTATCAATTAAGAATGAATTTATTTCAAAATTTTGTCGGCATTAAATGACCCACCGAGGTTGATATGCCGTAAAACAAAACAAACCAAAAGAAAAAAAAGAGAGGAAGATTTATATCTTCAATTTCTGGCGCCGAAATCTGGGGGGGGGAGGGCAATGGTTGGTTTGAAAAGAGGTAAGTCAACCAAGGGAGACAACCCAACTAACTTTTTTATAATATGGTTTGCAAGATTCAAGGATAATTATTGAAGATACAACTCCGACAAGGGTTGATAGACAAAACATTTTATATAGTACAGCACATGAATAATCAAATACATAAACAAATAGGAGATAAAAGATTACAATAAGACATACATAAAAGGACTGGAGCGTCCGTACATAAAGTTCACTTACTAGTTTGAATGGGGGCGGGGCCGAAGCCCCCACGAGAAGGGTGTGACAATTGTCTAACCCATATGGGTACCTACTAGTGGTAGAAAAGAGAAAGAAGAGTTCAAATTAGGCGCTTATATACCAGAGGTGCCCTGTTGGCCGGAAACGCAAACCAGTGTGAAGATAACTCTTCCAGGTCAAAGGGGAGATAATCCCCTAGTGGGAACAAACGACAACCAGCGTGAAGATAACTCTTCCAGGCAAAGGGGAGATAATCCCCTAGTGGGAACAAGCGACAACCAGTGTGAAGATAACACTTCCAGGTCAAAGGGGAATAATCCCCTAGTGGGAACAAGCGACGGGAAGATAACTCTTCCAGGTAAAGGGGAGATAACCCCCTACATTGTGTTTCTTTTTAAGTCTTTAAACTAAACGTTTTCATTAGATTGTTTTTTTGATTATTTTGAGCACATTTGACAATATCTTCTTTTATTATTTTATATTTGACAGACGATCCAGAATGTGGAAGGCACCTTTCACCTGCGTTTCTCTCCTTTTTGTACTTTCCTTTGTCAATGGGGATCTCTACCTACACAACCCCCGGGGAAGCAACAACAGGCTGAATGAAAATACGCAAGCAAGAAAAAATCAAAACCGACTTTACGATTCTCAGGTGAGATAAATATTCTTTTCATTTCTAGGGATTCTTACATTCTTTAATTCGTCTATTCTTATATTCTTTAATTCGTCTATTCTTATATTTTTTAATTCGTCTATTCTTTCCATTCATTTGTCCCATTCATTTTTTATTCTTACATTCTTTAATTCGTGTATTCTTTCCACTCATTTGTCCATTCATATTTGTATTCGTCTATTCTTACATTCTTTAATTCGTATATTCTTTCCATTCATTCTATCCATTCATTTTTTTATTCTATTATTCTTACATTCTTTAATTTGTGTATTCTTTCCACTCATTTGTCCATTCATATTTGTATTCATCTATTCTTACATTCTTTAATTCGTATATTCTTTCCATTCATTATCCCATTCATTTTTTTATTCTATTATTCTTACATTCTTTTATTTGTGTATTCTTTCCACTCATTTGTTCCATTCATAATTGTATTCGTCTATTCTTACATTCTTTAATTCGTATATTCTTTCCATTCATTCTATCCATTCATTTTTGTATTCTTTTATTCTTACATTCTTTAATTCATATATATCTCCAATTCTTCGTCCCATTTATTTTTCTATTCTTTAATTCGTGTATGCTTACCACTCATTTTTGCATTCTTCTATTCTTACATTCTTTAATTTGTTTATTCTTTTTACTCATCGTTAAAGAATGTAAGAATAGAAGAATACGATGATGAATGGGATGAATGAAAGGAAAGAATACACGAATTAAAGAATATAAGAATAAGAGAATAGAAAAATAAAAGTCGAAAGAATAAAAGAATTAAAGAATCTAAGAATATAACGAAGAATGAGAATATTGTGGATGTATTGTGAAAGAGGAAAGGTATTATTCATCTCAGCATTAAAGAATGTAAGAATAGAAGAATAAAATGATGAATGGGACGAATGAGGGGAAAGAATACACGAATTAAAGAATGTAAGAATAAGAGAATACAAAAATTAAATGGATAAATAAGTCGAAAGAATAAACGAATTAAAGAATCTAAGAATATAACGAAGAATGAGAATTATTGTGGATGTATTGTGAAAGAGGAAAGGTATTATTCATCTCAGCGTTAAAGAATGTAAGAATAGAAGAATACAATGATGAATCGGACGAATGAGGGGAAAGAATACACGAATTAAAGAATATAAGAATAAGAGAATACAAAAATAAAAGTCGAAAGAATAAACGAATTAAAGAATCTAAAAATATAACGAAGAATGAGAATTATTGTGGATGTATTGTGAAAGAAGAAAGGTATTATTCATCTCAGCGTTAAAGAATGTAAGAATAGAAGAATAAAATGATGAATGTGACGAATGAGGGGAAAGAATACGAATTAAAGAATATAAGAATAAGAGAATAGAAAAATAAAATGGATGAATAAGTCGAAAGAATAAACGAATTAAAGAATCTAAAAATATAACGAAGAATGAGAATTATTGTGGATGTATTGTGAAAGAAGAAAGGTATTATTCATCTCAGCATTAAAGAATGTAAGAATAGAAGAATAAAATGATGAATGGGACGAATGAGGGGAAAGAATACACGAATTAAAGAATATAAGAATAAGAGAATACAAAAATTAAATGGATAAATAAGTCGAAAGAATAAACGAATTAAAGAATCTAAGAATATAACGAAGAATGAGAATTATTGTGGATGTATTTTAAAAGAAGAAAGGTATTATTCATCTCAGCATTAAAGAATGTAAGAATAGAAGAATAAAATGATGAATGGGACGAATGAGGGGAAAGAATACACGAATTAAAGAATATAAGAATACAAAAATAAAAGTCGAAAGAATAAACGAATTAAAGAATCTAAAAATATAACGAAGAATGAGAATTATTGTGGATGTATTGTGAAAGAAGAAAGCTATTATTTTCTTTTTATTTCTTCCAGAAAATTCAACTCTTTTTAAAAAAATTTCTACTTTTTGTTTTTATTTGTGTTTTTCAGAACAACAACAATGGCGGCTATAATGTTGGAGATGCGACAAGTCAACCCGCCGGAAACGACGCTTCAAAGCAGTATCAAATGGTAAGTAATTAGCGTCACAATTAATTTCATTCTTTATGCTTCTCTGTGACTACCTTAGTCTACCGGACAGATGTTAGTGGAATATGAAATGAAGTCCAATGTATATTTTTAATTTCTCAACTAGGATTAATACTTTTGATAAAAATGAAACTCTTAAGAAAACACCACTTTTTCAGCAGGCGCCGCATGGTGTATTTTAGGGCAGGAGACCAGGACATTAGCATCCAAAAATATCTAACATAACTTACGTTAATTCATCTATAAATATTTTTTTAAATTAAAGGACAGTATTAATTGATGTTGTATACAGTTAAAATTGTTGCGTAGTTATACAGTTATACACTAATTTTCACCTCAATGTTGTTATTTTAAGGGAATTGAGATTATAAACTTATGAAGTCCTATACTGAAATAAACTGAAAATTACTATTTGCAGGAATTTTTGCCGAGTATTTAACGATATTTCTATTTCAGAGTAACAATAAAAAAATTTTTTTAAAACTTTAAACAGTCTACTTTTGCAATTCAGATGTGAAAAAAAGTGTTTAACTAAATCACTACGCAATAACTTTAAATCTATACAACACCAATTAATTTCATTCTTTATACTTCTCTGTGACTAGACTAGAATACTCCGCCCTGTCGGCTGGGGCGTTAGAATGCACCGACTGCACCTCTGCAGAGGGGCAAGACTCCCCCAATGGGGCAACCTGTTGGCCGTGGGTGGCGACCCGTGAAGCGTAATAATCCAGGTGGATGAGCAGTTCATGATATGCAATACTCCACTTTGGACCTATCTTGGGCTAGACGCGGGCGGTCCATGTAGAGATGGTTTCTCGCGTCGGTTGTTTTGAATATAGAAGCATCTTTGAAAATAAGGTGATTTTTCTTTTTGTGGGAAAGAAAAGTAGCCTCCTGCGGACCAATGAAACCCGAATTATTATACGTTTTAACGGTTTTGGGGAAAACGTGCACAATTTTTTTTTTATCGCAAAATAATTAGCACAAATCGATTCATTTACATTTTTTTACTATTCTGCCTTCTACAAAAATATCATATATACTACAGGTCGGAGCAGATAGCTTAACCAAGCAGTCTTTGAGGACATCAACATTGAATGAAAAAAAAAAAAGAAAAAAAAAAAGGAAAAACTTGAAGACAATAGATTTAACGAGAACAATATATATTGAATATAAAAACACAAACAAACAATTTAACAATATGATAAGAGGGAAATGAAAGCTTAAAAAGTTCAAACATTATTATATGCATCATCTGATTTTTAGCTGTCTCATTCTGTCTGTCTGTCTGTCTGTCTGTCTCTCCTCTCTCTCTCCTCTATATATATTATATAAAGTAAAGTAAAGTCGCGGGGCGGCCTAAAGTCGGTATCAGCCAGTCAGCGAGGGAGTCTATCCCCTTTTCAATAGCGCTAGACCAAGAGATTGTTTTTAAGCATCCGAGGTGGAGCGCCACAACCTACCATCAGCCTCCTTACTTTACCGCACAGATCCCTGTGCTACTCATACGCTGAGTTGCGGCGAGACGGTATCGAACTAGAACCTTGTGGTTTCTAGCCGAACCACAAGCGATGTTGTAAATCTTGCGTGAGAAAAACCAGCAAAGATTTACCAACACGCTGGTGTTCGGCTAGAAACCACAAGGTTCCTAGTTCGATACCGGTCTCCGCCAACTCAGCGTATGAGTAGCACAGGGATCTGTGCGGTAAAGTAAGGAGCTGTGGTAGGTTGGCGCTCCACCTCGGATGTTAAAAACAATCTCCTTGGTCTAGCGCTATTGAAAAGGGGATAGACTCCCTCGCTGACTGGCTGATACCGACTTTAGGCGCCCCGACGACTTTACTTTACTTTATATATATATATATATAGAGAGAGAGAGAGAGAGAGAGACAGACAGACAGACAGACAGACAGAAATCGAGACAGCTAAAACATCAGATAGATGCATATATATGTTTAGAACTTTTTAACTTTTCATCCCTCTTATCATCTTGTTAAATTGTTTGTTTGTGTTTTATATTCAATATATTTGTTCCTGTTAAATCTATTGTCTTCAGTTTTCCTTTTTTTTTTCTTTTTTTTTTTTTTCATTCAATTGTTTGATGTCCTCAAAGACTGCTTGGTAAGCTATCTGCTCCGACCTTCGCAGAAAGAGAAGGCAGAATAGTAAAAAAAATAGTAAATTGAAATCGATTGTGCTAATTATTTGCGATAAAAAAAAAAATTGGTCCACGTTTTCCCCAAACGTTAACGTATAATAATTCGGGTTTTCATTGTCCAAGGGAGGCTACTTTTCTTCTCCCCACAAAAGAAAATCACCTTATTTTCCAAGATGCTTCTATATTCAAAACAACCGACCGGGAGAAACCATCTACATGCAGAGGCATGTTTCCCACTGTGAACGCTAATGCCTACAACCCGTCTTTCGAGACGGGGGTCCAGTGCGCTTCGGCCACTGGACCGGTGAGATGGTAAATTATTAGCGTCGATCCCAGAGGGCCATCCCTCCAGGCAATACCTGCCCCCTTGACTTAAAGGGGCAGGGCTGGTTTATTGCCCAGCGCCTGAGGCGCCCCCTTGAGGGGGAATGCCGACGGGAGCGACGCAATTTTTCTACCCGCCACCCATGAGTCTCGGCTTGTGGGTGTCCACATAAATAGGGCCTTCGTGCCTGACTCGGTACGCGTGGGGTACTGGGAAAATAAACCCACTGTGAACGCTAGGTACCACCAATTCGCCCGATAAAATTTACCCCCCTATATTTAACACAATGAAACTTGCATAAAGGTGTCCTGGCGTCACTCAGCAAGACCTTTGTCAGCCGCTCACCGGCTATCTATTTGAAGCTATACAAAGCTATGGTGCGGCCACACTTGGAGTTTGCATCACCGGTCTGGAACCCTATTCTTGCTCTAAATATTAACCTCCTAGAAACTGTACAGAGACGTGCAACCAGGCGGATACTCTCCATCAGGCATCTGCCGTACTCTGAACGTCTCGCAGCCCTGGAATGGATTCGCTGAAACTTCGCGCGTCTGGCAACTGACCTAGTAAACGCTCATAAGGTCATTAATCATCTAAACAACAGCAACCTTGAGCACCTTTTTATCTCCATCTTTCCAACACACGTGGGCATGCCTACAAAGTCAGAAAACAGCACTGCTCACGTGACTTCGGAAACATTTTTTCACGCTCAGAATTGCGGAGACATGGAATAAACTGCCCGCGTCTGTTGTAGGCTGCGAAGCACTGAGTCTTTCAAAGCCTCCATGCTTCCTGTGGTCCGCCGACACTATACCTGATGCACTCTCCACATACATATGCACACACGCGCACACATACATGCATATTACTACTGTAAACTGTTCATGTTCCTGACACTACATTATTCTGTATACTTGACATGAGACTTTGATGAGTTGTGTGCACCTGACACTGTACTCAATAAATTTCATTATTATTATTATTATCTTGAAATTTGTTTGTTCATTCAAAAGAAGAAACATTAAAAAAAAAACTACTGATGATTTAAAAAAAATCTTTTTAGCTTACGGAAATAATAAAAAATTATGAACGAAAACAATGTTTACATTTTTACACCGTTAAATCAATTGAAATTTAACGTAGACAAAAACCAGTTACGACTAGAGCCCTTTTTTTAAAATTCTATGAAAATCAATTAATAGTCCGATTCTCACGAAAATTTCCACAATTACTTACCTGTTGATGAAAATATGTTTGAAAAAGGTTTTTCCTAAAATATAATAGGGAAAATATGTTTTACGAGGTTTACCCCTCCCCGCCTTATTTTATTTTATGAAATTTGATAAAAATAATTGATAAAAAACAATTTTACTTTTTTTGATTCTGAATAATTATATCAGAAGATTATTATAAGTTTCTATACGGGAGGTCTTTAGTAAAAGAACATGAATACAAAATTCTGCTAAAAAATATCAATAAAGAAACTGACCGTGTTGTAAAAAACGGACTGTTTTACTTTTTTTTTCGAAATAACGGTGAGTAATTTTTCCCCAATTGGATAATTTGATCTCTGAATTTACTGTTTTTCTTTGTAACAACTTTTGATGTTTGTTATAGTTGTGGGTTTTAAGGGTCAAAATAAGAACAAAACGACGGGTAACAAATGTAGGAAAATGTATTAACAAAAGAGTAGACAATTACAGTACAGAGAAGTGTGAATTACGTCCGACAAATAGAGTTATGAGCTGACTCGCATTGGCTTACTTTCAAGCCACAATTTCCCTTTACTTATAGTAACCGTCGGCGCATCCATTAGTCTATAGGGGTATATTCACCTATAACATTTTTTTTTTTGCGAGATTTTAAAAAAAGTCCCAAAATATTACATTTATTCCTTCAATATTGCCTAAACTGATCACGTGACGTATTTTGGTGGTACCTAGTGAACGCCAACGGACGGTACGGCTTACTCGCGTCTATTCTAGTATTCTAGTTTGGTTTGGTTGTTTTGTTTTACGGCATATCACCTCAGTGGGTCATTTAATGCCGATAAAGTTTGAAATAAATCAATTCTTAATGGATAATACAATTTTTTTATAAATACATTTTTCTATTTAACCCATAGACGGGACCCTAACAGGTACTACCACTCCGGTCAGAGTGGACCAGGAAGCAATGGTGATGAAGGGGTGCTCCACATTCCCCAAACCTCCAAAACTGGAACTCACCATCAGATAGAGTTTAACGTCATTCCCAGGACATGTAGCCCTCAGCCACCGCCTTCTAGCACCCATATGATAAAAAGGGGCAGGGCTTGCCATAAGGGCAATAGGGTTGGGAAATCATATAGGTGCTAGGACTTGACGTGACCAGCCGATTGATCGGAGGGGGCCTACTCNGGTAAGTAGTAGAAGAGCTGGGTTGTCTTTAAACCTGGCTAGGTAAAACACCTAGGAGAAGGAAAAATCTGAATTCATAACTGCTTAAATTCAGCTAAAGATAATTGACCATGTGTGTCCAATCTACCTCGTGTGGAGCGGTAGTCAAATTATATAATATATATATATATAATATATATGGGAACGTATGTGCCTTATGAGTATCATACTAATTTGAAAATAAGTTAGTTGATATATGAATTAGGCGAATATATCTGTTACAAATGTAAAGGGATAAACAAATACGAGAAAAAGTCATTCTTAAGCTGAATTTAACAGGTATGAATTCAGATTTTTCCTTCTCCTAGGCTGTTTACCTAGCCAAGGTTAAAGAACCCAGTCTGTCCTACTACTTACCCATAGCTGGAGGGAGAGTAGTTGGATTCACACCTTTCCCTGTAACCATTACACTATGATGAGATGCCATTTAGTACCTGGATCATGGGCTGCTCAACCAACAGGATCCTATCCTCAACAGGAGGCCTCAGAGGTGGGTCTTACTCCTTTGCAGAGGTGCTGCCCTTCTAGTGAATGTAAGGGCTGAAGTGGAGTGTTGCATGTTATGGACTATTTAGTACCTAGGTCATGAGCTGCTCAGCCAACAGGATCCTGTCCTCAATCGGAGGCCGCAGAGGTGGGTCTTACCCCTTTGCAGAGGTGCTGCCCTTCTAGTGAATGTAAGGGCTGAAGTGGAGTGTTGCATGTTATGGGACTATTTAGTACCTGGGTCATGGGCCGCTCAGCCAACAGGATCCTATCCTCAACAGGAGGCCACAGAGGTAGGTCTTACCCCTTTGCAGAGGTGCTGCCCTTCTAGTGAATGTAAGGGCTGAAGTAGAGTGTTGCATGTTATGGGACTATTTAGTACCTGGGTCATGGGCCGCTTAGCCAACAGGATCCTATCCTCAACAGGAGGCCTCAGAGGTAGGTCTTAACCCTTTGCAGAGGTGCTGCCATTCTAGTGAAAATAAGGGCTGAAGTGGAGTGTTGCATGTTATGGGACTATTTAGTACCTGGGTCATGAGCTGCTCAGCCAACAGGATCCTGTCCTCAATCGGAGGCCTCAGAGGTGGGTCTTACCCCTTTGCAGAGGTGCTGCCCTTCTAGTGAATGTAAGGGCTGAAATGGAGTGTTGCATGTTATGGGACTATTTAGTACCTGGGTCATGGGCCGCTCAGCCAACAGGATCCTATCCTCAACAGGAGGCCTCAGAGGTAGGTCGTAACCCTTTGCAGAGGTGCTGCCATTCTAGTGAAAATAAGGGCTGAAGTGGAGTGTTGCATGTTATATATATATACCAACCCCTCCTCACGAGCAGGATGCGACACAAGGTCAGTTTCTTAAGCGGTGTTTAACAGGTTTGAATTCAGAGTTTTTCTTCTCCTAGACTGGTTACCTAGCCATAGTTAAAGAGCCCAGTCTGCCCTGCTATTTACCCATAGCTGGAGGGAGAATTGGATTCAAACCTTTCCAAAGGGTATTAGCGCTATGTGAAATGCCAACAGTTTCGTCTAGGAATTGAACTCGGATCGACGAGTCCATTTCCTATGACTCTAACTATTAGACCATGCGCCTCCTTTTATCCATACATATATATATATATATATATATATATATATTTACTAACTCCTCTACACGAGTAGGATCGGACACAAGTGTTGCATGTTATAGGACTATTTAGTACCTGGGTCATGGGTTGCTTAGCCAACAGGATTCTGTTTTACCCTTCTGCAGAGGTGCAGTCAGCATATTCTACAGCCTCAGCCAACAGGGCGATCAGAAAGTAATAACCATAAAGTAAGGGCTGAAGTGGAATGTTGCATATTATGGGACCATTTAGTACCCAGGTCAGTCACCAGGATTCTGTCCTCAACTGGTGGCCCCAAGTGTAGAGGTACTGCCCTTCTAGAGAAAGTAAGGTTTATTTGTTTGTTTGCTTTGTTTTACAGCATATCAAACATGGTGGGTCATTTAATGCCGGCAAAATTTTCAAAAATTTGTAGCAATAGTTTGGAAGATAATTTTTTAAAAGCATTTTTTTTTGTAAACAAATTTTCTATTTAACCCATAGATGGGACCCTAACAGGTACTACCACTCCGGGTCAGATTGGACCTGGGAGCAATGGTGATGAAGGAGTACTCCACATTCCCCAGACCTCCAGAACCGGAACTTCACCATCAGATAGAGTTTAACATCATTCCCAGGACACTAAGACCCTCAGCCACCGCCTTCTAGCACATAGCGAAAGTACGGGCTGAAATGGAGTGTTGCTTGTTATGACTCTTACCATTCTGCAGAGGTGCAGTCGGCAACGTCTACAATGATACAACTACAATGATACTACTACTACTACTACTACTACTACTAATAATAATAATAATAATAATAATGATGGTTCCAAGGGCTTTTTGAGAATTAAGTGGTTTAAAGTAAATAAAAAAAAATAATGAATTTGAATTATTATAGTGAATAATGGGAAGTCGGAGGAGGAGCGGGAGGAGAGTGATAGACAAGGTAGGAGGAGGCTTGCTGTCACTGGATCTCCCCCCAGTGACAGCTGCTTCTAAACTGGTGTAAAAGCTCAATGGGTTACAAACTACAACCTCTATTACTACTACTACTACTATTACTACTACTACTACTACTAATAATAATAATAATATGAATAATAGTAATAATAATAATGACGGTCTCCAGTGGCTTGGAAAGGAGACTGGAGATCAGAGGAAGAATGGAGACCTCAGCACTGTTAAAATCAGCTAGAATACCTAGAAGAATCCGGGAGTACTAAGGAGACTTGCTGTCACTCAAACCCCAGGGAAAAAATACAAATTAAAACCGGTGTATAAATATAATAATAATAATAATAATAATAATAATAATTTATAATAATACCTGAGGAGACTTGTTCTCACTAAAACTCCAGTGAGAGACCATCAGCTAACGCTGGTATGAAAAACTATAATAATAATAATAATAATAATAATAATAATAAAATCAGAGAGGTTGCATATGAAAAGACTTGGACATGGTTAAGAAGAGGAAACCTCAAGAGAGAAACTGAATCACTAATAATTACTGCATAAAATAATGCCATGAGAACAAATTATATCAAAGCAAAAATAGATAAGACACAACCAAACAGTAAATGTAGACTGTGCACTGACAGAGATGAGACTGTAAACCATATATTAAGTGAATGTAGCAAACTAGCACAACAGGAATACAAAACTAGTCACGACTGGGTTGAGAAGGTGATCCACTGGGAATTATGCAAAAAGTTAAATTTTGACTATACAACAAATTGTATATGCATAAACCAGAATCTGTTCTTGAGCATGAAATGCACAAAAATTCTCTGAGACTTCAAGATAAAGACGGATCACCCTATCCCAGCCAAGAGACCAGACCTAGTGTTGATTACAAAAAAAAAAAAAAGATGAAGTGAATGTAGCAAACTAGCACAACAGGAATACAAAGCTAGTCACAACTGGGTTGAGAAGGTGATCCACTGGGAATTATGCAAAAAGTTAAATTTTGACTATACAAAAAATTGTATATGCATAAACCAGAATCTGTTCTTGAGAATGAAATGCATAAAATTCTCTGAGACTTCAAGATAAAGACGGATCACCCTATCCCAGCCAAGAGACCAGACCTAGTGTTCATTACAAAAAAAAAAAAAAGATTAAGTGAATGTAGCAAACTAGCACAACAGGAAACAAAGCTAGTCACGACTGGGTTGAGAAGGTGATCCACTGGGAATTATGCAAAAAGTTAAATTTTGACCATACAACAAATTGTATATGCATAACCAGAATCTGTTCTTGAGAATGAAATGCATAAAATTCTCTGAGACTTCAAGATAAAGACGGATCACCCTATCCCAGCCAAGAGACCAGACCTAGTGTTCATTACAAAAAAAAAAAAAAAGATTAAGCGAATGTAGCAAACTAGCACAACAGGAATACAAAGCTAGTCACGACTGGGTTGAGAAGGTGATCCACTGGGAATTATGCAAAAAGTTAAAATTTTGACCATACAACAAATTGTATTGCATAAACGAGAATCTGTTCTTGAGCATGAAATGCATAAAATTCTCTGAGACTTCAAGATAAAGACGGCTCACCCTATCCAGCTAAGAGACCAGACCTAGTGTTGATTACAAAAAAAAAAAAAGATTAAGCGAATGTAGCAAACTAGCACAACAGGAATACAAAGCTAGTCATGACTGGGTTAAGAAGGTGATCCACTGGGAATTATGCAAAAAGTTAAATTTTCACCATTCTGCAGAGGTGCAGTTGGCATATTCTACCGCCTCAGTCAATCAGAGTAATGGCCAGATTTTAT
>CM042176.1:18035919-18040919 GCA_023376005.1 Doryteuthis pealeii | reverse complement strand
CCCTTTTTTCTCTAATTCCAAATATAAAAACAAACAAAAACAAAAAAAAAAGGAAAAAAAAATCATCCTAAAATATTGCTAAGAAATATTAGTGTTCTAGAGCGGGTGCCCGTGGTAATTTTTAATTTTATTTATTTTTTTATTCTACGTGACATAAAAAGTACTAGTTTTATTTATCTATTCATTTATCTATTTATTTATTTATTTAATTATTTATTATCATTTTTTGCCGTTTTATTAAAACAATACCGTCAAGACTCGTTCAATGTAGTATTCAAACGTGAAAATGGAAAGGTCTTAATTTTTTTTCTTAAATTACAAAAAAAAATTTTTTTTTTATTATTGACACTTTAGAGTATATTTTAAATTTTTATTTTTAATTAAAATCTTTCCTATCCGTTTCTTAATCAACTTAGAATTGTATGTAAATAAATTGTGTTTTTTTTTTTCGTAGCAGTCGCGGCAAGCGCTGGTATCGGCAACATCGCCACATAAATTGACGGTCCCTAGAAACAGCTTTTAAAGAACGGCTTTCGCTTTTTCATTCATATCCCTAAAACCGTTCCTGTATCGATTTTTTCCCCCTTCATTCCCTTCAAGACCTGACCTTATTTACTTACGATTATCAATAAAAAATCAAAAAAATCTTTACAGCAACAAAATAATTACATCGGGTTTCTTAAGAAAAATAGAAAACCTTTTTTAAACATCTTTAAAAAGGCGTCTCTCTATACATACGCGAACCGCTTTTTTAAAAAAAGGTATATTTTTGTTTCCTTTTTTTTTTGTTTTGTTTTTAATTATTATTTTAAGAAAATGTTTTAAAATATACGTATTTTTAAAAATTTAATTTTAAATCACGGAAATGAAATTAAGAATTTCGTAAAAATACAGAACGGTACCAACAAAAAGAAAGAAGAAAAAACATAAAATGTACTAAACGGTTTCTTCGCTCGTTCTCTCCTTGAAATTTCTTCTTAGTTTAAAAAAGAAAAAGAACGGCAGTGAAGATAGACACTGATAAAAAGAAGCTCCGCTTCGGTATTATTATTGCAAGAAACCTTGCCAAATAAGGTCCTCTTTATTCCCATTATATATATATATATATATATATATATATATATATAATTTTTTAAAAAAATCCATTTTGCGGACCTTATCTTCCTAGTCGTAAGATTTATTTATAATTTTAGATATACAGCTGGTGTTAGAACAGGAACATTTTAAAATGCAAGTAAATTTTATTTTTGAATTCGAATAAGCAAGTGCTAGCGTGTCCGTTTTATTATTATTATTTTTTTTTTCCATTACATTTTTAATCTCTTTTTTCCTTCTTTTCTCTTAAAAAAATATCGTCAGATATCTTTAAAAATCTTCATCTTTGAGTACACATGTTGTGCACACGTAAGAGTACTGTGTGCACCTTACTGTCAATTTTTTTAAAAAGAATTACATTGTGTTTCGTAGTTTTAGTGAATACTAAGTGCGTGTACCGTACATTTAACACAACAATACCATCTTGTGTATTGCATGTTGTGTGTATGTGTATATGTGTTCTGTGCACGTAACACACTGCACTATTAAGTGTGTACACATACATACTTAAGGGAATTTAAGTTTAAGTATGTTTTTGTTCTGTTGTTTGTGTAAGGGCGGTAGTAACAATTCGTGTACGTACACACGTACGTACACGAAAAGCGCGTTTGCAAATATATATGTATGTAATGAATAATTATTGATAAAGATCTGAACGAAGTGCTGAGAAATTTGAGAATTAAGTGGTTTAAAGTAAATAAACAAAAATAATGAATTTGAATTATTATAGTGAATAATGGGAAGTCGGAGGAGGAGCGGGAGGAGAGTGATAGACTAGGTAGGAGGAGGCCTGCTGTCACTGGATCTCCCTCCAGTGACAGCTGCTTCTAAACTGGTGTAAAAGCTCAATGGGTTACAAACTACAACCTCTGCAACGATACTACTACTACTACTACTACTACTACTACTACTACTTAATAATAATAATAATAATAATAATATAAATAATAGTAATAATAATAATGACGGTCTCCAATGGCTTGGAAAGGAGACTGGAGGAACTGGAGATCAGAGGAAGAATGGAGACCTCAGCACTGTTAAAATCAGCTAGAATACCTAGAAGAATCCGGGAGTACTAAGGAGACTTGCTGTCACTTAGACTCCAGGGAAAAAATACAAATTAAAACCGGTGTATAATAATAATAATGAAATACCTGAGGAGACTTGTTCTCACTAAAACTCCAGTGAGAGACCATCAGCTAACGCTGGTATGAAAAACTATAATAATAATAATAATAAAATCGGAGAGGTTGCACATGAAAAGACTTGGACATGGTTAAGAAGAGGAAACCTCAAGAGAGAAACTGAATCACTAATAATTGCTGCATAAAATAATGCCATGAGAACAAATTATATCAAAGCAAAAATAGATAAGACACAACCAAACAGTAAATGTAGACTGTGCACTGATAGAGATGAGACTGTAAACCATGTATTAAGTGAATGTAGCAAACTAGCACAACAGGAATACAAAACTAGTCACGACTGGGTTGAGAAGGTGATCCACTGGGAATTATGCAAAAAGTTAAATTTTGACTATACAACAAAATGGTATATGCATAAACCAGAATCTGTTCTTGAAAATGAAACACATAAAATTCTCTGGGACTTCGAGATAAAGACGGATCACCCTATCCCAGCCAGGAGACCAGACAGTGTTGTTTAACAAAAAAGAGAAAGTGTCAACTGGTGGACTTTGCGGTTCCAACAGATCACAGGGTGAAGCTGAAGGAAAATGAAAAGATGGATAAATACCTGAACTTTGCCAAGAATTGAAAAAGCTGTGGAATATGAGAGTGAAAGTGATACCAATTATAATTGGTGCACTTGGAACGGTCCCAAAAAACTTGGAAAAAAGACTGGGGGGCCTGGAAATCAGAGGAAGAATTGAGACCATCCAGACTACTGCAGTGCTGCAATCGGCTATAATACCCAGAGAGAGATTCGAGGAGACTTGTCACTCAGACTCCAGTGAAATATCATCAACTAACGCTGGTGTGAAAAACCTACAAGGAGTGAAATAATAATAATAGTCCTAGCAGATCACCGGGTGAAGATGAAAGAAAACGAAAGATAAAAATACGTATACCTCGCCAACTGACCACCCCCAAATAATAATAACCCCCCCCCCCTAAAAAAAAACAAACTGTGGAATATGAGGGTGAAAGTGAAAGTGATACCAATAGTAGTTGGTGCACTTGGAACGGTCCCAAAAGTTTAGAAAACAGACTAGAGGAATTGGAAATCAGACGAAGAATTGAGACCATTCAGACAATGGCATTGTTAAGATCAGCTAGAATACTCAGAAGAGTCCTGGAGCCCTGAGGAGACTTGGTCACTCCAGTGAACGCCTATCAGATTACGTTGGTGTGAAAAATTCGCAGGAGTGAGAAATTACAATAAAGTCGATGAAGTGGCGATGGAGTCTATCCCATTTGCCCTAACGCTAGACCAGGGATATTGTTTGCGTCTGAGATGGAGCGGCACACCTACCACCAGCTTCGCACTTTACCGCACTGATCCAATCTGTGCTACTCATGCGCTACTCATGCCGAACCATGGAACCTTGTGGGTCCGAGCCAGATGCTCTAGTAACTGAGCTGAACGACCCTTAATGATAATTACTAATAATAATGGTAATAAAGGACTATTTGCTCGTAAATTCCTACTATAAAATAAATTGAACCCCCATTTTATGTCCGTGTTTTTGTATTAAATGTTTTATTTTTCTTGCACCCGTTATGTTACAATACAAAATATATTTTCTTTATTTATTTTAATATTCATTTCAATGTGTATATTCTAAAAGTTTTTATTTTGTGAGAATGTTTAGTTTTAAAGTGGGGACTCGTTTTACAATTTAGGCATAAATTGGATCCTCCTTTTATGACCGTAATTTTGTTTTTTCGTCGACGATGATTAAAATCTGACGTTTTTATTTTAGAGTACCAAAGCTAAAAAGAAAAGAAATAACAACAACAAAAAAGTAATATTCAACTTTTTACTCGTAAATTCCTGCCATAAAATTAGGCTTGAGCATTTTATGGTAGGAATTTACGAGTAAAATGTTGAAGTGTAAAAAACAAACCCCTACTTAAAACTAAGCATTCTCACAAAATAAAAACTTTTAGAATATACATATTGAAGTGAATATTAAAATAAATAAAGGAAATATATTTAGTATTGTAAAATAACGGGTGCAAGAAAAATAAAACATTTATTGCAAAAACACGGACATAAAATGGGGGTTCAGTTTATTTCATGGTAGGAATTTACGAGCATATAGTCCTTTATTACCATAATAATAATACTAATAATAATATTGGTGGAGCCGATGCAAGGAGACCAGGAGGGGGCAAGAGTTCAGGAGATTTGCTGTCACTCATACTCTAGCACAAAAATCTAAAAGGACGCAGTAAAATCATATCCATGCGTCCCAGTGTTTTTCTTTTTTCTTCCCTCACCATTTCAAGCTAACTGAAAATACATTTCAATAGTTTCCTAGAAACGAATTACACAGGATAGGTTACAAGATAGGAGTTAGACAGCTTTAGTTGTTTCCCCAGATCATAAATAAAACCCCTACAATCTATTAAGAAACTTTAGTTGGGACCCATAAGTTTTGCAGGGGACATCTAAAACAAATATGTGCGTCCAAGAACACACTAAATCAAAAAGCTGTCCGCATCACTATATATATATATATATATATATATATATATATATATATGTATAAAAGTAAGTAAAGTCATCGGGGTGGCCTAAAGTCGGTATCAGCCAATCAGTGAGGGAGTCTAACCAAGGAGATTGTTTTTTGCGTCTGAGGTGGAGCGCCACACCTACCATCAGCTCCTTACTTTACCGCACAGATCCCTGTGCTACTCATATACTGAGTTGGTGAGGGC
>CM042176.1:18000919-18028419 GCA_023376005.1 Doryteuthis pealeii | reverse complement strand
GACGAAGTTGTTTGAATTCCACATAATGCTAATACCCTTGGGAAAGGTATGGATCCAGCTATGTGTAACTAGTAGGGCAGACTGGGCTCTTTAGTCAAGGTTAGGCAACCAGTATAGGCGAAGAAAAACTCTGAATTGAGACCTGTTAAATTCTGCTTAAGAAATTGACATTGTGTCACATCCTACTCGTGTGGAGGGGTTCGTAGGAAATTGACATGTCGAGCCGAGTTCAAATCCTGGACGAAGCTGTTAGCATTTCACATTGCGCTAATACCCTTGGGAAAGGCATGAATCCAATTCTGCCTCCAGCTATGGATAAATAGCAGGTCAGTCTGGGCTCTTTAATTCTGGTTAGGTAACCAGACTAGGAGAAGGAAAACTCTGAATTCAAACCTGTTAAACTCCGCTTAAGAAATTGACCTTGTGTCGCATCCTGCTCATGCGGAGGGGTTGGTATATATATATATATATATATATATAAATGGACTCTCCCGTCGATTTTCGACGTATGAGGGTTCATACACACAATGAACTCCCACATAGGGATTTGTTTATAGTGGTGAAGGCTTGTGTTGGACCATCCACACTTTTTGGCACAGTCGATAGGAAAGAATTGGTGCATCAAAGGTTGCCACAAACCCAATCAACGACCGACCTCAGGAATTTTGAATTCAGAGTTATCCTTCTCCTAGACTGGTTACCTACCCAAGGCTGAAGAGCCCAGTCTGCCCTACTATTTAACCCATACCTAGAGGGAGAATATATGGATTCATACCTTTCCCAAAGTTATTAGCGCTATGTGAAATGCCAACAGCTTCGTCTAGGAATTGAACTCGAATCGACGAGTCATTTTCCACGACTTTAACCACTAGCACACGCGCCTCTCTCTCTCTCTCTCTCTCTCTCTCTCTCTCTCTCTCTCTCTCTCTATATATATATATATATATATATTATATATATATATATATATATATATATATATATCTTCAGGGATGGTGTTACAATCCTGGTCACCATATGAATCGTTTAGTTCCGCTCTTGGCAAATCCAAGTCGGTATTGAGTTTAGTTTCAGTGGATATTCCTTGTGTCCTAAAGTTAGAAGTATTGGTTGAAATCCTTAGCAGTTTAAAAAGATATGATACAAGGGAAATGTATTGTTTCTATATTATTTCAAATATATCCAACCACCAACATAATTTCTCTGAAATTCACACTCAATTGTCCAATTGGACACATGGCCGAGTGGATAAGTCAGTTAGATTAAGACAGTTCTAAGTGACACTTATCTCTGGAACCCGAGTTCAATCCTGAGTGAAAGCAGTTAGAAAAATAATTAATTAACACAACTCCTACTCCAGCTATGGTTAGCGGAATGAGAACAGGATACCCCCGTGGAATAAATAAAGGGTTAGGTTCAAAGTTCCGTGATGGCTCCCGAATACGACAAGAAAGTTCCCGAGTTCGAAAAGAAGGTTCCCGAGTCCGAGAAGGTTCCCAAGTCCGACAAGAAATACCTGAAGAAGGCCGGAGGGTATATCGGCCGAAACGTTGTACAAATAACAATGAAGATGGGGACAATGGTCCGAATAACGCAGATAATACTAATCACCAACATAATTCTGATCATTTCTATTGCACTCTGACAGTTATTTTGCTCCATATAGACCTTATTCAATGGCTGAATAGAAACACTGAAAAAAAAAAAAAAAAAAAACACTTGCGAAAAAGTGCAAACTTTTAACTGTTGTTATAGCTTCGGTTCTGAGCAAAAACCAAACTATCTTTTTGGCACAAATAATGTTCAATATATGTAAAATAATAATAGGAAAAAAATTTGTCATTGATGTAGTGTTACATCAGGATTTTCCCACCTAATTGATTTTGCTATGAAAAAATCAGAAATCATTAATAACTTTAAATTGCTTAACTTTAAAAACGGTTTTGATAGCATTTTTGGGTTCCTTGGGCCAAAAAGCTTTCATAACCCAATTTTCAGGAGTAGGGAAGCTCTAGAACTCATTACAAAAAGTCGCGCTCGCCACAAAATTTCGGAAGGCTAAAAAGCGACACACTCGGACAGTCTTTTGGAATTGGAAGCCTAAATTTTGGGGATTATCTTCCTTTAACAAAGTCCACACCTGGGAAAAAAATTTCAGAAAAATTGAAGTGGGAGGATGACATGCCTGGATGATTTGACATAGAATTACCCAAATGCATTCAATGTCTTATTTCATGGGTTACTGCTTGCTGCAAATTTTGGGAAAGTCCATAAATATAAGTGGCAATTTTGCGTACATCTTATTCCTCGATAATCCAACAGATGGTCACTCTATAAGGGATAGAGTTTTGTATTAGTGGGTGCTGGAGCTATAGTATGCTAATAGCCACTACTTTAGATGTTGCGGTGTTCCCCGACCGCTGTGAATGGTAGACTAGTGGGTGGCTTTGGAGGTGGTATCCGTCTGAGGAAACGATATTTTTAAGTATGGCTGTTATAATAGGATTAAAAATGGGGCGCTGCTGCTTCACCGATTTGTGGGAAGTCCCTAGAGATGAGGTCCAGATTAATGCAAGCATCCCTCCATATGTATAGGTTGCCCGTGTCTGTACTGACGTAATATATTTGGGTGTTTTGATGAGGTTTGCTGTTCCGTGGCAATATATATATATTTACCGACCCCTCCGCACGAGCAGGATGTGACACAAGGTCAATTTCTTAAGCGGAGTTTAACAGGTTTGAATTCAGAGTTTTCCTTCTCCTAGACCGGTTGCCTAACCAAGGTTAAAGAGCCCAACCTGCCCTACTATTTACCCATAGCTGGAGGGAGAGTATAATTCATACCATTCCCAAGGGTATTAGCGCTAAGTGAAATGCAATTACCACGTCCAGTATTTGAACTCGGGGCGACGAGTCCATTTCCTATGACTTTTAACCATTACACCACGCGCGTTCCGTTGCGATATATGTAGCACTATTACCCCATGTATTTGTAGGGATTTACGATTTTCTGTTCCTGTGATAGCATTCACCCTGGGTCAGTTTTTTTTGCGGGGGAATAGGAACAGCCCATACCCCTAACGCCTCCCGGCTCTAATGGCCCTGTGTAATACTTAACTATTTGCCTACCAAATTTTCCCCCATGCTGTACCAAATTTTCCCCCATGGCTGTACCAAATTTTCTTGTATGATGGGATATTTCAAAGTTCCCTTTCTATTTATTTCAGAAGTCATTCTATTTAAATAAAGACTTATTATTATTGTAACTAGCAAAATAAAAAAAAACGACCTCTGGGCGATGTAAAAATAATTTTTTGACAGATATGGCTTGAGGAGGTGGAAGTTAAAAAATTAAATGTTGGAGAGTTTGAACCATAAATCATGAAATCGTCAAATTTATTAAAAGAGTAAAAAACATAAAATAAAAAAAACAATTTGAAATCAAAACGAAGTACTATTAACTTTGAATATCTATTAAAATAAAACAAATTATATATAAATATATGATGCTGGGGATGTATCTATTAAAACTTGTTTTAAAAAACAATGAGGACTGTCTAATGTTGCATGCTCAAATTTTGAGTGTATTTATTCTGTTATGACGATTTCGGGTAATATGACGTAAGCAGTGACGTAGTTTTTGTTACAGACAAATAGAGAGCGAATCTCTATTATTAATAGAGATATATGTCTGTCTGCTTAATTATAATGAACTAACGATTAGTTTTCGTACTTTGCTTGTGTGTGGTATGGCAGAGCCACTGTGAGCGGTTTAAATTAGGCAAAGAGTTAAAGAGCCTAGTCAGCCCGATTATTTATTCAAATCTGGACGGTGAATGGTTAGGTTTGTTTATTTTCTTTAATCAACCCATGTGGGTTATTTAAATCTTTGCCTAGCAAATTTCCCCCATAGCTGTGCCAAATTTTATTGGTATTTTTTTACCTGTACGGTGGGATATTTCAAACTTCACTATCTACTCACATCAAAACTAATTCTATTCCAATAAAGTTTTTGTACATGGCTTGCAGTGGTGTGAGAGCCGCTGACAGCGGTTTAAAGTAGTCAAATAATTAATAATATCCATTTTGATTGTATAATGTTCCGCTAGAAATGATACAATACTGCTATCTTTGGTTTAGGAAAAAAAATTAACTTTTTATCAAAAAATTGTTAGGGGTCAACTTATTTATGGGTGATACCTTAAATAATACTTAATATCCATTTTGTTTGTATAATTTTCCATTAAAAATGATAAACACCTGGTGTCATTGGTTTAGGAGAAAATTAACCTTCTATGAAAAGATTGTTGGGAGGCTATTTATTTATGGGCGATACTGTAATACTTAATAATATCCATTTTGATTGTATAATGTTCCACTAGAAATAATAAAAACCTGGTATCTTTGGCTTTAAAGAAAATTAACCTTCTGTAAAAAAAATGTTAGGAGGTATTTATTTATGGGTGATACCTTAAATAATACTTAATAATATCCATTTTGATTGTATAATGTCCAACTAGAAATAATAAAAACCTGGTATCTTTAGCTTTAAAGAAAATTAACATTCTGTAAAAAATGTTAGGAGTGTTGTGAAGTTATTTATTGTATTGTAAATAATTAGCGAGATCTCTTGAGATAAGTTGTATGTCAAAAATATCTATTTGTTTTGTTTTGTTTCTGTGGTTTAAAAAAAACCCCGACAAAACAAACAATAGCACCTGACACAATCCGATTGAATTATCTTATCGCTAAACAAAAAATGGATTAGAACGGCAAAAGCCATTTGTATCCTAAAGGATTCTGAAGGGTATTATTACATATGGCGATCAACTGATAATGGTTGGAGAGTAGACCGGTTTAAATGATATTTGAAAAGAATTGAATTTATTGTAGCAATTCGTCTCTCTCAGACATTTAAAAAAACTGAAATTAACGGATTCAATGACCCATCTATTTCTGTATGTCATCTATCTATCAATCAATCAATCTATCTATCTATTTCAGTCTGTTCATATCTATCTATCTATTTATCTCAGTCTGTTCATATCTATCTATCTATTTATCTCAGTCTGTTCATATCTATCTATCTATCTATCTATCTATCTCAGTCTGTTTCTATCTATCTATCTATCTATCTATCTCAGTCTGTTTCTATCTATCTATCTATCTATCTATCTATTATCTATCTATCTATCTATCTATCTCAGTCTGTTTCTATCTATCTATCTATCTATCTATCTATCTATCTATCTATCTATCTATCTATCTATCTATCTATCTATCTATCTATCTATCTGTTTGTTTCTATCTATCTATCTATCTATCTATCTATCTATCTCTATCTATCTATCTATCTAATCTATCTATCTTCTATCTATCTATCTATCTATCTATCTATCTATCTCAGTCTGTTTCTATCTATCTATCTATCTATCTATCTATCTATCTATCTATCTATCTATATCTATCTATCTATCTGGCTATCTATCCCGGTTTGTATATATAAAAATAATTATAATTATAATAATACTAATCTCTCTCTCTCTCTCTCTCTCTCTCTCTCTCTCTCTCTCTCTCTCTCTCTCTCAGTTCCTATATATCTGTCTATCTATCTGGAGCCTCGGAAAAATTTAGTAAAAAAAGAATTTATATCTTTTTTTGACCATTTTTTTTCGATTTTTCAAAAAACTTTTTCCATTCTTCCTAATGGTTGCCGATTAAGACGGACATGAAACCTGAGGTTGCAGATAAAATATCCATGTAATTAAATATATACACACACAAACTAATATGTATTTATTATTATTATTATTATTATCATTATTATTATTATTATTATTTAACAGCTCTATCACAGATATTGAGCACTCTCCTAATAATACCGTAAATATTATCCCACCACTGACTCACCAAGTGAGATAGTGATAACCGTACACTGTTATATATATATATATATATAGTCATCCACAGACACAGTGTTTCGACGTACCACGTCTCCTTAGTGTGGCTAGACTTAGCAGGCTACCCGCAGCCAGTCAGATTTCCTAACCACTGAGCCATCAGCAAACCTACACGCAGGGGGGAGAATTTAACTGATAAATACATGCATAGGTATATATGTCAGGGTCGCCAGAGAGCTCACATCCATTTTATAGGAGAGCTCTGCAATTTAAGCGTAATCGGCAATCGTCAGCTAATTTCCCACGAGAGAGCTCAACGTACCAGTTATGAATTTCCGGTTTTATTAAACAAAGAAATATAACAACTGCCCGTTATCAGATCAAGAGATAAAAATTTGTAGGAGTAACTATGAATATAAAAGAACCGAGGACTCGAGACAGGTCAGTCGTCAGTCAGCCCCGGAGGCAGTCAGCCGGAGAGAGAGTGAGGTGATCGGGGTCAGTAATCGGGAGAGACGGTACGAGTTAGTTGGCCGAGCGGGATCTCGTGTAGTTGGTGTTGGAAAAGCTAGCCTTAATATTTACCAACTGAAAAAGCTTGTCACCCAGAAATTTAATCGAAGGATCGAAATTCTAAAGACTGAATATATTAATTAAACTGACCCTCTCTCTCGAAGTTAAGAAGCTTGAATTTATTTTAATAAACTTCTGGAGGATAACTTTGGTGTTATTGTCATCCCTTACAACGAAGATAAAACTATTGCAATTTAGTACCGTGACGACGTCGCTACGTTACATATTTAGTCATCCACAAACACCGTGTTTCGATGTCTTCTCAGTATGGCTATACTTAGCAGGCTAACTCCAACCGAGACAGCGTGTCTGGTGGACAAACTGGGTATTATGGAATTTGCAAACTGGAATAGATTGCTAAATAAATAAAAAAAACAGAATTAATATCGAAAAGTCGTCATGGCAATAAATGCTTATTATACTACTTTTGCCCAGATTAAGTTAGAATTTAGAATTCATATTTCTTTTTCTTTTTTTCTCAGTATTACTGGTGGACATTTGGTCATCTGTTTGTCCCTTCTCGTATAATCATGACAATCTCTCTCTTGTAATTATGCTGTCGCACAATTATGGCTTAAACACACCACACACACGGGTCGGTTTAGCTCAGTCAGTAGAACACCCACATTGGAATCGCACGGTTCCTGGTTCAATACCGGTCCCCGCTAACTCAGCGCATAAGTAGTATAGATTAGGTAAAATGTGGAGTACTCCTTCATTGTCAACATTCCTTGGTCCACTCTGACCCGGTGTGGTAGTACCTGTTAGAGTCCATGAGTTAGATAGATCAAAAAGTGAGTTAAAAAGAATTTCAGTACCCAACAAGAATAAATAAAACAAAAAGGTCATAGGCATAAAATAACCCAACAAGGGTTGACATGCCATAAAAACCAACCAACCAATATGAAATCAGGGATTTATATGATAAAAAGGGTTGGGGCTTGCCATAAGGGTAATAGGATTGGGACAATGTTATGGCTTGACGTGACCAGTCGATTGATCGGAGGGGGCCCTCTCCGACCGCCCGTCTAGCCTAATTAAGACCAAAGTGGAAATATTCAAGTGCCGAGTCTCATGAATACATTTTATTGGGGAATCACAATATAAATTTGGCTGAACTTGCACAACAGTCGCAAAATTAAAATGGAAAGTTTTTTGGAGGTCTCCCATGACAGTTTAACTACAGTCTATGAATGAACTTTTTGCGAATTGGGTTACGGTTTAGGGGTTTGGGGATTAAGGCTTAGAAACAAACAACAAAAACCCCAAAATTACTATACATCTAATGTTGAAAAATATTTTTTTGAACCAAGTTTAATTGAAATTATACATTGCAATACTAACGCATGAAACCACGTATAAAATGGTATCTCGGGAGAAAGAGTGTCCTGGGTATCACGCTAAACTACATCTAGTAGCGAGGTTCTAATTCTGGAGTCTTAGGGAATGTGGTGTATTTATCGCCATTATTACGAATTCACTCTGACCCGGAGTGGTAGTATCTGTCCCATGGGTTAAATAGATAAAAGGTAATTAAAAAAAAAATAATTTGAATACTGAACAAGAATGAATAGAACAATAACATCTTTGATATAAAATAACCCAACAAGAGTTGACATGCCGTAGAATCCAACCAACCAACCAACCTGATTGGATTCATTTTTTGAAGACTGTCATTCTTAAATATTTTGTTCTCTTGAATATCCAATAAAAAGTAATAAAAAAAAATCTTTGTATAAAATAACCCGACAAGGTTTGACATGCCGTAGAATCCAACCAATCAACTATCAGGTGAGGGAGTGTCTGGGTAGGGACGAACGAGGATATTCTAGACCGTGAGAAAATGTAATTAGATCGTAATCTCTTCAGTACACAGATATTTCGCCCACGACCGAATTGCATCATCTATTACCCCCCCCCCTATTAATTTCAAGGTAAATCCATAAATGCGTTTTTTTTGTTGGGGGGGGGGGTCTGCAGAAAAAAGTGATTTTCTCTTAACTTGATAGGGCAGATTAATTTAATCAATATAACTATTCAAATTAAATTAGTAAAGCCAGTAAAGTTGACCGAGTGGCCTGTTGTCGGTATCAGTCGGACAGTGAGGGAGTCTATCCCCTTTTCGCTAGCGCTGATGTAGAGCGTCACAACTAGCGTGAAATTAAGTGTGAAATAAAAAAGTAAAGTCGTCGGGGCGGCCTAATGTCGGTATCAGCCATTCAGCGAGGGAGTCTATCCCCTTTTCAATAGCGCTAGACCAAGGAGATTGTTTTAGCATCTGAGATGGAGCGCCACACCTACCATCAGCTCCTTACTTTACCGCACAGATCCCTGTGCTACTCATACGCTGAGTTGGCGAGGACCGGTATCGAACTAGGAACCTTGTGGTTTCTAGCCGAATAATAATGATAAATTCTCTGTTTTTTGTTGTTGTTGTTGTTTTTTTTTAGATCAAAACGGATCACCTAATCCCGGCTAGAAGACCAGATTTAGTTGTAAACAATAAAAAGAAACGAATGAATCATTTAGTGAACTTTCAGTCGGTAGAGCATCTGCCTAGGAACCACAAGGTTCCGGGTTCGATACCGGCACGGATTTTAGTGAAAAAAATCACCAGTTACTCCTGGTGTGAAAAATTCGCAAGGGGTAAAATGATAATTATCACTTATTAAAAAAAAGTCGATTATTTTAGCCACACCTACCATCAGCTCCTCACTTTACCGCACAGATCCATGTGCTACTCATCCGCTGAGTTGGCGAGGGCCGGTATCGAACCGGCGACCTTGTGATTCCTAGCCGAACGCTCTACCGACTGAGCTAAATCGAAATATTTCTACCTTATTAGTATTATTTTAATTATTCGGACTATTGTTCTCATCTTTATTGTTATCTGTGTTACGATTTTTGTGGCAATCCTTAGGCTTCAAGCAAGAGCACTCCCCAGAGGAGATCCCTTGTGTTAAGAAGAGCGCAATTCTTAGTGAAGAAACCTTTGGTTGTTCCTTGGTGTCCCTCAGTGTTGGGTATGATCCTTGGTTGTTCCTTGGTGTCCCTCCGTGTTGGGTATGATCCTTTGGTTGTTCCTTGGTGTCCCTCAGTGTTGGGTATGATCCTTGGTTGTTTTTATAAAATACATGACTGGTATTATATATCTATAAATAGTTTGTTTTATTTTAATACATATCTAAAGCTTACATTTCAAATTGTTTTATTTTTTAATCCTTTAATGAATTTGATGATTTTACTTACTTAGGGTACAAACTCGCTGACATTGAATTTTTTATTCCCACCCCTCAGGCAGTATGTTTCAAAAATTATTTTTACATCGCCCGGAGGGTGTTTTTTATTTTGTACTAGTAGATATAATGCTTATTCGGTTTAATAATGTTCAATACAAATGAAATCAAACCAAATTTAAGAAAAAAAAAGTTACAAAAGATATAAAGTTTTAGAATTTAGTCATTTATTTGAGATGTTCAAAATGTTCCCCTTCATGTTCCATACAATTCTGAACTCTACCAGCAACACTTTTAACAAACTTTTTGACACATTTCAATGGTAATTTCATGAAATTTATCTGAAATTGCATTCTTTAATTCCGGAATTGTTTTCGGCTTAATATTGTAAACCTGATCTTTCAATACACCCCACAAAAAAAAGTCCGGTGGTGTTAGGTCTGGTGAACGTAATGGCCATTCAATTGGTCCTCTTCGTCCTATCCATCTACCTTCAACATTTTCATTTAACCATTCCCTAACTCTTATCCCATAATGGGGGGGGGGTGCTTCATCCTGTTGAAAATAAATATCATTTTGATAAAATATACATTATAAGATATGAAATTAAAATTAGGTAATTTATGAGGAAGTGCGTCCCGGTCTCCTGCCTCAAAAATTGCTACCCGGTGACTATCGTCCTATCCATCTACCTTCAAAATTTTCATTTAACCATTCCCTAACTTTTATACCATAAGATATGAAATTTAAAAGGGCGTTTTTTTAGTCGACCTGGGAGTAATGGCAACGAAGGGGTGACTTCATATTCTCCAGAACTTCAGAAATGGAGTCTCATTGCCAGACGCTGCTAAAAAGAAAGAAAGAAAGAAATGTACCACATATTTTAATGATAGAAGATAAGGTCTAGGCGTATCCAGAAATTTTCGAATATCTTCAGGTCACCTGAAATTATATATATATATATATATATATATATATATATATATATATATATATCAGGGTGTAACTTTTTAATATGCTACACCCAAAACAAAGATAGTAAATCCATCATGATTATAAAAAAAATATTAATGAAATATTTTGAAACTTTTTGTCTGAATTTTTTAGATGAGGCTTGATAATTTGTATTATTTAGATTTTTCGGGCAGTTGTCTTCATCTTTATTGCTATATACACAACTTTTCGGAGGACTTGTTTCAGATATTTGTCGAATAGGTAATAGTAAACAACGCGAACCCTTTGTTTATCAAAATGATTTGATTTGGCATTAAATGACCCAAAAAGGGTTGATATGCCATAAAACAAAACAACCCACCAATCCGAATCCTTTGTTTATCAAAATGACTTGATTCAGCATTAAATGGCCCAAAAAGGGTTGACATGCCATAAAACAAAACAACCAACCAAACTGAGTCCTTTGTTTATCAAAATGACTTGATTTGGCATTAAATAACCCAAAAAGGGTTGATGTGCCATAAAACAAAACAACCAACCAACCAGCCCGAGTCCTTCGGTATTAGGTGACCTGAAAAGGGTTGCTATGCTGTAAAACAAAACAACCCACCAACCCGAGTCCTTTGTTTATCAACTGACTTGATTCGGCATTAAATAACGGGTTGATATGCATTAAAACAAAACAACCCACCAACCCGAGTCTTTGTTATCAAACTGACTTGATTCGGCATTAAATTAAAAAACATTTTTTGAATTATTGAAATCAATGAAAAATTTCAATTGAAAAAAAAATGACGTTTACAAATTTTTCTTTCCCCAACATAACGAAATCTTTTAACGACGGTAAATCTTTCTGTAAATATTCTTGTGGTCATTTTTAGGCTGCAGGTGAGAGCACTTTACAGTGGAGATCCGTCTGTAGTGGAATCCTTAGTTGTTCCTCGGCGTTACAATCTTATGGGCCATCCTGTAGGCTTTTAAGCAAGAGCGCTTGTCCAGTGGAAATCTTCGATAAAGTATCCTTTGGTTCTTCTTAGTATCGTAAATGATTGCAAGTGAACTGTGGCAAGTATCAGTGTTTAAGTAGTGAATCAGCCACGCATTATGGCTGTTGATTGGCTGGAGGAATAAACTACGTGGTCTATGAATCATGGTGGTGGAATTGAAGCACACCTTATATTACAAAATATTCCAACACTCGGCGTTAAGCAGAATCCTTGGTCGTTCCTTGGCGTTAAGCAGACTCCTTGGTTGTTCATCCGTATTAAGCACGAGCAACTGAACGCATTTCAAGATCGGCTATTAAATAGTTAACCAACCACGTATTCGAGCATGTTTATTGGCTGATTGAATTCACGCGGCCACGAAGGGTCTATAAGTTTAAGTGGTGGGCTCCAGCACACCTTATATTACAAATTATTCTGGATGTGGTTATTACATGTGGTAATTACATTTCCTGGATGTGGTAATTACATTTCACTTTGCGCTAATACCCTTGGGAAAGGTATGAATCCTACTCTTCCTCCAGCTATGGGTAAATAGTAGGGCAGACTGGGCTCTTTAACCTTGGCTAGGTAACCAGTCTAGGAAAAGGAAAACTCTGAATTTAACCTGTTAAACTTCCGCCTAAGACCTTGTGTCAGCTCGTGCGGAGGGGTAAATATATATATTACAAAATATTGGCGCCTCACGTGGTGTAATGGTTAGCAAGCTAGATTAGCAAACCATTGTTAGTGAGTTCGATTCTTACTGGTTGCTCCTTACTTCTGGCCTTGTGCCACATCTAAGCTAAGCTTAGTAAATAACTATATTACAAAATATTGGGCACCTCACTTAATGTAATGGTTAGCAAACTAGATTTGCAAACCATTGTCAGTGAGTTCGATTCTCACTGGGCGCCCCATACTTCTGGCTTGTGCCACATCTAAGCTAAGCTTAGTAAATAACTATATTACAAAATATTCCAACACTTTCACTCGTCACAGACATGAGATTCCAAATTTTCAATCTTTAAACTCATTTCCTCAAAAACCGCAAGCTATTTGGGAAAATATTTTGTGTCTTCATTTATCATGTTAAACCCCGACGATCACTATCAGTGCACTATTTGCCCAAATAGCTTTGCGGTTTTTGGGCATGGTTTTAAAGATTGAAATTTGGAATCTCGATGTCTGTATCGAGTGAAAAGTGTGGATAATTTTGTAATATAGTTATTGTACTTAAGCTTAGCTTAGATGTGGCCACACAGGCCAGAAGTATGGGGCGCCAAGTGAGAATCGACTCACTGACAATGGTTTGCAAATCTAAGTTTGCTAACCATTACTTAAGTGAGTGCCCAATATTTGTAATAATAGTTATTTACTAAGCTTAGCTTGATGTGGCACAGGTCCAGAAGTGAAGGGTCAACCAGTAGAGAATCGAACTCACTAACAATGTTTGCTAAGTCCTAGTTTGCTAACCATTACAACCACGTGAGGCGCCCAGGATTTTGGTAATATATATATATTTGTTACCTCATTCCGTTCCGCAGCGAGCAAGCGTATGTGAGCACAGAAAGTCGGAATTTGTTAGATGGCGGAGTTTAACAGGTTTTAAATTCACGAGTTTTCCTTTTCCTTAGACTGGTTACCTAAGCCAGGCTTAAGAGCCAGTCTGGCCTCTATTTCCCCATAGCTGGACGGAAGAGTAGGATTCATACTTTCCCAGGGTATTAGCGCAAGTGAAAATGTAATTACCACATCCAGGATTTACATCCAGAAATGTAATTAACCCATGTAATTAACCACATCTCAGAATAATTGTGTAAATAAGGTGTGGCTGGAGCCCACCCTTAACTATAAGACCCTTTCGGTGGCCGCGTGAGATTCAATCAGCCAATAACAGCTCGAATACGTGGTTGGTTAATATTTAATAGCCGATCTTGAAATGCGTTCTATTGTTGCCTCGTGCTTAATACGGATGAACCCAAGTCTGCTTACCCCAAGGACGGACCAGGTCTGCTTAACGCGGATGTTGTATTGAGTATTAGGTGTGCTTTTGGTCCTTTCATCCGGGGTGGTTTAGTTCCTACCACCGCCACTCCACAGGGCCATGAATGCGTGTGCTGATTCACATAGCTTAAACCGACTGATACTTGCCACAGGTTTCACTGTTGCGAATCATTTTACGGATAGTGTCTGAGTATCCAGAAGAGATACTGCGTGTGAGTCCTGTAAGTAGTGTTCCACTGGACAGAGGCGCGTGGTCGTTGCTTAAGAGCCGTAGGTCAGATGATGGCATATAGATTGTAGACGCTCGGAGGAACGAGTACTAGAGGATTCACTGAGGCATGAGCGGATGCTCAGCTGTAGATGTGCCTCACGGCATGAGGACGCCCCCTAGAAAAGACCACGAAGAGTTGCAGTTATCTGTACGAGAGAAGATTTACCGTGCGGTTAATGAAGAGAGTGTTTCGGTTTGTGTGGGCAAGAGAAGAAAATGTGTTAAGACGTCATTTGTCGATTTTTCGATATTGAAGTTTTTTGATTTTTGTCATTGATTTGCAATATTTCAAAAAATGTTTTTTTTAATTTATGGCCTGAATGGCAAGTCAGTGTTGAGTGAAGCAGAATATGATCGGGGTTGGTGGGTTGTGGATGTCTTGTTTTAATGGCATAGTCAATGCCCGTTTTGCGGTTATGTGTAATCCGATATTTCAGACGTGTCTAGCTGTTGGTTGGATGTTATGGTTGCAGGTGTATGGGTTCTTGCGGGGTGTGGGTTAGGTGGTGTGTTTGTTTTTCGTAGCAGTGTCAAGTGCAACCCGTTGCAGTGCACCTAATACCGAGAGCAATCTCGGCTGGTTGGTTGTTTGTTGTTTGTTTTAATGCACATCAACTCTTTTTTGGGTATTTTAAATGCCAAACAAGTCGATTTTGATAGCAAGGACTCAGTTTTCGGTTTGGTTGTTTTTGTTTTATGGCATGTCAACCTTTTTGGCCTTTAATGCTGAATCAAGTCATTTTGATAAACAAAGGATTCGGATTGGTGGGTTGTTTTGTGTTTATGGCAGTATGAACCTTTTGGCATTTAATGCCAAACAAATCATTTTTAATAAATCATAGGGTTCGCGTTGGTTTACTATTCTATTCGACAAATATCTGAAACAATCCTCCGAAAAGTTTGTGTAATAGCAATAAGTATGAGACAACTGCCCGAAAAAATCTAAATTACAAAATTATCAAGCCTCATCTAAAAAATTCAGNGTCACCTGAAATTATATATATATATATATATATATATATATATATATATATATATATATCAGGGTGTAACTTTTTATATGCTACACCCAAAACAAAGATAGTAAATCCATCATGATTATAAAAAAATATTAATGAAATATTTTGAAACTTTTTGTCTGAATTTTTTAGATGAAGCTTGATAATTTGTATTATTTAGATTTTTCGGGCAGTTGTCTTCATCTTTATTGCTATATACACAACTTTTCGGAGGACTTGTTTCAGATATTTGTCGATAGGTAATAGTAAACAACGCGAACCCTTTGTTTATCAAAATGATTTGATTTGGCATTAAATGACCCAAAAAGGGTTGATATCCATAAAACAAAACAACCACCAATCCGAATCCTTTGTTTATCAAAATGACTTGATTCAGCATTAAATGGCCCAAAAAGGGTTGACATGCCATAAAACAAAACAACCAACCAAACTGATCCTTTGTTTATCAAAATGACTTGATTGGCATTAAATAACCAAAAAGTGATGTGCCATAAAACAAAACAACCAACCAACCAGCCCGAGTCCTTCGGTATTAGGTGACCTGAAAAGGGTTGCTATGCTGTAAACAAACAACCCACCAACCCGAGTCCTTTGTTTATCAAACTGACTTGATTCGGCATTAAATAACCCAAAAAGGGTTGATATGCATTAAAACAAAAACAACCACCAACCCGAGTCATTTGTTCATCAAACTGACTTGATTCGGCATTAAATTAAAAAACATTTTTTTGAATATTGAATCAATGAAAATTTCAATTGAAAAAAAAATGACGTTTTACAAATTTCTTCCCCAACATAACGAAATCTTTTAACGACGGTAAATCTTTCTGTAAATATTCTTGTGGTCATTTGTTAGCAGGTGAGAGCACTTAGTGGAGATCCGTCTGTAGTGGAATCCTTAGTTGTTCCTCGGCTGACAATTCTATAGGCCATCCTGTAGGCTTTAAGCAAGAGCGCTTGTCCAGTGGAAATCTTCGATAAATATCCTTTGGTTCTTCTAGTATCGTAAATGATTGCAAGTGAACTGTGGCAAGTATCAGTGTTTAAGTAGTGAATCAGCCACGCATTATGGCTGTTGATTGGCTGGAGGAATAAACTACGTGGTCTATGAATCATGGTGGTGAATTGAAGCACACCTTATATTACAAAATATTCCAACACTCGGCGTTAAGCGAATCCTTGGTCGTTCCTTGGCGTTAAGCAGACTCCTTGGTTGTTCATCCGTATTAAGCACGAGCAACTGAACGCATTTCAAGATCGGCTATTAAATAGTTAACCAACCACGTATTCGAGCATGTTTATTGGCTGATTGAATTCACGCGCCACGAAGGGTCTATAAGTTTAAGTGGTGGGCTCCAGCACACCTTTATATTACAAATTATTCTGGATGTGGTTATTACATGTGGTAATTACATTTCTGGATGTAAATCCTGGATGTGGTAATTACATTTCACTTTGCGCTAATACCCTTGGAAAGGTATGAATCCTACTCTTCCCTCAAGCTATGGGTAAATAGTAGGCAGACTGGGCTCTTTAACCTTGGCTAGGTAACCAGTCTAGGAAAAGGAAAACTCTGAATTTAAACCTGTTAAACTCCGCCTAAGAAATTGACCTTGTGTCACATCCTGCTCGTGCGGAGGGGTAAATATATATATATTACAAAATATTGGGCGCCTCACGTGGTGTAATGGTTAGCAAGCTAGATTAGCAAACCATTGTTAGTGAGTTCGATTCTTACTGGTTGCTCCTTACTTCTGGCCTTGTGCCACATCTAAGCTAAGCTTAGTAAATAACTATATTACAAAATATTGGCACCTCACTTAATGTAATGGTTAGCAAACTAGATTTGCAAACCATTGTCAGTGAGTTCGATTCTCACTGGGCGCCCCATACTTTCTGGCCTTGTGCCACATCTAAGCTAAGCTTAGTAAATAACTATATTACAAATATTCCAACACTTTCACTCGTCACAGACATGAGATTCCAAATTTTCAATCTTTAAACTCATTTCCTCAAAAACCGCAAACTATTTGGGAAAATATTTTGTGTCTTCATTTATCATGTTAAAACCCCGACGATCACTATCAGTGCACTATTCCAGTTCAAAAATCGACCTACTATAATTTCGTAAAACAAAACAACAACATAATTAAATCATAAAACAAACATTAAAACAAATGTAAATTTAAAAAATCAGTCTTATATATATATAAAACTATAAACAAACATTATTATAAACAAACATTATTATTAATATAAAACAAAACAACATTATGATATAATGAATATGTAAATACCTTGGTACCCCTCACTATAATGTGATTGGACAGTGTCATGTATAAATAGTCGACACTGTGTTGGTCCTATACCTAATGCCTACAGGCTAAACTTACCGCTAGACGACACCACGACTGCTCGGAGACGGTTGGCTATTCGATGTACCAATTACTACTGAGATAATATACCAAATACCAACTTCATAATATATCACTTAACCCGGATATATCACATCTTATTATAATGGAGATTGTGTGTTTTTGTCTGTAACCGAAACTATATTCCTACTCAAGTCACAATTCTCTTAGTTATTTACATCACATTCTCCATGATTTTATTTTATCTAAACCTCAATTATTAATAAAATTGTCTACATTATTAATATGTTAACTATGTCTACATACTGACAACATGCAATTATATTTATATATACAACAAAATAGCGGTTTACAATGTGAATGGGAAGGCTAATTTGCATATTAATATTAAAAAATCGAATTTAATAAATATGTGCTTAGATCATTGATTTCTAACTGTTTGGTTTTATTTTAATGAATATGAGCAAAAATCTCTTTCAATGAATCTTAAATGAAATCCATTAACAAGATAAAATAACTGTCATTTTATTCTTACTTCCTCTTATAACTAAATACTTAAATTCGAAAAAATAACAATGAAAGACGAGAGTGATGGAAGAGTAAGTTTCAGTTGTTCCATTTTTATTATACTCCCTCTGTTTAAAATCTTTATTATACTCCCTCTGTTTTAAATCTTTTTATCTGTATTCTTATTTATTTTCATTAGCCTTTCTAATTTAATACAATATTTTATTACATTAAAACTTAAATACTTGCACCCGGAGGGTGCATATATTTGCTAGTTATTATAATTATTCTAGTTCATAAATCGACCTCCTATAATGACGTAGAACAAAACAACCAACTAACCACAACTCACCAATTATTTTTTAGTCGAGAAGAACAAACCCGGATACTTTATAGTTTAAGTCTCTGTTTCAAATATAATGTATCCTTGTGTGGATATATATGAAAAAAACAAAAAAACAAAAGAAAACCCCACAATCTATTAACAAGAACAGTTTTTATTTTCTGGGAAAATTTAGAAGGATGAATACAAGAATAACATCTATATATATATATAAAAAGGAAGTTTGGTATGTACCTATCGACTTATAACTCACAAATGAGAGGTCCTTCAGATTTGAAATCTTGCATACTACTTGATATGCTTATAACTAAGAAAACACACAATTTGGGTTTCGATTTTTAATAATTAAGCGATATAATTCAATAATTAACAAGAAATTTTAAAAAATACAGTATACACACCCCCACCCCCACCCTACTCACGTCGAATATAAGTTTAGTTTTGGAACTTCCAGACATACCCAGCTCATTTGCGATCAGTCGAACAGTTGGTCGACGATCACTACGCACCAAATACCTGACGTGCTCAATGTTAGCCTCACTCCAGGTCGTTGAAGGCCTTCCACTGTTGGGATCGTCTTCAACAACCCTACTAAATATTAGATTAATAATATGATATAATATAAAGATTCATTATCAATTTGATAATTTGATATGCTCGTATGTAATAAAGAGAGTTGTATGAAAGAAACGTGCTAATAGGAAAATAGTATTTAGTAGAAAAAAAAACTTGAGTCCTTGTATTATACACTAGTACAAAATAAAAAAAGCCCCGCGGGCGATGTAAAAATAGATTTTTGAAGTATACTATCTATTAAGAAACATTAGTTAGTATATTACTCGTAGATGGGCTACCAGGTACTTTGGAATTAGGATGATTTTTAGCTGGTCCTTTCTTCCAATGGCGGAATGTTACAGAGTTCAGGTCCAAGTAGAGAGCTCGATGTTTAAATTTTATTGAATAGAGCAATATAATTTGTTAAAAAAAAAAATGCTTAAAAATCGGCTTATCTTGAGTAAAATTTGTTGACAGTTGTATAATTTCCGTACCTGTTGAATTTCTTTACAATCCATTAAATCTTGTAGTTACCATGCACTTTTTCTTTTTCCTTATGTAACTGTCATATTTTTCCCGAACAACCTATATATATATATATATATATATATATATATAGTAATTGGTAATTTGCTTGAAGCATTGTTAAGTATGTTATAATATATTAATGATCTGAAGGCAATTACAATGCGTATAAAAAATAAAAACAAAAAGATGTTATTTTTGTCTTATCGATTTCAACGTATAAAACTTTATCTTCTGAAGATAAAGTTTTATACTTTGAAATCGATGTGTGGGCTAGCGGTTAGAGTCGTGGAAATTAGACTTGTCGGTTCGAGTCCCATTCCTAGGCGAAGCTGTTGGCATTTCACATAGCGCTAATACCCTTGGGAAAGGTATGAATCCATATATTCTCCCTCCAGCTATGGGTTAAATAGTAGGGCAGACTGGGCTCTTCAGCCTTGGATAGGTAACCAGTCTAGGAGAGGGATAACTCTGAATTCAAAATTCCTGAGGTCGGTCGTTGATTTGGTTTGTGGCAACTCTTGATGCACCAATTCTTTCCTATCGACTGTGCCAAAAAGTGTGGATGGTCCAACACAAGCCTTCACCACTATAAACAAATCCCTGTGTGGGAGTTCATTGTGTGTATGAACCCTCAAACGTCGAAAATCGACGGGAGAGTCCATTATTTTCTATATATATATATATATATATAATATATATATATATATATATATATATACTATTAGTTTTGGTACTTGAGTACACTTAAAAAGCACAACGCTAGACGTCTATACTTATTAATATTGATGAATGAACACTCAGCTCGATAACGCTGCATTTACATACGGTTGGGTTGGATTCTGTATGAGGCAGAGTGTTTGCTTCTTGAGATGCGAATTCATCACCGGCCTTGGTGGTCAGAAGGTACCTCCAATTTTCCCTGTGAAATTTACCCCCCTCCCTATATTTAACAAAATGAAACTTGCATATAGGTTAATATTAACTTAATTTTTTTTTGTCCATTCAAAAGAAGAAACATTAAACAAACTCCTGATGATTTAAAAAAAATTTCAGCTTACGAAAATAATGAAAAATTATGGACAAAAACAATGTTTACATTTTCGCACCGTTAAATCATTTGAAATTTAACGTAACCAAAAAACAAGTTACGACTAGAGACTTTTTTTTTAATTCCACGAAAATGTCCATAATTACTTACGAAAATTACGAAAATTATGAAAATTGGTGGTACCTATTGTTTACAGTTGCAAATCATTTGCAGCACTAAAGCCACTTTCAGATAAATATGAAAAATGTGAACGGTAACAACAGTTTTCTTGCAAAGGTGGTTGAATTTGGGTATGTAGTGTCTGTCTCATTACAAAGCCATACCATCTTTCCTTTTATGTTAGTCTTGATTGTTCCCCTTAAAAATCTGATTCTCTTCTTTTTAAAAAAAATTCTAAATTACTTTCTAAACAAAATTCTTTAACATTATTATTTTTTTTTGGTAACAAAGGACTATTTGCTCGTAAATTCCTACCATAAAATAAACTGAACCCCCATTTTATGTCCGTGTTTTTGCAATAAATATTTTATTTTTCTTGCACCCGTTATTTTACAATACTAAATATATTTCCTTTATTTATTTTAATATTCACTTCAATGTGTATATTCTAAAAGTTTTTTTTTATTTTGTGAGAATGCTTAGTTTTAAAGTAGGGGTTCATTTTTACACTTCAACTTTTTACTTGTAAATTCCTACCATAAAATGCTCAAGCCTAATTTTATGGCAGGAATTTACGAGTAAAAAGTTGAATATTACTTTTTGTTGTTGTTATTTCTTTTCTTTTTGGCTTTGGTACTCTAAAATAAAAACGTCAGATTTTAATCATCGTCGACGAAAAAAACAAAATTACGGTCATAAAAGGAGGATCCAATTTATGCCTAAATTGTAAAACGAGCCCCCACTTTAAAACTAAACATTCTCACAAAATAAAAACTTTTAGAATATGCACATTAAATGGGTGTTCAGTTTATTTTATGGTAGGAATTTACGAGCAAATAGTCCTTTATTACCTTTTTTTTACATCAATCAAAATTAGCTACCATACTTTATAAACCTGAAGTTAAAGAATATCATTTGCCATATAAATCTCTTTGGACTATTACACAATTAATCCGAACGAAGCGGGTGAGTCAGCTGTATTTCTTGAATGTTAAGCTATTTGAATCCATAGTTTCTCTATTCTTTCATACTTAAAAAAATAAAAAAAATAAAAAAAATAAAACAAAAACAAAAAACAAAACCCCAGTACATTTATTTTTATAACCTTGTCATCTCTCTCTGTCTCTCTGTCTCTGTCTCTCTGTGCGTGTGTGCGTGTTAGGGTGTCTTGGGAACTGACAGTTTCTCGCCGATACGATTTTCAAACCAAGTTGGCTTCATGTCCACGCTACTCTAACATATATACGCTCTATTAATGATATTGAGCATTATTTACTTAGAAATATAGCACACACACACACACACACACACACACACACACACACCACACACACACACATACACTATATATATATATATATATATATATATATAGATGGGAGAGAGATGAGATAGATAGATGAGAGAGAGATATATGAGAGAGAGAGAGAGAGATAGATATATGAGAGAGAGAGAGAGAGATAGATAGATGAGAGAGAGATATGAGAGATAGATAGATGAGAGAGAGATAGATGAGAGAAAGAGAGAGATATGAGAGAGAGATATGAAAGATAGAGAGATATGAGAGAGAGATAGAGAGATATGAGAGAGATATATAGATAGATATGAAATATATATATAGAGAGATAGATAGAGATAGATAGATAGGTATGAGAGAGATAGATAGAGATAGATAGATAGGTATGAAAGAGATAGATAGACATGAAAGAGACATACAGAGAGAGAGAGATAGATATGAAAGATAGATAGATAGATATGAAAAATAGATAGATAGATATGAAAATACTGATAGGTAGATAGATAGAAAGGAATATATATAAATACTGATAGATAAATAGAAAGGAAGATATGAATATATATAGAGATAGATATAAAATGAAATATAGATAGATAGATAGATATAAAATGAAAATATAGATAGATAGAAAGGAAGATATGAAAATAGAGATAGATTGATAGATAGATATGAATAGACTGAGATAGATAGAAAGGAAGATATGAAAATACTGAAAGATGGATAAATGAACAGACTAAGATAGAGAGGATAAAGAAGAGACGAACAGACTAAGATAGAGAGGGATAAAGAAAGAGACGAACAGACTAAGATAGAGAGGTAAAGAAAGAGACGAACAGACTAAGATAGAGAGGGAGAAAGAAGAGACGAACAGAGACTAAGATAGAGAGGGAGAAAGAAAGAGACGAACAGAGACTAAGATAGAGAGGGAGAAAGAAAGAGACGAACAGAGATAGATAGCAACTTATATATCTAGTTCATCCTGTCCATATCTATCTATCTATCTATCTATCTATGCTAGTCTTTTCCCATCTGTTTTTCTTCAACATGCTGTACAAGCCAATCTCGAGCCAAGCCTGGTGAAAGCCACAACCCTTGTTGTAAGTCTATTACTAATACTACTACTATACTACTACAACAACAACCACGATACTTACTAATACTACTTCTACACTACAACTTGCTACTACTGCTGCTACTATTTATTTTTTTTCTCCATTTTATCTCGCCAATATAGGCTGGCGTGTGCTTGTGCGAAGGGTTGGCACGTGTGTCACGCGTGCCCCACCCTCCAATCCCCTGCCTCGTCTGTTCCAGATAATTCAGAAAGCGCATACGAAATACAAGTCACTTCAGCCATGAAGCTAACTCGGCAACACTCGGCGTTTGGTGTCGTTGCTCTTTAGGGGTAAAAAAAAAGGAGGGGGGGGGTAAAGGAAAAACAGCTGATTTTATAGACAATCTCAATGCTTTTAGCTCGTGGCAGAGGGTCTGTTCAAACTAGGCATACCCAATTTGTCGTCTACTTTTTCATTTTAAAAACGAATTAAAATTAATTAAATCGACAATTTAAGGTCAAGTCGAAAAGTAGTAACATAATGAGCATCAGTAAAAAAAAAAAATTATTACACGTATAATTTATTTTTGATACATTTAAAACTATTTTTTCGGTCAATTTTGCTCAAATATGGCCGTAAACGTTATCTAAAGATGGTGTAAACTCCGTATACAAAATGAATTTAACTAGGTATATACCCATTTTTTCGTCTGCTTTTCATTTTAAAAACGAATCAAAATTAATCAAATCAATTATTTAAAGTCACATTTTTGTCTAAGTCGAAAAGTAGTAACATAATGAGCATCAGTAAAAAAAAAAGGAAAATAATATTACACATGTAATTTATTTTTGGTACATTTAAAACTATTTTTTCATTCAATTTTGCTCAAATATGGTCGTAAACGTTATCTAAATGTGGCGTAAAATCCGTGTTTACAAAATAAATTTAACCCTCCCGATTGAAATTTTTTTACCAAAAATCAGGGAATTATCCGATTTTAATGAAATTTTCAGTGTTGATTTATCAATGAATGAATTTTATAACGCATCAGTTATTTTGTTTCAAAACTTTATGTATTTTTGATGGTTTGCAACCTTTTTTAACCCATGGACCCCTTTTCTTCTTAATTTTTGTTTGTGCATCCCATAGCCATTCCATAGAAAAAAGAAAACCTTCTTATATTTTTCACTAATAAAAAAAGTAAAGGAATTGTATCAAAAGTTAAAGAAATAGTAAATAATTAATAGGTACTACCAAAATCACGTCATGTGACCAGTTTAAGCAATATTGAAGGAAGAAACGTAAATATTTTTGAAATTTCTTTTAAATCTCGCAAAAAAAATAAAAAAATAAAATAAAATAAAAGATAAAAATAACGAACATAAAGAGTTGTTAAAAAGAAAAACAGTTAATTCAAAGATCAAATTATCCCATTGGAAAAAATTACTCACTGTTAATTTGAAAAGTAAGTAAAACAGTCTGTGTTTTTTTTTTTTTTTTTTACAAAAGGGTTCCAAAATTAGGAGTTAGATATGGATATATATATATAGATATGGACAAAAGAAATTTCAAGACAATATCAAACTTTATGCAAGTTTCATTGCATTAAATATAGGGGGCGGGTAAATTTGACAGGTCAAATTGGAGGTCCCTAATGTCCAATCTGACGCGTCAAATTTAGCCCCACCCCCTATATTTAACACAATGAAACTTGAATAAGGGTTAATATTATCTTCAAAATTGTTAGACTATTCAAAAGAAGAAATATTTTTTAAAAAGTCCTGGTGATTTAAAAAAATCAGTTTACAGAAATAATGAAAATTATGAACGAAAACAATATTTACATTTTTGCACCATTAAATCAATTGAAATTTATCGTAGCCAAAAAAAAAAAAAAAAAAAAGAAGTTATTACTAGAGGCTTTTTAAAAACAATCTATGAAAAATAAATTAAGTGTCAAATTTTCACGAAAATTTCGCTACTTATTCACCTGTTGATGAAATTATGTTTAAAATAGGCTTTTCCTAAAATGTATTATTTTGAAGGAAAACTAATTTATTGCAAATACCATACCATATACTGAACTTGAAACCTAAAATTAATAGATTCCTTCATACAAAATGGCAGCAACACTGGAATAACTGTATCCACAATAAACTCTTCCTAATCAAACCGACTTTGGGAGGCTGCAGACCAACTTTAAGGAAGTCTAGAAAGGAACAAGTCATTATGTCCCGATTATGCATTGGTCATACAAAACTAACACACTCTTATATACTCAAACAAGAACAACAACCACAATGTGAAACATATCAAACACCCCTGACAGTCAAACACTTATTGATGGAATGCAGATTTTTTGCTCACATCAGAAAAAAATATTTTAAAGCAAACAATATGAAGAATCTATTTGAAAATGTTAACATTGGGGATATTTTCTCCTTTTTAAGGGAAATAAAATTATACCATAGAATATAGACATGAAACAAATCAATGCCATACAATATAATTCCCAATAATGCTAACACATTGTTAAAACCAATTACTAAATGTATATATATGAATACACAATATGTATAACACCCCAACCGCTAGGCATGATATAACCCTGGACGGGTTGATATGCCGTTAAAATTAATAAACCAACCAACTTTATTGCAAATAGACCTATTTAACTATTAAATTATTTGTAATTTTAAATTTACGACATTGTCAAATGTAAAGTTTTTTTCTTCTACTTCATTGCCATATATAGTCGTAGGGGTGGCCTAAAGTCGGTATCAGCCAGACACCGAGGGAGTCTATCCCCTTTTCACTAGCGCTAGACCAAGGAGATTATTTTTTAGCGTCTGAGGCGGGGCGCCACACCTACCGGTCTGGTCTTCTAACTGGGATTAGGTGATCTGTCTGTATCTCAAAGTCCCATAGAATTTTACACGTCTAATTCTCTAGAAAAAATTCTGATTTGTGCATATACCATTTAGTTACATGGTCAAATTTTAATTTCTTGCTCAATTACCAAAGGTAACCTTTCCCACCCAGTCATGTCTACTCTTGTACTCCCGATGTGCTAGTTTGCTGCATTAGCTTATGGTTGATCATTTCGTCACTATCTCTACATATCCTACACTTGTTCTGTTGTGTCTATAACTTCATACAATGACTGCTATTTACACAGTATCATCGCATTCAACAAAGCCTTCATCAGACGATGACTCTGGGTTCAGGCCTGGTTTCGGGACCGAAGCATCATCACCACTAACCCAGAGCACCCCCTCCAGCAGTATCTCACGATATCACCAGACTTTGTTAGTTTGTTGTCACACTGTAGGATTGTCATATCCACGCTGATGCGGTTAGAGCCTTATCCTGGATCTTTTTGATGTATTTCCTCTTGTCTGGTGGAGAAAGTCCAACTTTAGTAAAAAAATGCGAAGGTTGAGTTAGTAATAAATCCTCGGCATCCGACTTCGATAGGAAATACATCCGTTATCCATCCATTTCTGACACATTGTTCTCGTAGATCTTCATATTTTTCCAACTTACGCTGATGTTAAGTTTCTGACCGCATTCTTGGCCAGTTGAAAAGGACAAAGTAAGTAAGTAAGTCCTGAGCTATAGAATCCTTTGGTAAGTGAATAAGTCCTGAGTTATGGAATCCTACGTAGTGTCAGAGGTCCAGTGATATAATCCTATGTTCCGTCGTCCACGAAGGTTCAAAGTAGTTGTGCGTAGGTATGACCAGAACAGCCGATATAAATAATAATATCAGCAGCAGAGTACTGCCAGTGATTCGCCAATAGGTTGGTCACATGGTTATCGGCGAGTCTATAAGTAGAAGTGAACTTTTACCACACGTCTTATATTCAAAAATAGTTGGGCACCTCACGTGGTGTAATGGTTAGCAAGGTAGATTTGCAGACCATTGTTGTGAATTCGATTCTCACTGGGTGCCCCATACTTCTGGCCTTGTGCATATCTAAGCTAAGCTTAGTAAATAACTATATTCAAAAATAGTTGGGCACCTCACGTGGTGTAATGGTTAGCAAGGTAGATTTTGCAGACCATTGTTAGTGAGTTCGATTCTCACTGGGTGCCCCATACTTCTGGCCTTGTGCCATATCTAAGCTAAGCTTAGTAAATAACTATATTCAAAAATAGTTGGGCACCTCACGTGGTGTAATGGTTAGCAAGCTCGCTTCGCAAACCATTGTTAGTGAGTTCAATTCTCATTGGGAGCCCCATACTTCTGGCCTTGTGCCATATCTAAGCTAAGCTTAGTAAATAACTATATTCAAAAATAGTCAACAGTGCCCAGTTAAGATTTTCCTCAAAAGGGACTGTTAATTCAACGATGAAAACTTTTTTTTTTTTTAAACAGACCAGATAACAATATCTTTTCTCGCTTTGATATAATTTATTCTCATGGCATTGACGTCTGCTGCAATTATGAGAGATTCACTTTCTCTCTTGAGGGGTCCTCTTCTCAGCCATGTCCTGGTTATCTCGTATGCAAATCAGTTTCTTGCACAATTCACAGTGGATCACCTTTCCAGCCCAGTCATGCATACACTTGTGCTAGTTTGTTGCATTCGCTTATTACATGGCTGATCGCCTCATTTCTATCTCCACACATCCTACATTTGCTGTTCCGTTGTGTCATATCTATTTTGCTTTGATTATTATTATT
>CM042176.1:17975919-17993419 GCA_023376005.1 Doryteuthis pealeii | reverse complement strand
GAAATAATTAGGTACATGGAGTAAACTGTGAATTCACAGTAAATTTTTACCTGTCTACCGGACAGAAATTAGTGGAATATAAAATGAAGTCCAATGTATATATATATATATATATATTTTATGTCTGAACTTGGATTAATACTTTTAATAAAAATCAAACTCTAAGGAAAGCATAATTTAATACGTTAATCTATACATCTATTAATAATGGAGATTCGCTTCCGGTTTTTGTCTGTAACAAAAACTACGTCACTGCTTACGTCACACTGCCTAAAATCGTCATAAATAGAATACACTCAAAATTTGAGCATGCAATGTTAGACAGTCCTCATTGTTTTTTTTTAAACAAGTTTTAATAAATACATACCTGGTATTATCTATCTATATATAGTTTTTTTTATTTATTTTAATATATATTTAAAGTTATCAGAACTAAGTTTCCATTTCAATTTTTTTATATTTTTTACTCCTTTAATAAATTTGATGATTTTACTTTACTTATGATACAAACTCTCTGATATTAAATTTTCAACTCCCATCCCCTCGGGCAATATTTGTTTTTACATCGCCCAGAGGGTGTTTTTTAATTTTGCTAGTATATATATAGGGAGGACAAGTTCGAAAATAAAACAATTAACGATAAAGTAAATATATATACACATTAAATATCACCGGGGCTGGTTTTTGAGCAAAAATAATGAAGGTTTGATTTATATTTGTGAAGATAATTAAAAAATAAAATTTAAAGGATAACAGCATAGAATTTCTTTTGTATTTAAGATTTTAATTTGTAGACTATAATTTTTCTATTCAGAATCAACGCAAGATCTTTTTTTTACATAGGGATTTTAATGGGGCATCCTGCGAAGATCCAACTCGTGATTCGGTAATAAGGGATCTGCGAGACTAACTTTTTTGGTACCCACCTCTACCCAGGTGATGCTGGGTAGCCACTTCTAGTACATATATAAAGGGCAGTTGTGTGTATATGTATGTTCGGAGGAAACTTCGAAAATAAAACAATTAACGACAAAGTAAATATATATACACATTAAATATCACCAGGGCCTGGTTTTTGAGTAAAAATGATAGAAATTTGATTTATATTTGTGAAGATAATTTAAAAAATAAAGTTTAAACGATAACAGCATGGATTTTGTTTTCATTGAATATTTTAGATAGTAGACATTAACATTTCTTTTCAGAGTAACTGGATCAATGCATTTTTTTTACATAGGATTTAAATGGGGCATCTCATGAGGATTCAACTCACGATTCAGTAATAATGGATCTGCGGGTCTAACTTTAAAAAATCCCCCTCTACCCAGGCAACGCCGGGTAGCCACTGCCTGTTCATTTATAAGTTTAAAAAATGAGTAGGGTAAACTGTGAATTCAGGGGCGTAAATCTTTACTATAGTCTACTGGATAGATGTTAGTGGAGTATGAAATCAAGCCCAATGTATATTGTTTTTATTTCTCAACTGGTATTAATACTTAAAATAAAAATGTAACTCTTAGGAAAATAACTACTTTACTTTTTATAATATATATAATATATATATATATATATATATATATATATATATATATATATATGAATGAATGAATGAAAGGGTATGAAAAACACAATACGTTGTAAATATTTTATATCTTTTTCGTTGCTGATATTGACAATGTTTCGATTTATTAAAAATCATCTTCAGAACGTAATGATAGTTAGGTCCGTTTTTGGACATAAATGTTTTTGATACGGATTCTTCAAGAGAAAAACAGAAAAAAACAACAAAAACAAAACACACACATCTTATTATAATGGAGATTGTGTGTTTTTCTGTCTGTAACCGAAACTATATTACTACTCAAGTCCCAATTCCTTAATTATTTACGTCAAATTCTCCATGATTTCATTCTTTTAAACCTTCAGTTATTAATAAAAATTGTTTTACATTATTAATACTGTTGACCATATCTACGTTCTAATAACATGCAATTGTATTTATATATACAACAAAATAGCGGTTTACAGTTTGAACGAGAAGGCTAATTTGCATATTGATATTTAAAATTTTATTTTAATAAATATGTGCTTAGTATTATTGATTTCTAATGTTTGGTTTATCTTATTGAATATGAGCAAAAATCTCTTCATAAATCTTAAAAGAAATCCCTTAACAAGAAGAAATAACTGTAATATTATTCTTTACTTCCTATTTTAATTAAAACAGTTTAATTAGGAAAATTTACCAATGAAAGACGGGAGTAACGGAAAATGATGAAGAATTAGTTTCAAAGTTGTTCTATTTTTCAATCATACCCCTCTGTTCAAAATCTTTTTATCTACATTCTTATTCAGTTTCATTAGCCTTTCTAATTTAATATGATATTTATTATAAAATTTAACTAAAATACTTGCACCCGGAGGTGCATATATTTGCTAGTATATATATATATATATATATATATATATATATATATATATATATATATATATATATATATATATATATATATATATATGAATATGATATGAGAATGGGGTATGAAAAACACAATACGTTGTAAATATTTTATATCTTTTTCGTTGCTGATATTGACAATGTTTCGATTTATTAAAAATCATCTTCAAAACGTAATGATAGTTAGGTCCGTTTTTGGACCTAAATGTTTTTGCTCCGGATTCTTCAAGAGAAAAACAGACCCCCCCCCAAAAAAAAAGCACACACATACATATATATAAAGTTGTTTTTTAAACCACTATCTTTCAAAGAAGCAACCTATCCACAAATAAATAAGGCCTCACCTGCAGTGTAGGGAGGGGTCGATTAGGATTTTTGAGGGAGCAGTGACTTACAAAAGGAAATAACTTGGAGGCAGTAGAAGGTTCCAAGTATTTTGGGTGGGCGTTCGCACACAGAAGCTTTGGAAACATTGATATAACCCATCTCGTGTTACAAGGGGAAGAGATAGGCACAACCAAAGAACCACTATAGACTTGAGATATGCAATGAAGAAGAAATGGTTGTCATGGCACCCTGGGAATCTAATAGATGTGCTGGGGGTGGTGGGCGGACTAAGATCACTCCCTAAATCGCAAAATAGAAATAAAAAAAGATGCTTTTTTTTTATGAACCACCATTTTAATTTTGTTCGCAATAACAACGTCTGTGGCTGGGATGGATTTGGTTTGGTTTGGTTTGTTTTGGTTTGGTTTGTTTTATTTTACGGCATATCAACCTCAGTGGGTCATTTAATACCGATAAAGTTTTGAAATAAGTTTCTTCTTAATGGATATACATTTTTTTTTATAAATACATTTTTCGGCTAAACTTGCAAATCGGTCTGTGGCTGGGATGGATTTGGTTTGGTTTGTTTTGGTTTGGTTTGATTTATTTTACGGCATATCAACCTCAGTGGGTCATTTAATGCCGATAAAGCTTTGAAATAAATTCCTTCTTAATCGATACACAATTTTTTTTATAAATACATTTTTCGGCTAAACTTGCAAATCCGTCTGAAATCCGTCTGAAATCCGTCTACAAATTTTGTAATAAAACTGTTAATTTTAACTAGGGGGGGGGGTTGCCAACTTTCAAACAGCACTGTGTATATATGGCCGGTTTAGCTCAGTTAGTCGAGCACTTGTCTAGAAATCGCAAGGTTCCTGTTTCGATATCGGCCCTCAGCGTATGAGAAGCATAATAATTTGTGCGTTAAAGTGTAGAGTTGATGGCAGGTGTGGCGCTTCACTTCAGACGCGAAAACAATCTCCTTAGTCTTGCGCTGTCTGGTTGATACCGACATTAGGCCACCCTGTTGACTCAGTCGGTAGAGCGTTCGGCTAGAAACCACAAGGTTCCTAGTTCGATACCGGCCCTCGCCAACTCAGCGTATGAGTATCACAGGGCGGTAAAATAAGGAGCAGATGGTAGGTGTGGCGGTAAAGTAAGGAGCAGATGGTAGGTGTGGCGCTCCACCTTAAATGCTAATACAATGTCCTTGGTCTAGCGTTAGTGAGAAGGGGATAGACTCCCGCGCTGATTGGCTGATACCGAGACTACTTTACTACCGAACAATACATGCTAGATACTGCTGGAGAAGCAAGATTTGTTCAAGACTGTACGCAGCAACTGTGTGTAACTCCCATCAAGCGTTTTTCTCTGGGCACTTCGTCAAAGACCAAGAGATGGAGCCATTTAGTAGCAATGATACGACTAAAACTTGAAAGAATCTTTGCTTCATCTTACCAGTGAGACAAAAAGAGATGTGTTGCACCAGTTCGACCAGAAACACCTGAAGAAAGTCGGAGGACACATTGGCCAAATTATTGTGTATATAACAATACTGATGGAGACAACAGTACGAAAAATCCAAAAAATCCAAATTATCAAACCTCATCTCAAAAATTGTATATAACAATAAATATGAGGACAACAGTCACAAAAATCTAAATAATACAAACTATCGAGCTTCATCTTAAAAATTGTATATAACAATAAAGATGAGGATAACAGTTCAAAAAACCCAAATAATACAAATTATCAAGCCTCATCTCAAAAATTGTATATAACAATAAATATGAGGACAACAGTCCGAAAGATCCAAATAATACAAATTATCAAGCCTTATCTAAAAAAAATCAGATAAATAGAGATGTATTGCATCAGTTTGACAAGAAACATCTGAAGAAAGCCGGAGGGCACATTGACCGAAACGTTGTGTATATAGCAATAAGGATGAGGACAACAGTCCGAAAAATCAAAAAATCCAAATTATCAATCCTAATCTTAAAAAATCAGACAAATATTGATTTGATTTCATTTAAATACTGGATTATAAACGAGAGTGAGTAAAAAAATTAATGCTATTTTCTTTATTCTATTTGAAGTTTTTTTTATGATACGAAGACCTACATTGAGAGCCTAACGAGGCTCAGAGCAAGAATCCGACGAGTAAGACCCAATTTGCCAATCAACAATGTCCTCCTTCTGCATGACAATGCTCAACCACACACAAACACCAGGACAAGGGAGAAAATCACCTCATTCGGGTGGACAACTTTACCGCATCCTCCATACGCATTAGACTTAGCACCTTCAGACTATCATCTCTTCGGTTCCATGAAAGAGAGTTTGAGAGGCAAACGTTATTCCAGTGACGGGGAAGTGAAATCTGTAGTGAAGAAGTGGCTCAAAGAACAGTTTACAGAATTTTACAAGACAGAGATACATGATCTCATTCGAAGGTGGAACATTGCTATTGAGAGAAACGGTGACTATGTGGAGTAGAAGGGGTGTGATCCACAGAGGACCAGCTTTATTTTGATGTATGATACATGTTCCTGCGTTGGTAATTATACCTGTCCTAAACAAAATGGCATTACTTTTTGACACCCTCGTATATGTCTCAGTGTCGGGATAAGAATACGAACAGTTTTCCTTGGCTATTTTGTTTTGGTTTGGTTTGGTTTGGTTTTACGGCATATCAACCTCAGTGGGTCATTTAATGCCGATAAAGTTTTGAAATAAATTAATTCTTAATGGATATTACAATTTTTTATAAAGACATTTTTCTATTTAACCCATAGATGTGACCCTAACAGGTACTACCACTCCGGGTCAGAGTGAACCAGGGAGCAATGGTGATGAAGGAGTGCTCCACATTCCCCAAACCTCCAAAACTGGAACCTCACCATCAGATAGAGTTTAATGTCATTCCCAGGACATGTAGACCCTCAGTCACCGCCTTCTAGCACCCAAATGATAAAAAGGGGTTGGGGCTTGCCATAAGAGCAATAGGGTTGGGAAAATCATATAGGTGCTAGGGCTTGACGTGACCATACGATTGATCGGAGGGGGCCTCTCTGACCGCCCGTCTAGCCCAAGATATGGCCAAAGTGGAGTATTGCATGTCATGAATTACTCATCCACCTGGGCTCTATCCTTAAGCATCACGGGTCGCCACCCACGGCCAACAGGTGACCTCATTGGGGGAGTCTTAGCCCTCTGCAGAGGTGCAGTCGGTGCATTCTAACGCCCCAGCCGACAGGGCGGGGCTATTTTGGTGAAATCTACGATGTTGTTGGATATTTTGTACATTTTTAAACATTTGATAATCCGGGTATGTAGGACCATGTCATGGGCCTTATTGTAGTCGATCCATGCCATTGCGATATTTTCGCACCTAATTTTAACTTCCTTAAGGATTTATAGCCACCGTTTTTCTCAATAGCAATGTTCCACCTTCGAATGAGAACATGTATCCCTATCATGTAAAATTCTGTTGACTGTTCTTGGAGACACTTCTTCACTACAGATTTCACTTCTTCGTCACTGGAATAATGTTTGCCTCTCTTCGGCCATATGGAAGAGGATTTGAGAGAAACGGTGACTATGTGGAGAAGTAGGGATGTGATCCACAGAGGACCAGCTTCATTTTGATGTATGATACATGTTCCTGTGTTGGTAATTATACCTGTCCTAAACAAAATTGCATTACTTTTTTTTACTCACCCTCGTTTTGGCAATTTGCCGTCTTAATAAAGTTAAATTTACCTATCAATAGATAAAGAGAAAAAAGAGGGGGGAAATAGATAGAGAGAAACTGAGAGGGGGAAAGAGAATAGACTGAGAGAAACAGAGAGAGGGGAAGAGAATAGATAGAGATAAACAGAGAGAGGGAAAGAGAATTGATAGAGAGAAACAGAGAGAGGGGAAGAGAATAGATAGAGAGAAAACAGGAGTGGGAGAGAATAGATAGAAAGAAACAGAGGGGAGAGAGAATAGATAGAGAGAAACATAGAGAGGGAAAGAGAATAGATAGAAATAAACAGAGAGAGTGAAGAAAATAGAGAGAAATAGAGAGGAAGAGAGAATAGATAGAGAGAAAAAGAGAGGGGTAAAGAGAATATATAGAAATAAACAGAGAGGGGGAAAGAGAATATATAGAAATAAACAGAGAGGGGGAAGAGATATATAGAAATAAACATAGAGAGGGAAGAGAATAGATAGAAAGAACAGAGAGAGGGAAAGAGAATAGATAGAAAGAAACAGAGAGAGGAAAGAGAATAGACAGAGAACAAGAGGAGAGTGAATATAGAGAGAGAAACAGAGGGAAGAGAGAATAGATAGAGAGAAACATAGAGAGGGAAAGAGAATAGATAGAGAGAAACAGAGAGAGTGAAGAAAATAGAGAGAAACAGAGAGGAAGAGAGCCTAGATAGAGAGAAAAAGAAAGGGGTAAAGAGAATAGACTGAGAGAAAGAGGAGGGGGGGAAGTAAATAGATAAAAGAAAAAGAGAGGGAGAAATAGAATAGATATGGAGAAACAGAGAGGGGGAAAGAGAATATATAGAGATAAACAGAGAGGGAGAAAGAGAATATATAGAGATAAACAAAGGGAGAGTGAATATATAGAGAGAAACAGAGGGGAAGAGAGAATAGATAGAGAGAAAAAGAGAGGGGGGAAAGAGATAGACTGAGAGAAAGAGGAGGGGGAAAGTAAATAGATAGAGAGAAAAAGAGAGGGGGAAAGAGAATATATATAGAGAAACATAGAGAGGGAAAGAGAATATATATAGAGAAACATAGAGAGGGAAAGAGAATAGATAGATAGAGAGAAACAGAGGGGAAGAGAGACTAGATGGAGAGAAAAAGAGAGAGGGGGGAATAGTATAGACTGAGAGAAAGAGAAGGGGGGCAAGTAAATAGATAAAAAGAAAAAGAGAGGGAGAAAGAGAATAGATATGGAGAAACAGAGGGGAAGAGTGAATAGATAGAGAAACATAGAGGGGGAAAGAGAATAGATAGAGAGAACATAGAGGGGGAGAGAATAGATAGAGAGAAACATAGAGAGGGGAAAGAGAATAGATAGAGAGAAAACATAGAGGGAAAGAGAATAGATAGAGAAACATATAGAGAGGGAAAGAGAATAGATAGAGAGAACATAGAGAGGGAAAGAGAATAGATAGAGAGAAACATAGAGGGGGAGAGAATAGATAGAGAGAAACATAGAGAGGGAAAGAGAATAGATAGAGAGAACATAGAGAGGGAAAGAGAGATAGATAGAGAGAAACATAGAGAGGGAAGGAGATAGATAGAGATAGAGGGGGGGAGAGAATAGATAGAGAGAACAGAGAGTGCAAGATAATAGATATGTAGATACGATGACGAGGTGGGTTATTTTATTTTTTACAATCTTAACGACTATCTATCGCTTTCGAGTACTGGGCTAAGGTAAGATATGCAACCTAATTGCCTGGAATTACCTATCCCCGTGAAATTCGAGAATTTATGATAAGAAGTTCCAGACTTGCTTCTTAAAAATAACACCCGAGTAAATATCATAAATAAATAAAAATAAAATAAAATAAATTAAACGATAAAACTAATATAAAACTATGTGTAAGATAACGATCAGAGGCCACCTACGCCCTTGAAAAATTTTAGCTTCGTGGTGGTGGTGGTGGAATTTTCATCTCTTGCAAATTCTTCCGTGGACTTTTTTGTTGTTCAGGGAATTGGGCTGTGAGAGAGAGAGAGAGAGAGAGAGAGAGAGGTGATGGTCGAATCGATATTTTAATTTGTTATATTTTGTTTTGAATAACCAAATGAATATACACTATCTATCTATCTATCTATCTATCTCTGTTCATATCTATTCTATCTATCTATCTATCTATCTCTGTTCATATATATATATATATATATATATATATATATATATATCTATATATATATATATTATATCTATATATATTATATATATATATATATATCTGTTCATATATATATATATATATATATATCTGTTCATATATGTCATATATATATATATATATATATATATATATATATATATATATATATATATATATATATATATATATATATCTGTTCATATATATATATATATATATCTATATATCTATCTATCTGTTCATATTATCTATCTATCTATCTATCTTTTCTCTGTTCATATCTATCTATCTATCTATCTATCTATGTTCATATCTATCTATCTATCTATCTATCTACTATCTCTGTTCATATCTATCTCAGTATATTCATCTCCCCTTGTCTCTCTCTCTCTCTCTCTCTCTCTCTCTCTCTCTATATATATATATATATATATATATATATATATATATATATATATATATATAGTGTGTACAGAAATAACCTACTCGAGTTTTACTATAAGGATCTTCAGGGTTAAATACATTGAATTAATCAAGATATTGATTAATTACAGCTAACTACAGGAGTTCATAACTACAACATGAACTCCTGCATTTAGCTGTGATTAACCAATATCTCGATTAATTCAGTGGATTTAACCCTGAGGATCCTTATACCGAAACTCGAGTAGGTTATTTCTGTACACACTATATAATTAACCCGCTCTGCTTATGTATTGAGCACTTTATATTTGTTATAACGCTGACTTATCCAGGTAAAACTTGTACCAACCAAATATTGGGACCAACCCAATATTTTCACCGGTAAGTCATTCCTTCATATATATATATATATATATATATATATATATATATATATATATATATCCAATATGTTCATATCTATCTATCTATCTATCTATCTATCTACAATGGTACCTTGTCTTTATTTGTTCCTCTCGTAACTCGAAGAAGAAGAAGAAGAAGAAGAAGAAGAAGAAGAAGAAGAACTACACTCCGGTGTAGTTCATCCATTGGGTCGTTTCTCCTTCCTTAAAGGCTGGAGACCAACTTTAAGAAAGTCTAGAAAGGAACAAGTCATTGTGTCCCGATTACGCATTGGTCATACAAGACTAACGCACTCCTATATACTCAAACAAGAACAACAACCACAATGTGGAACATGTCAAACACCTTTAACAGTTAAACACTTATTCATGGAATGCAGGTTTTTTGCTCACATCAGAAACCGTTATTTCAAAGCAAATTATATGAAAGATGTGTTTGAAAATGTCAACATGGAGGATATTCTCTCTTTTTTTAGGGAAATAAAATTATACCATAGAATATAGACATGAAACAAATCAATACCATACAATATAATTCCCAATAATGCTAACACATTGTTAAAACCAATTACTAAAAAGTATAGATATAAATACACGATATGTATTACTTCCTAACCGTTAGGTATGACATAACCCCAGACGGGTTGATATGACGTTAAAATCAATAAACATACAAACAATCCTACATTCGCGCCGCCGAAGTCACCACTCTCGAAATGACCAAAACGAACTCCTTATATCCGGTTTTTATAGGAAGCGCGTGGTGTAATGGTTAGAGTCATGGGAAATGGACTCGTCGCCCCGAGTTCAAATCTTGGACATGCTAACTGCATTTCACTTAGCGCTAATACTCTTGGGAAAGGTATAAATCCTACTCTCCCTCCAGCTATGGGTAAATAGTAGGGCAGACTGGGCTTGTTAGCCTTTGCTAGTTAACCAGTCTAGGAAAACTCTGAATTCAAACCTGTTAAACTCCACTTAATAAATTGACATTGTACTGCATAGTAGTAAATAATAGGACAGACTGGGTTCTTTAACAGTGGTATGACAACTGTTACTTGTATAAGCAGTACACACTTTTACTGTCCCTTCCATATTATGACCGCTGGTTTGGGTAACTCTCCGAATAGGAGGAAACCCACTTCCTGTACCATGAGCTAAGCAATAAACTCATCGTTCTACTTAGCTCTGTGTTCTCTCATAGCTCTGTTATTTTAAGGGAATTGAGATTATAAACTTATGAAGTTTTATACTGAAATAAACCGAAAATTACTATTCGCTGGTCATTTTGCCGAATATTTAACGATATTTCTATTTCAGAGTAACAATATAAAAAAAAGTCCACTTTAGCAGTTCTAAGGTCAAAAAAGTGTATAACTGAATCACTACGCAACAACTCCATCGTTGTTCGACTGATACCCACAATAGATCACTACGCCGACTTTTTTTTTTTTACTTTACATATTATGCCAGACGGTACAACGCTAGGAATTCGATTATGGTCGCTTCTATAGTCTCATAAATAGTGCTGGAGTTTTTAAATATGTTTTTTTTTTTTGTGGTTTGTGGCTTCTTTTTCTATTCTTCTTTAGCATGTTCACATTGATTCTGCAGGCCAATTCTTGAGTGACAGTCTTTGGTGCACTGAATGCATACAAACTGTGATGCTTTCTGGGACTGTTGGCTTTTCTCTCTCTTTCTGGCTCTCTTTTCTGTCGATGCTACTCTCCTCTCTGCCTCTCCCTTCTCCGTGCCTTGCTTAACGTTGAGACGCCAGGCCGCTCTATTTTTTGTATCTACCTCCCACGTGTTTGTGTCAATATGGAATATCCGCATAGCTCTCCTACAGGCATTTTTAAATCGTAGGCGGGGTCTACCAGCTTGGTCTACAAAATTAAATAAGAACTCATATAAAATGATTACTTATTTTAACTATATTTTAATTGGTTTCTATATAAAATCATTCATAGGATTGATTTTGATACGTTGGAGAATAAAACAATAATAATATTAGTGATCAATAACACCTAGTAATTATTTATTAAACCCGGTTTTGTTAAAACCAGTACGTAAATTACCCTCACCATATATAATGTAAACCTTTATTTCTTAGTGATGTTAGTAAGAATATGCTATAATGTATGCTAGATCTATAATTATTAATTGAAATGATGATTACTATAAACTAGTAAGAATATGCACCCTTCGGACGTAAATGTTTAAGTTTTAACGTAATGAAATATATTAAATTAGAAAGACAAAAAAAAATTAAATAAGAACCCATATAAAAGGATTACTTATTTTAACTATATTTTAATTGGTTTCTATATAAAATCATTCATAGGATTGATTTTGATATGTTGGAGAATAGAATAATAATATTAGCACCCCTTCATCACCATTACTTCCAGGTCCACTCTAACCCGGAGTGGTAGTACCTGTTAGGGTCCCGTCTACGCATGTAATAGCAACTACTCTAGGAGAAGGAAAACCCCGAATTCAAACCTGTTAAATTCCGCTTAAAAATTATCCAATTGGACACATAACCTAGTGGATAAAAGAGTTAGGTTAAGACAGTTCTAAGTGACAGTTATCTCTGGATTGCAGGTTCAATCCTGACCAAGGGCAGCAGTAACATAGAATAATAATTAACACAGCTTGACGCCTCTACCCCAGCTATAGTTAGCGGAATGGTATAAATGAATCCTTGAGAATCCATAATGGTATAAATGAAGTCTAGTTCAAAGTTTCGTGATGGCTCCCGATTACGACAAGAAGGCTCCCGAGTCCGACAAGAAATACCTGAAGAAGGCCGGAGGGCACATCGGCCGAAACGTTGTACAGATAACAATGAAGATGAGGACAATAGTCCGAATAACACAGATAATACTAAAAATGACCTTGTGCCACATCCTGCTCGTACGAAGGGGTTGGGTAAATTTGAAGCGAGTTGCATACTAGACAGCCGGTTCATCCTCATCCCAGGCAATGCCACGCTTGTGCTATTAAAAGCTAAACTTAGTAAGTAGGCCATGCACCTTGCTGTAAAGTTATGGATAGCTAATCTTTAAAGCTATTAATAGTAAGTAAAAGACACATGAAACCACCAACTGCCACCGACAACTATCTGTTTCTAATAACAACTTGAAAACACTTTGCCGTTTCATCGTTCTGTAAAGGACCGGTTTTTTTTTCTTGTCAGATTCTTTTTTCTTTCTGTCTCATTCTGAAGATATTCAAACTTAAAAAGAAAGACAAATAGACTAGACATTGTTGATAACACATTAGCGTGTGGGATCGAGTGATAAAATTCCCCAAGATATAACAATTTGTATGACATCGTTTTATTACATGTTCTGTGGACTTCTTTGAGTGTAAGTGAAGCGAAGTGACTCCATGATGGTATAAATGAAGTCTAGTGGGTCTATAATGGTGTAAGTGAAGACTAGTGAATCCATAACGGTATGAACGAAGCTTAGTGGATCTATAATGTGAAAGTGAAATCTAGTGAATCCATAATGGTATAAATGAAGCCTAGTGGATCTATAATGGTATAAATGAAGCCTAGTGAATCCATAATGGTATAAATGAAGACTAGTGGATCTATAATGGTGTAAGTGAAGACTAGTGAATCCATAACGGTATGAATGAAGCTTAGTGGATCTATAATGTGAAAGTGAAGCCTAGTAAATCCATAATGGTATAAATGAAGCCTAGTGGATCTATAATGGTGTAAGTGAAGTCTAGTGAATCCATAACGGTATGAATGAAGCTTAGTGGATCTATAATGTGAAAGTGAAATCTAGTGAATCCATAACGGTATGAATGAAGCTTAGTGGATCCATAATGGTATAAATGAAGTCTAGTGGATCTACAATGGCGTAAGTGAAGACTAGGGAAACTAGTGGATCTATAATGGTATAAATGAAGCCTAGTGAATCAATAACGGTATGAATGAAGCTTAGTGGATCTATAATGTAAAAGTGAAATCTAGTGAATCCATAATGTTATAAATGAAGCCTAGTGGATCTATAATGGCGTAAGTGAAGACTAGAGGAACTAGTGGATAAATGAAGCCTAGTGAATCCATAATGGTATAAATGAAGCCTAGTGGATCTATAATGGTGTAAGTGAAGACTAGTGAATCCATAACGGTATGAACGAAGCTTAGTGGATCTATAATGTGAAAGTGAAATCTAGTGAATCGATAATGGTATAAATGAAGCCTAGTGAATCCATAATGGTATAAATGGAGTCTAGTGAATCTACAATGGCGTAAGGGAAGACTAGAGAAACTAGTGGATCTATAATGGTATTAATGAAGTCTCGTGAATCCATAACGGTATGAATGAAGCTTAGTGAATCTATAATGTAAAAGTGAAATCTAGTGAATCCATAATGTTATAAATGAAGTCTAGTGGACCTATAACGATGTAAGTGAAGCCTAGAGGAACTAGTGAATCCATAATGGTATAATTGAAGCCTAGTGGATCCATAATGGCATAAATGAAGACTAGTGGATCCATAATGGTATAAATGAAGCCTAGTGAATCCATAATGGTATAAATGAAGACTAGTGGTTCTATAATGGTGTAAGTGAAGACTAGAGGAACTAGTGAATCCATAATGGTATAATTGAAGCCTAGTGAATCCATAATGGCACAAATGAAGACTAGTGGATCTATAATGTTATAAATGAAGTCTAGTTGACCTATAACGATGTAAGTGAAGCCTAGAGGAACTAGTGAATCCATAATGGTATAATTGAAGCCTAGTGGATCCATAATGGCGTAAGTGTACTGTAAACAACACGAGAGCTGATTGCAGTCTAATCAAAACTTAGTAAGTAACAAGTTAAGCAACGATGAACCTATTCAGTATATAGATGGGTGACCATTTAGGAAAAGCAAGTACTGTAAACAACACGTGTATGCATCAGTTTGTGCAAAGCATTATTAATAACGAGTTAAGCAACGAAGAACCTGTTCAGTTTGTGAACTGGTGACTATTTAGGAGAAGCACGTAATGTAAACAATATGAGTAAATAAAAAAAGTTAAGCAACAATGAACATGTTCAGTATTATATTATACATAATATATATATTATGCATAACATCTATACTATATATGTGATTTTTATATACTATATGTACCAGCAAATATATGCACCCTCCGGGTGCAAGTATTTAAGTTTTGATATAATAAAATATCATATTAAATTAGAAAGGCTAATGAAACTGACTAAGAATGCAAATAAAAAGATCTACAACAGAGGAGGTATAATCGAAAAATAGAACAACTTTGAAACTAACTATTCCATCATTTTCCATTACTCCCCTCTTTCATTGGTAAATTTTCCTAATTTAACTATTTAGTTAAAATAGGAAGTAAAGGATAATATTACAGTTATTTCTTCTTGTAAATAAATTTCTTTTAAGATTTATCCACGAGATTTTTGTTTATATTTCTTAAGATAAAACCAAACAATTAGAAATAAATAATACCAAGCACATATTTATTAAAATAAAATTTTAAATATCAATATGCAAATTAGCCTTCTCGTTCAAACTGTAAACCGCTATTCTGTTGTATATATAAATACAATTGCATGTTATTAGTACGTAGATATGGTCAACAGTATTAATAATGTAAAACAATTTTTATTAATAACTGAAAATTTAAAAGAATGAAATCATGGAGAATTTGACGTAAATAATTAAAGAAATTGGGACTTGAGTAGTAATATAGTTTCGGTTACAGACAGAAAAACATACAATCTCCATTATATATGTATATATATATATATATATACTATATACATTATATATGTATGATTTATATATATTATATGTGAGAGTAAACAAACAGAGCAGTCTCCTGTCTATAACTCTGCTGATGAAGTATAATATGCCGAAATGTACATACAGAGATCGACTTTTCTCGATTTGTTTACGCCTTTTACATTTGAACAGATATGCTCGCCTAATTTATTAATTATCAACTAATTAATTTTCAATTAGGTATGACTTCAATTAAGCACTTATTCTCCCATATATTATATGTATACATATATAGAGTTGGCGAGGGCCGGTATCAAACTCGGAACCTTGTGGTTCCTAGTCGAACACTATACCGACTGAGCTAAACCGGCCACCATTACACACACACACACACACACACACACACACACATATATATTATATATATATATATATATATATATATATAATATATATATATATAATATATATGAGGTGGGTAAAAGGATAATGAACAAGAAATGATAACTCAAAACAAATCTAAGAGTTGAAACGTTTCGTCCGATTTATACGGACATCCTCAGTCAAAGATTTTTATTGAAAGCAAAATTACGTGCAAGTACATGTGATTTAGTGAGGGGGCTGAGTTAGTAGCGGAAGTGAAGGGAGGGAGGATAGGGGCTGACATGAATGAAGTGAGGGGATACACTGTCGGATTCTACTACATCCATCCTACCACACACACACACATTATATATACTAGCAAATATATGCACCCTCCGGGTGCAAGTATTTAAGTTTTAATATAATAAAATATGATATTAAATTAGAAAGGCTAATGAAACTGAATAAGAATGCCGATAAAAAGATTTGAACAGAGGGGGTATGATTGAAAAATAGAACATCTTTGAAAAATAACTCTTCCATCATTTTCCCTTACTCCCGTCTTTCATTGGTAAATTTTCCTAAATTAACTATTTAGTTAAAATAGGAAGTAAAGAATAAAATTACAGTTATTTCTTCTTTTTAATGAATTTCTTTTAAGATTTATCCCCGAGATTTTTGCTCATATTCAATAAGATAAAACCAAACAATTAGAAATCAATAATACTAAGCATATATTTATTAAAATCAAATTTTTAAGATCAATATGCAAATTAGCTTTCCAATTCACACTGTAAACCGCTATTTTCTTGTATATATAAATACGATTGCATGTTATTAGTATGTAGATATGGTCAACAGTCTTAATGATGTAAAACAATTTTATTAATAATTGAAGTTTAAATAAAAAATAAAATCATGGAGAATGTGATGTAAATAACTAAGGAAATTGTGACTTGAATAGTAATATAGTTTCGGTTACAGACATAAAAACCCACAATCTCCATTATAATAAGATATATATATATATATATATATATATATATATATATATATATATATATAATCAATGAAAAGTAACTTTAGACCTTTGTTCTAGACTAATCGAAGTTGAGTATTTTTTTTAAAAAAGTGTACTACGTCGTGTATGTAATAAATAGGACTCTAGTCTGACAAATCAATTTCTAATGAGTTCGGTCCTCACTAAGTGCCCCCCCCCCCGCAGCAACACTGTACTTTATGTCATTTGATAGATATCTCCACTGAATGACTATTAGTGTGATACTTCCACCCTCACACTTAAAAAGAAGAGGCAAATAAAAACATTCCTTTGTCTCTTGGTGTCTTATCTTTAATTCACGGCTTGTGAGATAAGAACGATGCAATGTTTTCAACAGGGTCTGCATTGTTCACAATATCCTTTCCTGGTGCCTGTAATTTCACACACACACACGCACACACACACACGTGTGTATGTGTGTGTGAGTATAAGGTTCCCTGTTTTATATATGTATATATATGTATATGTTTGTATATATGTGTGTATATATATATGCATGTATACACACACACACACACACACATATATATATACATATACATTCACATATATATATACATATATGTATGTATGCGTGTGTGTATATATATATATATATATATATATACATTCACATATATATATATACATATATGTATGTATGCGTGTGTGTATATATATATATATATATATATATATATATATATATATATATATACATTCACATATATATATATATATATACATTCACATATATATATATATATACATATATGTATGTATGCGTGTGTATA
>CM042176.1:17968419-17970919 GCA_023376005.1 Doryteuthis pealeii | reverse complement strand
TAAACTACCATCATCAATAGTGAATGCCCCATCTCTAAACTCCTTTAAGGCAATGTTAGATAATCTGTGGAAAGATTATAAATATTCTATGGAATTAAGATGAATGTTTATAAGGAACAGCTGACAGGTCTCAGACCTAATATAATAACTGATATTGTTCACTCCTTTTGAGTTTTTCACATCAGCGTTAGCTGATGGCCTTTCACTGGAGTCTGAGTGGCAACAAGTCTCCTCAGGTCTCCAAGACTCTTCTGAGTATTCTGGCAGATCGCAGCAATGCAGTATTCTGGATGGTCTCAATTCTCCCTCTGATTTCCAGATTTTCCAAACTTTTTTCCAATCTTTTTGGGACCGTTCCGAGTGCTATTATTATTATTATTATTATTATTTGCTCTTTTTGAGTTTTCACATCAGTATTAGCTGATGGTCTTTCACTGGTGTCTGAGTGACAGCAAGTCTCCTCAGATCTCCAGGACTCTTCTGAGTATTCTGGCAGATTGCAGCAGTGCAGTGTTCTGAATGGTTTCAATCTTCCCTCTGATTTTAAACTTTCTAAACCCTTTTCCAATCCTTTTATTATTATTTATTTATTATTATTATTATTATTATTATTATCATTATTCAAAACTTTGCCTTTCAATCTTTTAGAATGTTACAGCTTAATTATTAGGTAAAACGCAATATATCTATCTATCTATCTATCACAGTCTGTCAATATCTATCTATCTATCTATCTATTTATCACAGTCTGCCAATATCTATCTATCTATCTATCTATCACAGTCTGCCAATATCTATCTATCTATCTATCTATCTATCTATCACAGTCTGCCAATATCTATCTATCTATCTATCTATCTATCTATCTATCTATCTATCTATCTATCTATCTATCTATCTATCACAGTCTGCCATATCTATCTATCTATCTATCTATCTATCTATCTAATCTATCTATCTATCTATCTATCTATCTAGTCTAATATCTATCTATCTATCTATCTATCTATCTATCTATCTATCTATCTATCTATCTATCTATCTGTCAATATCTATCTATCTATCTATCTATCTAGTCTGTCAATATCTATCTATCTATCTATCTATCTATCTGTCAATATCTATCTATCTATCTATCTATCTCTGTCAATATCTATCTATCTATCTATCTATCTCTATCTATCTATCTATCTATCTATCTATCAATATCTATCTATCTATCTATGAAATTGCTAAATTTTCTCACCAATTTCTAAGCTAAATGTTGCGAAAATTAGGATATTTGGTGCATTTTAGCAGACGATATTTGATGCTATTTCCTCAAACAATGGTACAAGGAAGAGATCTGGTTTTTGGTATCAATATTAATTATACCAACAGACAACTTTCGCTGTTTAAGATAATTTGATATTTTAAAGAAAGTGAAAATTCGACCAACCCTAATTAACAGTCACTTAGGCTCCATCACCAATCGATTCCAGACGAGCTGGTTCCTACTAAATTTTAAAGTCTGTGGAATGGCTTATTGTCGGTATTAGCCGAACAGCGAGGGAGTCTATCCGCTTTTCACTAGCGCTGGAATTTTGCTGAGTTGGAGCGTCACACCTACCGTCAGCTACAAAATGCTTTCGGCCAGGTTACAAGATAGATTGCCCAAGCTATGGTACTCATGTGCTAAGTTCGTGGGGATCGGTTTTGAACCTGGAATCTTGCGATGTCACAGGTTAATGCTTAACCTGTTGCACAATTGTGTGGTGGCGTGGGTTTTTTGACAAGCCCTGTAGCAGGAATTCTAAGGGGCCATTGTTTTTCAGATCAGGGGATGGAAAATACCAGTAACGGTTATGGCCCCAACTGACCCCAGAAGCGTGAATCTCGCGAGTCATGTGATAGAGTTAGTTAGGTAATCAGTTTTCAACCTAAATGGGACGCAGAGCTGACGTGCGACTGTGGGGTTGAACTCAAACCGCGTGTCGAATCAGGGCAATGCAGTAATAAAATCTTTGATCAAAGAAAAACAAATTAATTAATGCATGATCGGAGTGGGCCTCTCCGACCGCCTGTCTAGCCCAAGATAGGCCCAAAGTGGAGTATTGCAAGTCATGAACTGCTCATCCACCAGGGCTCTATCCTTAAGCTTCACGGGTCGCCACCCACGACGAACAGGTTGAGTCTTACCCCTCTGCAGAGGTGCAGTCGGTGCATTCTAACGCCCCAGCCGACAGGGCGGGACTTGTTTTGTAAATACCCCCAAATAAAAACAACATATATCCCTTGTTCATTTCGTACTCGTCAAGTTCTTCTTATTCCATTAATCTCTACGATACTCAACACACACGGGTACTACTCTTACCAGCTTCAATAAAAATAAATAAATAATAACAGTGTTCCTGTAAGTCTGGCACAAGGCAAAAATGCGGAGCACCCAGTCAGGATTAAGTTAATGGTCAAAAACAGGCTTAAACGTTTCCCTATAGCGAGGCACATATAAGCTTCGTTT
>CM042176.1:17938419-17963419 GCA_023376005.1 Doryteuthis pealeii | reverse complement strand
AGGGCAAGTTTTCAGCTACAAAACCTTATTTTCTTCCCATATTCCCCACCATTGTCCACGCCCTTTCGCCAGCGATGAACAAAGGCCCGGATAGTGAGATCGTAAGAGTGGTCGAATATAAAATCTGGACATTACTAACAAATTTTTACTAAAATTTATCCAATTGTTATTTAGTAGTAATTCAGGTCTCCTCATATCCGCCCTCAGTCGTGGACCCCAGTCACATGGTTGGCAGGCCTTCTTTAAAAATCACCTTGGTCCTATCCGAAAATAAAGCTTCCTATTTATTTCCAGGAATACTACTACAGGTATTTGAAGCACGATAACACTTTTTGAATAGGGCAAGTTTTCAGCTACAAAATACTATTTTTCACATAGTCTCCACCATTGTCCATGCACTTTAACTAGCAATGAATAAGAGCCCGAATGCCGGTATCATAAGAGACCTGATCCTTCTATTTCCCCCGCGAAAATTACAACTGATACTGAAAGCACAATGGCTCTTTTAAATAGGGCAAGTTTTCAGGTACTATTTTTCACATAGTCTCCACCATTGTCTTTGCATTTTCGCTTGTAAGGGCCTGGACGGCGAGATCGTAAGAGGGTCGATCCGTAAATAAAGCCTCCTATTTATTTCCAGGAATACTACAACAGATACTTAAAGCACGATAACACTTTTTGAATAGGGCAAATTTTCAGCTACAAAATACTATTTTCTCCCCATAGTCACCAGCATTGTCTACGCTTTTTCGCCAGCAATGACCAAGGGCCTCAATGGTAAGATCGTTAGAGAGTCCGAAAATAAATCCAGGACTTTACTAAAAAATTTCTTGCTAAAACTATTATCTATTGTTATTTAGCAGTAATTTAGGTCTCCACAAATCCGCCCCCAGTTGTGGACCCCAGTCGTGGACCCCAGTTGTATGGTTATCAGGCCTTCTTTAAGAATCGCCTTGGTTCGATCCGAAAATAAAACCTCCTATTTATTTCCAGGAATACTACAATAGATACTTGAAGCACGATAACACTTTTTGAATAGGGCAAGTTTTCAGCAACAAAACATTATTTTCTCCCTATAGTCACCAGCATTGTCTACCCAGTAATGAACAAAATCCGAATGTCGATATCGTAAGCGATCCGATCTCAAAATAAAGCCTCCTATTTTCCTCGCGAAAATGTCACTTTTGTCACTTTTGAATGGGGCAAGTTTTCAGTTACCATTTTTCACGTAGTCTCCACCATTGTCTTTGCATTTTCGCTAGCAATTAACAAGGGCCTGGACTGTGAGATCATAAGAGGGTCGATCCAAAAATAAAGCCTCCAATTTTTCCCCACGAAAAGTACAAAAGATAATGAAAGCACAATGTCACTTTTGAGTAGGGCAAGTTTTCAGCTACAAAACATTTCCTCATAGTCCTCATCATTGTCTATCCAGTTTTTGCCAGCAATGAACAAGAAGAGCCTGATCGTAAGAGATCCAATCTATGGTGATCCGTATAAGAGGCCTCACAACTGAACTCTTCTTTCACAGAGCGCGGCAAAGTTAAACCACTCACCAGTAACACTAACAACCAAAAGTTGCTGATAAGAAAATTGAATTTTTTTAAAATAGAAATTTTTACCTTTCACTCTCGGATTGAACTCAAGTTTATTATTTAAGAGAGCCCCTTTGGTTTGGATAGAGAGTTTTCCTTCTCCTTGACCAGTTGCATAGCCAAGATTGAAGAGCCCAGTCTGCCCTACAATTCATCCGTAGCAGGAGGGAAAATAGTTGGATTCATACATTTCCCAAGGATATTAGCGCTATGTGAAACGCAAACAGCCGCATCCTGTATTCGAGCTCGTCTCGCTATGTCCACTTCCTTTCACCACGCGCCTCCACCACAACAAACACAACAGTGATGCCAATAGCAGCATGAATATGAATAATATACGTATCGGATATAACAGAAAACATTTGTGCATTTGTAAGAAAATTTGCTGACATCTAAACAAGTCTCTAAAATAACAATTATTATATATTCACTGTTAGTAAGTGCGCGACAAAGTTAAATCACTCATCACCCAAAAATTGCTGATAAGAAAATTGATTTTTTTAAAATAGAAATTTTTACCTTTCACTCTCGGATTGAACTTAAGTTTATTATTTAAGAATCCTGAAGTAAGTATAATGTTTATGTATGTACTTGATGATTATTGATTTCTTTTTCTGTCCTTATCATCTTGTTATATAACTCTTATACGTCACCGGGTATATAATGGTGAAAGAGAAACACAGTTGGGTCATTCCATGTCAAAACACCAGCAGAATTACCTGAAATTTGGCACAAATGTTCCCCTTCATGAGTTAAGAAAGTGTGCCAAATTATTTTGTCTTAAACCTCACCGTTCTGATTTTAGAGGGGGGGGATATAATTTTCCTATTTTGCCTCAAAATTAAGGTAGTGCGGTGTCGCAAAATCTCAGTGTTTTTTTTTAATTAAAAAAAAAATACTTTCATACATTCAATATTTCTGAAATTTCGTATGTAAGGCAAATAAGGACTGTAGAATCCAAATATCTAACTATTTTAACCCTATACCTGATAGTAATTTTTATTTTGCCCACCCAAAAGCATGACTCCAAAATCAACAACTTTTCACCTATGTAGCTTACGGTCAGTCTATCGAAAATGGGTCCTCTTCAATTTTCATAATATTTTTTCTTAACATCTACTATGCCTGCCTAAGTTCATCAAAGAATTTTGTGTGGGAGCAAAGTCTACTTTAGAAGATATGAACCTGTCAAGTTCAGAGTTTTTTTTAGATATATAAGATGATAGGTAATAATATTTCTTACTTGTTACACTTCTACTTCATCTGCCATTTTATTCCGTCCAGTCGGCTTCTTTTAAGGGTTGGTCTACTTCGTTGATTCTTCTTCTTTGTGCTGGGCTGGTCATTGTTCTTAACATTTAATTTACACGTCAATACTTGGTTGTTTCTTGATCAAGCTTTTATTTTCAACCATGCCCATTTTTGTATTTGAGTTGTGAACCCTAAGAGACATCCTCTCTGATAGGGTGCCAGCTCGCATCTGCTAAACTAACTAAACTATTATCACGCGTCAAATTGCGTGCGTTTTAAGGGGTCAAGGGTTATTAACCACCCACCGGGTGATTTTCCATAGGAACCCATGATTTTTAATCTAACAGACCTTAATTCAAATTCCTAGCTACAGATATGTTCACAATTTATTTTATTCGAATTTGCAATATTTTATCTCTATTTTAAAAACAAACCTTTTCATTGCGAAATCTATATATCAATACTCGTGTTCCTTAATTGTACGACCCATAAGGAGTTGCTATGCCGTTAAACAAATGAACCAGACCAAACCTTTACAAATCAATATAATTTCAGCATTAAATAACCCATATGGAATTGATATGCTGTTAAACAAATAAACCAAACCAAACCAAACCAAACTTTACTTATGAATCAAATTTCGGCATTAAATAACCCATAAGAAGCTAAGATGCATATTAAACAAACAATCAAACCAAACTTTACTTATGAATCAAATTTCGGCATTAATAACCCATAAGAAGCTAAGATGCCATTAAACAAACAATCAAACCAAACTTTACTTATGAATCAAATTTCGGCATTAAATAACCATAAGAAGCTAAGATGCCATTAAACAAACAATCAAACCAAACTTTACTTATGAATCAAATTTCGGCATTAAATAACCCATAAGAAGCTAAGATGCCATTAAACAAACAATCAAACCAAACTTTACTTATGAATCAAATTTCGGCATTAAATAACCCATAAGAAGCTGAGATGCCATTAAACAAACAATCAAACCAAACCTTTACAAATGAAACAAATTGTGGCATTAAATACCCCACAACGAGTTGATATACCGTTAAATGAATAATCCAAACCATACTAAGCCAAACCTTTACAATATTTGAAGTGAGCACACTCATGTACTCACTCCAAATTCTTTATTTCAAAAAACATGAAGTGAATACATGAGTGTTACATCACGACTCGGCATATAGCCAAACCTTTACAAATTAATCAAATTTCGACTTTAAATAACCCATAAGGAGCTGATATGCCGTTAAACAAATAAACCAAACCAAACTTTAAAAAATTAACCAAATTTTGGTATTGAATAACCCATAAGGAATTGATATGCCGTTAAACAAATAAACCCAAATAGAATTAAAGTAAATTTATGTGGGCGGGCTGTTCCGTACAAATACCAAATATTTGATTCAACCAATCTCTGCCCTTAAAGAAAAGAAAAAAAGAAAAGAAAAAACTCTACGAATACTAGGTACCACCAATTTGCCCAGTGAAATTACCACCCCCCCTATATTTAACACAATGAAACTTGCATAAAGTTTAATGAGTATATATAAAAAAGATATGAAAACACCACAAAATGCTGTTAAAGTAAAAACATTTTATAACTTCGCTGATATTGAACAATATTTCGATTTTGTGAAAATCGTCATCAGAGCTTGTTTATTCTCCGTGTTGTTAAGAGCGGGGACAAAAGTCATATGAGTTGAAAACAAAAACCTTGATGTTATGGTGTTTTCATATCTTTTTTTATATATACTCATACCGTCGGATTCATTTCCTTTCTTTTAACTTATATAAAGTTTAATATAATCTTGAACATTTTTTGTCCATTCAAAAGAAGAAACAAAAAAAAAAAAAACCCCAAAAAAACTCCTGATGATTTTTAAAAAAGTTTTTTTCAACTTACGGAATTACGGAAAAATTATGAACGAAAACAATGTTTACATTTTTCGCATCGTTAAATCAATTGAAATTTGACGTAGCCAAAAACAAGTTAAGACTAAAAATTTATATGGAAAATCAATTAATGGTCCGATTTTCACGAAAATTTCCATAATTACTTACCTTTTGATGAAAAATATGTTTGAAATATATTTTTCCTAAAATATATTTGGGGAAATATTTCTTTACGAGGTTTAACCCCACCCCCATTTTATTTTATGGAATATGAAAAAAATGAACCAACAAAAAATGATTTTTACTTTTTTTCTATAAAGATAAGAGTTTAAATAATTATATCAGAAGATTTTTATAAGTTTCTACCGGGATTATTTTTAGTAAAAGAACTATGGATACTGAATTCAGCTAAAAATTATTAATAGAGAAACTGACCCTGTTGTATTGAAAATAACAGACCGTTTTACTTATTTTTCAAGATAACGGTGAGTAATTTTTCCCCAATCGGATAATTTGATCTTTGAATTAACTGTTTTTCTTTGTAACAACTCTTTATGTTCGTTATTTTTTTTCTATGGCTTTTTTGATAAAATGTATGATGTTGTTGGATATTTTATACATTTTTATACATTCTAAAATCCTAAAATGACCATGTCATAAGCCTTTCTGTAATCAATCCATGCCATTGCAATATTATTATTATTACTCCTTTTGAGTTTTCACATCAGCATTAGCTAATGGTCTTTCACTGGATCTGAGTGACAGCAAGTCTCCTCAGGTCTCCAGGACTCTTGTGAGTATTCTGGCAGATTGCAGCAGTGCAGTGCTCTGAATGGTTTCAATCCTTCCTCTGATTTCCAAACTTTCCAATCCCTTTTCTAATCCTTTTGGGACTGTTCCAAGTGTACCAACTACAACTGGTATCACTTTGACTTTCATATTCCATAACTTTTTCAGTTCTCTGGCAAGATCCAGATATTTGTCCATTTTTTCATTTTCCTTTAGCTTCACCCTGTGATCTGCTGGAACTTCAAAATCTACCAGTTGACTTTCTTTTTTGTTTATCAACACTAGGTCTGGTCTTCTTGCTGGGATAAGGTGATCCGTTTTTATTTCAAAGTCCCAGAGAATTTTATGCGTTTCGTTCTCAAGAAAAGATTCTGGTTTATGCATATACCATTTTGTTGTATGGTCAAAATTAAATCCCTTGCATAATTCCCAGTGGATCACCTTCCCAACCCAGTCGTGTCTAGTTTTGTATTCTCGTTGTGCTAGTTTGCTACATTCGCAGAGTATATGGTTTACAGTCTCATCTCTATTACCACAAAGTCTACATTTATTATTATTAACTAGCAAATATATGCACCTTCCGGGTGCAAGTAGTTAAGTTTTAATGTAATAAAATATCATATTAAATTAGAAAGACTAACGAAATAAGAATGAAAAAAAAAGATTTGCAACAAAATATCAAAAAAATAGAACAACTGAAACTTACTCTTCCACCCCTCCCGTCTTTCATTACTAAATTTTCCTAATTTAACTATTTAGTTAAAATAGGAAGTAAAGAATACAATTACAGTTATTTCTTCTTGTAAATAATTTTCTTTCAAGATTTATCTCCAAGATTTTTGCTCATATTCATTAAGATAAAACCAAACAATTAGAAATCAATAATACCAAGCACATATTTATTAAAATCAAATTTTAAATATCAATATGCAAATAAGCCTTCCCGTTCATACTGTATGCCACTATTTTGTTGTATATATAAATACAATCACATGTTATTAGTATGTAGATATGTATATATTAATAATGTAAAACAATTTTATTAATAATTGAAGGTTTAAAAGAATGAAACCAAGGATAATTTGACGTAAATAATTAAGGGAATTGTGACTTGAGTAGTGATATAGTTTCGGTTACAGACAGAAAAACACACAATCTCCATTATAATAAGATATTATCATTATTATTATTATTTAAAAAATTTTTTTTTTTTTGGCGAGATTAAAAAAAAGTTAAAAAATATTTACGCGTCTTCCTTCAATATTGCCTAAACTGATCACGTGACGTATTTTGGTAGTACCTAACGAAATACATGTTGGATAGTTTTAATTTCTTCGTTTTTTTTTTCTTTTCGTGGAGAATTCTAAATTTCGGACGGACCTTGCCAATTCTGTCAGCCATAAGTAATGTAAAGAATTCGACAATTAAGATCCACCCAGTTTTGAGGTATCAAAATGATGCGGTTGCTATGCATCCCCAGTGATAAAAGTTCCATCACTGTTATCTATTGTGTACCCCCCAAAGATCTACTAGGTGAGGGATGGGCAAGCCATAATGGATGCGTCAAATGTGGCCCATAGTACGTTGTAGATGTAGAGCATCATAGTGATTTCAGCCAATCAGTTTGTAATTAGTATTCGTACACTGGAGGATTGGGCTTTATTCTCTCTCTCTCTCACTCTCTCTCTCTCTCTCTCTCTCTCTCTCTCTCTCTCTCTCTCTCTCTGTGTGTGTATCAATCTCTCTTTTTCTCCCTCTATCTGGTTTGGTCCATCCTCTCGGTTTGAAGTTACTTCTCTCTTTCATTCTCTCTTCAACCCTCTCACTCTCTCTCTCTCTCTCTCTCTGTCTTTCTCTCTTATCTTTAATCTCTCTCTCTCTCTTCCCTCTTGTATGATTCTTTCCCTGTGATTCTCTCTCTCTCTCTCTCTCTCTCTCTGTATTAATCTTTCTTTTTCTCCCTCTATCTGGTTTGGTCCATCCTCTCGGTTTGAAAGTTACTTCTCTCTCTCTCCCCCCTCTCTCTCTTTTCACACCCTTTTTTATCTCTCTCTTTCTCTGTCTCTCTCTCCTATCTCTAATCTCTCTCTCTCTCTCTCTTGCATGATTCTCTCCCTGTGATTCTCGACTGCTCTCTCTCTATCTCTCACTCTCTCTCTCTCACTCTCTCCCTCCCTCTCTCTCCCACTCTCTCTCTCTCTCTCATTCCCATTGACATTCTCTCCTACCTATCATTCCCTCTCTCTTTCTCTCTCTCACTCTTGAATGATTGCCCTCTCTGCGATTCTCTACTCTTCTCTTTCTCCTTTACTTCTCTCTTTGTCTTCAAGTCTCTCTTTCCTATAAGCTCTTTCTTTTTCTATTGCCTAATACTCCTCTCTTCTTTGCCCCCCCCTCTCTCTCTCTCTCTTGATTCTCTCTTTCTCTTCTCTCACTCTTCTCTCTCGATTCTTGATTCCTCTCTCTGATTCCTCTCTCTCTGATTCCTCTCTCTTTCTCCTCTCTCTCTTCTCTCTGATTCTTATTCTCTCTTTCTCTTCTCTCACTCTCCCCCTCTCTCTCTGATTCTTGATTCCCCCTCTCTCTCTGATTTCTCTCTCTCTCTCTCTCTCTGATTCCTGATTCCCTCTCTTTCTCCTCTCTTCTCTCTGATTCTGATTCCCCCCTCTCTCTCTCTGATTCCTGATTCCCTCCCTCTCTCTCTGATTCCTGATTCCTCTCTCTCTCTCTCTCTCTCTCTCTCTGATTCTTGATTCCTCTCTTTCTCCCCCTCTCTCCTTTTCTTTCTCCGTCTCCCCACTCTCATCGTTTATCACTTGAGTAATCTCCTCTCTCTCTCCCCCCCTCTCTCTTTCACTGATTCTCAATTCCTCCCTCCCTCCCCTCTCCCTCCCCCTCTCTCTTGAATTAACACTTGAGTAATGTCCATTTTATCTCCTCCACAACTTTCGAGCCAATATCCATATTGATCAATAACGCCAAGCTGTTCAACGTTTGGCGTCTCACTTTGTGACTGGGGCTTATAAATCGCCTGCTGCTCTCTCTCTCTCTCTCTCTCTCTCTCTCTGTCTGTCGCTCTCTGTCTGTCGTCGCTGTGTTGCATTTACTCAGACGAGAGACCCGCCGCCTGCATTGATCTGTTTTCTTGTTCATGTGAGATACCGCTGTGCAATCTTTTCAACTGGGTGAAGAAGAAGAAGAAGAAGAAGAAGAAAATTTGTATTAGAGAGAGAGAGAAGAAGAAGAAGAAGAAGAAAATTGTATTAGAGAGAGAGAGAAGAAGAAGAAGAAGAAGAAAATTGTATTAGAGAGAGAGAGAAGAAGAAGAAGAAGAAGAATTTGTATTAGAGAGAGGAGAAGAAGAAGAAGAAGAAGAAAATTGTATTAGAGAGAGAGAGAAGAAGAAGAAGAAGAAGAAAATTGTATTAGAGAGAGAGAGAAGAAGAAGAAGAAGAAGAGAAATTGTATTAGAGAGAGAGAAGAAGAAGAAGAAGAAGAAAAAATTGTATTAGAGAGAGAGAGAAGAAGAAGAAGAGAAGAAAAATTGTATTAGAGAGAGAGAAGAGAAGAGAAGAAGAAGAAGAAAATTGTATTAGAGAGAGAGAAGAAGAAGAAGAAGAAGAAAATTGTATTGAGAGAGAGAAGAAGAAGAAGAAGAAGAAGAAATTGTATGAGAGAGAGAGAGAGAAGAAGAAGAAGAAGAAGAAAAATTGTATGAGAGAGAGAGAGAGAAGAAAGAAGAAGAAGAAGAAAATTGTATGAGAGAGAGAGAGAGAGAAGAAGAAGAAGAAGAAAATTGTATTAGAGAGAGAGAGAAGAAGAAGAAGAAGAGAAAATTGTATGAGAGAGAGAGAGAGAAGAAGAAGAGAGAAAGAAGAAGAGAAAATTGTAGAGAGAGAGAGAGAAAGAAGAAGAAGAAAATTGTATTAGAGAGAAGAAGAAGAAGAAGAAGAAGAAAGAAATTGTATGAGAGAGAGAGAGAGAAGAGAAGAGAAGAAGAAGAAGAAGAGAGAGAGGAGAGAAAGAGAGAAGAAGAAAATTGTATGAGAGAGAGAGAGAGAAGAAAGAGAAAGAAGAAGAAAATTGATGAGAGAGAGAGAGAGAAGAAAGAAGAGAAGAAAAGAAAATTGTATGAGAGAGAGAGAGAGAGAAGAAGAAGAGAAGAAGATTAGAGAGAGAGAGAGAGAGAAGAAGAAGAGAAGAAATTGTATGAGAGAGAGATTGTATTAGAGAGAGAGAGAGAGAGAGAGAAGAAGAAGAAAAGTATTAGAGAGACAGAGAGAGAGAGAGAAGAAGAAGAAGAAATTGTATTAGAGAGACAGAGAGAGAGAAGAAGAGAAGAAGAAGAAAATTGTATGAGAGAGACAGAGAGAAGAAGAAGAAGAAGAGAGAAGAGAGAGAATTAGAGAGACAGAGAGAGAGAGAGAAGAAGAAGAAATTGTATTAGAGAGAGAGAGAAGAGAATGAGAGAGACAGAGAGAGAGAAGAGGAAGAAGAAGAAAGTGTATTAGAGAGAGAGAGAAAGAGAAGAAGAAGCAAATTGTATTAGTTGTATTATAGAGAAAGAAGAAAAATCTGTATTAGAGAAGAGAGAGAGAGGGGGGAGAGAAGAAAAAAGTGTTATTTCATGTTTCTTTTTTTTTCTTTCTCTTCTCGCCTGTTTGTTTGGCTTTCCGATTGTCTAGCGATCATCTTTATGCTTGATTTTTTTTCTCTCGCTGCACCCCCTCCCCTGCACCCCCCCGAAGAACTGAATAAGAATCACTCAGCACTTCAAATCGAAATCGGCTCATTTCTTAGTGTACATCGTATAATAACACGAAAGCATTTGCAGTCATCGACCCTCCTGTCAGCTGGGGCATTAGAATACACCGACTGCACCTCTGCAGAGGAGTAAGATCCCCCCTATGGAGCCACCTGTTTGCCATGGGTGGTGACCCGTGATGCTTAAGAATGGAATCCTGGTGGCAGAGCAGTCCATGACATGCAACACTTCACTTAGGTATAATAACACGAAAGCATTTCAGTCATCGACCCTCCCTGTCAGCCGGAGCATTAGAATACTCCCCCCAATGGACCAACTGTTTGCCATGGGTGGTGACCTGTTAGAATACTCCCCAATGGAGCCAACTGTTTGCCATGGGTGGTGACCTGTGGAGCCAACTGTTTGCCATGGGTGTGACCTGTTAGAATACTCCCCAATGGAGCCAACTGTTTGCCATGGGTGGTGACCTGTTAGAATACTCCCCAATGGAGCCAACTGTTTGCCATGGGTGGTGACCTGTTAGAATACTCCCCCAATGGAGCCAACTGTTTGCATGGGTGGTGACCTGTTAGAATACTCCCCAATGGAGCCAACTGTTTGCCATGGTGGTGACCTGTTAGAATACTCCCCAATGGAGCCAACTGTTTCCATGACCATACTCCCCCAATGGAGCAACTGTTTGCCATGGTGGTGACCTGTTAGAATACTCCCCAATGGATGTGTTACCCCCAATGGAGCCAACTGTTTGCCATGGGTGGTGACCCGTGATGCTTAAGAATGGAATCCTGGTGGCTGAGCAGTCCATGACATGCAACACTTCACTTAGGCCATTAGTTGGTCTAGATGGGTGGTCGGAGAGGCCCCCTTTGATCAATCAGCTAGTCACGTCAAGCCCTAGTACCTATTTGATTGCCCCCAACCCTATTGCCCTTATGGTAAGCCTACAACCCTTTTTTTTATATGGGTATCAGAAGGTAGACTGAGGGTCTTCATGTCCTGAGTATGATGTTAAACTCTATTTGATGGTGAGGTTCCAGTTCTGGAGGTCTGGGGAATGTGGAGCACTCCTTCATCACTATGGCTCCCTGGTCCACTCTGACCCAGAGTGGTAGTACCTGTTAGGGTCCCATCTATGGGTTAGATAGAAAAAATGTGTTTATAAAAAAATTGAGTATACATTTAAGAATGAATTTATCTCAAAACTTTGTCGGCATTAAATTACTCACTGTGGTTTATATGCCGTAAACCAAATCAAACCAAACCAAACCGAAAACCAGTGATCGACACCCACGCCTCAGCCCACATGATGAGACGCTACTTCATTCAAATGCATTTCACGATAGTACTATTTTTCAAATTATTTTCTTTAAATATATATATATATATATATATATATATATATATGGACTCTGTCGTCGATTTTTGACGCATGTGTTCATCCAATGAACAACCAACACAGTGATTTGTTTATAGTGGTGAAGGCTTGTGTTGGACCATTCTGCACTTTTTGGCACAGTCGATAGGAAAGAATTGGTGCACAAGGAATGCCACAAACCCAATCAACAACTGACCTCAGGAATTTTGAATTCAGAGTTATCCATCTCCTATACTGGTTACCTACCCAAGGTTAAAGAGCCCAGTCTACCCTACTATTTTACCCATAGCTGGAGGGAGAATATATGGATTCATACCTTTCCCAATGGTATTAGCGCTATGTGAAATGCAAACAGCCTTGTCTAGGATTTGAACTCAGGTTGACAAGTCCATTTCCCACGACTCTAACCATTATGCCACATGCTTCCATGTATTTTTTCCCATTAAACTAACCCTAAACCCTAACCCTAAACCTAACTTCTTTTTTCCTAGGAGATCACATGCCATGAATAGTAGATCAATAGTAGATCACAAACCTTCAGTAGATCACATATTGGAAGAGCACCAAAAATTATTTTTGGTGAATATATATATATATATATATATATATTTATTTATTCAACTAATACAAATGAAAAGTCTGTCTAACCATTGGTTTCTGAATATCACTTTTTCGGTGTTTTTCGTCATCAGAGACGTTGACTTTTGAAAAAATGGACAGTTTTTAAACTTTTTGCTTGTGTTTACGTGATCCATTATTCGTTCTTGCATTTTACTTTTGTCATTCACCGGCATCACTATTTGTCGTCATTGGGTCTCGTGTTTATATGATGATTTAAAATTTTTCTGTTTTTATTTCTTTATTTTTTTTTAAAATTTTTATTTTAGTTTTATTTTAGTTTGTGTGTGTTTTATTTATATGTGAATTCTTAATTATGGCGGTCTGAGGTTTTGGTTAGTCCAATTCCATATTAAAAAATTTTTTTCGGTGTGGCATGCCCTAAAAATTTCTCTGTTTTGTTATTTAGGAAATTTAACCTATATATATATATATATATATATATATTCAGACAAATTTAATTAAACAATACAAAACCCTTATTATTTTCAAGTTTTTTCTTTTTTCTTTCAATCTTCTAATAATTCTTTTGGTCTTACAATCCTGAGAGGCATTAATGTTTCTCCGAAAAACCCATTATTGTACAGAAAGTACTTGGTCTGCCAATAATGGGTTTTTCTGAGAGATCATTTTAATGCCTGACCAAGTACTTTCGTTCTTATTCAAAGCCTTATCAAGGTAGAGTATATCAGTATTTCATTGTCAAAATATATATATATATATATATATATATATATATATTTAAAAATATTATAAATATAAAAAGATAAATTGAATTAGATATAAATAAGTAAATAAACAAATAAATATGATAATATTAATAATAATAATAATAATAATAATAATATTAAATGATTAAATTGATGTAAAATCCAACAGGAAACGTCACAAAACACAAATACACTTTTTCATTCGCACATACCCACGTACAAAATCCCGCGCTAGGATACAGTCTTAACGTCACAACCAACACGCATTTTCAATGTCACGCGCATTACAACATATGCACACGTACAAAAAAAAAAAATAAAAATTAACGCATTCACGCTCACATGGGAATACAGTTATTTAAAAATAACGTCATTTTCAAAAAAAAAAAAAAAAAAATTCATTTAGGAAGAAATGCCATAGCTGTACTGCTTCAGTTCAATTCTTTTGATAAAGAGGTATTACCTCGAAAATTCAAGAAATAATAAAAATACAGGTCAACACACAACACCATTGTTACCGTATTATTATTTTTTATTTATTCCAAACTGCATTGTGATAGCCTTCTAAATCAACCTCCTAACCAATACATACACAATGCTTCAAGCAAATTATGAAACTCTCTTATATATATATATATATATATATATATATTATTATTATTATAGTGTGTACAGAAACAACCTACTCGAGTTTCACCATAACAATCTTCAGGGTTAAATCCACTGAATAAATCAAGATAATCAAGTTCATATTGTAATTATGACCGTTGAAGACCGTTTATAGTTGTTATATGCATGTATGTGTGCGCGTGTGTGCATATGTATGTGGAGAGTGGCATCAGGTATAGTGTCGGCGGACTACAGGAAGCATGGAGGCTTTGAAAGATTCAGTGCTTCGGCAGCCTACAACAGACGCAGGTAGTTTATTCCATGTCTCCGCAATTCTGAGCGTGAAAAAATGTTTCCGAAAGTCACATGATATATATATAGTCACTAGGAGTAAACAAACAGACGATGTTTGTGATATGGCTATTTTCAGCCGACAATACTTGGGAGAATATGTGCTCAATTGAGGTCAAACCTAATTTTATGAAAGTTAATTATTAATAATTAATTAATTAGGCGGGATTACCTATTAAATTTAAGGCTAAACAAATCGAGAAAATCAATCTCTGTATGTACACCTCGGCCCACTAGCCTCATCGGCAGAGCCCAGAATACAAAGACCGCCCCGTGTGCGATTCGAAACCTGATTGTCAAAGCTGACTGTCAAGCGTCCTTACACCACACCAAACGGACTTTAGCAGATTTCTTCGTTTGTTAAGGAGTAGGTAATTATTTCCTCTTAAGTGCTCTACACGAACTTACGAGAAGTAAACAAACAGACGATGTTTGTGAAATCTGGCTATTTTCAGCCGACAATACTTGGGAGATATGTGCTCAATTGAGGTCGAACCTAAATTTTATGAAAGTTAATTATTAATAGTTAATTAATTAGGCGGGATTACCTAATTAAATTTAAGGCTAAACAAATTCGAGAAAAATCAATCTCTGTATGTACACCTCGGCCACTAGGTGCCTCATCAGCAGATTCACTAGTATATATATATATATATTGATTCAAATTCACTAGTATATATATATATAATATTGATTCAATGCTTCAATAAAGAGGATAGTAAGAGTTAAGAAAGGCTTATCCACTTAGAGACATCCCTTAAAAAATGTTTTTTCTTTAGAAGATTATTTTTATTTTTATTCATCCATTTCATTCATTTTTTATTCCATCCACATATTCATTTTACATTAATTCTTAACTATATATATATATATATATAACTATGGTAGAAATGTGAGGAGGTTAATCCGACAGTATGTGGAGAAAAGTAGACAAACACAGGATGTTTGTGGAAAACTTGATGTTTATTGTCGACGGTGCAACGTTTCGGTCTGCTATTAGACCATCTTCAGGACTTGATATAGTTATTACTCCAATGATGGAAATTCTCAAATGCTGAAAGCGGAAGGTCGTCAGTAGGGGGAAGTGTAGTTGGGGGTGGTTAGTGGATTCTCTTCTCTCTGACACACACACACACACACAACACCACACACACATACACCATACACATACACATATTTAGCGAACCAATCCCGCACAATCTAACACTGTGGTAGCTACCATATCACCATTTCGGCACTCGCCCATTCCAGAGAGAAACATGGTATATATTTGAAATTTTTTAAAAGTGAATTATCCCTACCCTATATACCTACCCTATATATATATATATATATATATATATAAGAAAGGTCATTTAGCTCAGGTGTCAGAGTGTTTTTGGCTAGGAATCACAAGGTACTTGGTTCGGTACTGGTCTCACCAAACTCAGCGTATGAGAGCACAGGGATCTTGATGCGGTAAAGTGAGGCGAGCTGATGGTAGGTGTGAACGGCTCTACCTCAGATGCTATAAAATAATCTCCATGGTCTAAGCGCTAGTGAAAAGGGATAGGATTCCCTCGGTGACTAGCTGATACCAACATTAGGCCTGCCCGCAATGACTTTACTTTACTTATAATATATATATATATATATATAAGAGAAAGGAAATGAATACGACGGTATGAACTCATATATATATATATAGCATTATAGAGAAAAGAAGAAACTCGTATTAGAGAAAGAGAGGAGGGCAGGGGGGGAGAGAAGAAAAAAAGTGTTATTTCATGTTTTTCTTTTTTTTTTTCTTCTTTTCTCGCCTGGTTTGTTTGCTTTCCGATTGCTAGCGATCATCTTATGCTTGATTTTTTTTCTCCGCTGCACCCCTCCCCTGCACCCCCCCCGAAGAACTGAATTAAGAATCACTCAGCACTTCAAATCGAAATCGGCTCATTTCTTAGTGTAACATTCGTATAATAACACGAAAGCATTTGCAGTCATCGACCCTCCTGTCCAGCTGGGGGCATTAGAATACACCGGACTCACCTCTGCAGAGGAGTTAAGACTCCCCCTGATGGAGCCACCTGTTTGCCCATGGGTGGGACCCGTATGCTTTAAGAATGGAATCCTGGTGGCAGAGCAGTCCATGACCTGAACACTTCACTTAGTATAATAACACGAAAGCATTTTCAGTCATCGGACCCTCCCTGTCAGCCGGAGCATTAGGAATACTCCCCCATGGAGCCAACTGTTGCCATAGGGTGGTGGACTGTTAGAATATACTCCCCCCAATGGAGCCAACTGTTTGCCTGGGTTGGTGACCTGTTAGAATTACTCCCCCAATGGAGCCAACTTTTGCCATGGGTGTGACCTGTTGAGAATACTCCCTCAATGGACCAACTGTTTGCCATGGGTGGATGACCGTGAATCTGGGCAATGTTGCCATGGGTGACTAGAACTCCCCCAATGAGCCAACTGGTTTGGCCATGGGTGAACCTGTTGATCCCCTAGCAACGTTGAGGGGGGCTGTTAGAATTACCTTTTTCCCCCCAATGGAGCAACTGTTGCCAATGGTGGTGACCTGTTAGAAAACTTCCCTCAATGGACCAACTGTTTGCATGGTTGGTGAACCCTGTTAGAATACTCCCCAATGAGCCAACTGTTTTGCCCATGGGTGGTGACCTGATTAGAAATACTCCCCCAATGAGCCAGACTGTTTGCCATGGGTGGTGACCTGTTAGACATACTCCCCCAAATGGAGCCAAACTGTTTGCCATGGGTGGTGACCCGTGATAGCTAAGAATGGAATCCTGGTGGCTGAGCAGTCCATGGACATGCAAACTGCACTTTAGGCCATTAGTTGGTCTAGATGGGCAGTCGGAGAGGGCCCCTTTGATCAATCAGCTAGTCACATCAAGCCCTAGTACCTATTAATGATTGCCCCCAACCCTATTCCCTTATGGTAAGCCTACAAACCCTTTTTTAGCATATGGGTATTCAGAAGGTAGACCTGAGGGTCTTCAAGTCCGTGGGTATGATGTTTTAAACTGTAATTTGATGGTAAGGTTCCAGTTCTGGAGGTCTGGGGAATGTGGAGCACTACCGTTCAGTCCTATGGCTCCCTGTGTCCACTCTGAACCCAGAGTGGTAGTACCTGTTAGGGTCCCATCTAGGGTTAGATAGAAAAAAAGTGTTTATAAAAAAAATTGGTATACATTAAGAATGAATTTATCTCAAAACTTTGTCGGCATGAAATAACTCACTGTGGTTTATATGCCGAAACAAATCAAAACCAAACCAAACCAAACCAGTGATTGGACACCTCGCCTCAGCCCACATGATGAGACGCTACTTCATTTCAAATGCCATTTCGACATATAGTACTGTTTTTCAAAATTTATTTCTTAAATATTATTATATATTATATATATATATAATATATTATATGGCGACTCTGTCGTCGATTTTTTGACGCATTGTGTTCATCCAATGAACAACCAACACAGTATTTGTTATAGTGGTGAAAGCGCTTGTGTTGGACCATTCTGCACTTTTTGCCACAGTTCGATTAGGAAAAAATTGCCGTGCCACAAGGATACCACAAACCAATCAACAGCTGACCTCAGGAATTTTGAATTCAAGAGTTACCATCTCCTAGGACTGGCTTAACCACCAAGGTTTAAAAGCCCAGTCTACCCTACTATTTTACATAAGCTGGAGGGAGAATATATGGATTCATACCTTTTCCCAATGGTAATATGCTATGTTTTGAAATGGCAAACAGCCTTGGTCTTAGGAATTTGAACTCAGGTGACCAAGTCCATTTCCCACGATTCTAACCATTATGCCACATGCTTCCATGTATTTTTCCCATTACAACTAACCTAAACCCCTAACCCTAACCCTCTCTTCTTTTTTCCGTAGGAGATCACATGACATGAATAGTAGATCAGATAATAGATCACAAACCTTCAGTTAGATCACATATTGGAAGAGCCACCAAAAAATTATTTTTGGTGAATATATATAATATATTATATGATTATATATATTTATTTATCAAACTATACAAATGAATAAGTCTGTCTAACCATTGGTCTGAATATCACTTTTTCGGTGTTTTTCGTCGGTCAGAGACGTGAACTCTTTGAAAAAATGGACAGTTTGTAAACTTTTGCTGCGTGTCTTCGTGACATTATTCGTTTCTTGCTTTGCTTTTGTCATTCCACCGGCAATCACTATTGGTCGTCATTCGGGTCTCGTGTTATATGATGATTTAAAAATTTTTCTGTTTTTATTTCTTTATTTTTTTATTTTTTAGTTTTATTTTAGTTTTATGTTAGTTTGTGTGTCGTTACTTTATTGTGAATTCTTTAATTATGCGGCGTGCTGAGGTTTTTGGTTAGTCCAATTCCAGTATTAAAAAATTTTTTTCGTATGTGGGCATGCCCTAAAATTTCTGTTGTCTTATTTAGGAAATTAACCATATATTATTATATATTATATATATATTCAGACAAATTTAATTTAAACCTACAAAACCCTTATTATTTTCAAGTTTTTTCTTTTTTCTTCAATCTTCTAATAATTCTTTTGGGTCTTACCAATCTGAGAGGCATTAATTGATTTTCTCCGAAAAAAACCCATTATTTGCACCGAAAGTACTTGTTCTTGCCAATTAATGGGTTTGTTCTGAGAGATCATTAATGCCTGACCAAGTACTTTTTCAGTGTCTTTATCAAGCCCTTATCAAGGTTAGAGTATATCAGTATTTCATTGTCAAAATTATATACTATATATATATATATATATATAATTTAAAAATATTATAAAATATAAAAAGATAAATTGAATAGATATAAATAAGTAAATAAAACAAATAAATATGATAATATTAATATAATAATAATAATAATAATATAAATGATTAAATTGATGTGTAAAATCCAACAGGAAACGTCAACAAAACACAAATACCCCCCCCCCTCTCTCTCTCTCTGATTCTTGATTCCTCTCTTTCTCCACCCTTCTCTCACTTTCTCCCCCTCTCTCTCTCTGCATTCTTGATTCCCCCCCCTCTCCTGATTCCTCTCTCTCTGATTCCTGACTGATTTCCTCTTTCTTTCTTCCTCTCTCTCTCTCTCTCTGATCTTGATTCCTCTCTTTCTCCACCCTTCTCTCACTTTCTCCCCCCCTCTCTCTCTGATTTTGATTCCCCCCTCTCTCTCTGATTTCTCTCTCTCTCTCTCTCTCTGATTCTGATTCCTCTCTTTCTTCCTCTCTCTCTCTGATTCTTGATTCCCCCCCTCTCTCTCTGATTCCTGATTCCCTCCCTCTCTCTCTGATTCCTGATTCCTCTCTCTCTCTCTCTCTCTCTCTCTCTGATTCTTGATTCCTCTTTTTCTCCCCCCTCTCTCCTTTCTTTCTCCGTCTCCCCCACTTCTCTCGTGTTATCACTTGGAGTAGTAATCTCCCTCTTCTCTCTCCCCCCTCTCTCTTTCACTGATTCTCAATTCCTCCTCCCCTTCCCCTCCCCTCTCCCTCCCCCTCTCTCTCTGAATTAAAAACTTGAGTAATGTCCCATTTCTATCTCCTCCACAACTTTCGAGAGCCAATAAATCCATAATTGCATCAAAACGCCAAGCTGTTCAACGTTTGGCGTCTCACTTTTTGGACGGAGGGGGGGCTTATAAATCGCCTGCTGCTCTCCTCCTCTCTCTCTTCTCTCTCTCTCTCTCTCTTCTCTCTCTCTCTCTCTCTGTCTGTCTGTCGCTCTCTCTGGTCTGTCGCTCGCTGTGTTGCATTTACTCCAGACGAGAGACCGCCGCCTGCATTGATCTGTTTTTTGTTCATGTGAGATAACCGCTGTGCAATCTTTTTTCAACTGAGGTGAAGAAGAAGAAGAAGAGAAGAAGAAAATTGTATTAGAGAGAGAGAGAAGAAGAAGAAAGAAGAAGAAAATTGATTGAGAGAGAGAGAGAAGAAGAAGAAGAAGAAAAGTATTGAGAGAGAGGAGAAGAAGAAGAAGAAGAAGAAAATTGTATTAGAGGAGAGAGAGAAGAAGAAGAAGAGAAAGAGAGAGAGGAGAAAGAGAAGAAGAAGAAGAAAATTGTATTAGAGAGAGGAGAGAGAAGAAGAAGAAGAAGAAGAAAATTGTATTAGAGAGAAGAGAAAGAAGAAGAAGAAGAAGAAAATTGTATAGAGAGAGAGAGAAGAAGAAGAAGAAGAAGGAAAAATTTATTAGAGAGAGAGAGAAGAAGAAGAAGAAGAAGAAAAATTGTTTGATTAGAGAGAGAAGAAGAGAAGAAGAAGAAGAAAATTGTATTAGAGAGAGAGAATAGAAGAAGAAGAAGAAGAAAAAATGTATTGGAAGAAGGAGAGAGAGAAGAAGAAGAAGAAGAAGAAAATTGTATGAGAGAGAGAGAGAGAAGAAGAAGAAGAAGAAAGAAAATTGTATGAGAGAGAGAGAGAGAAGAAGAAGAAGAAGAAAATTGAGAGGAGAGGAGAGAAGAAGAAGAAGAAGAAGAAAATTGTAATGAGAGACGAGATGAGAGAGAAGAAGAAGAAGAGAAGAAGAAGAAAATTGTATGAGAGAGAGAGAGAAAGAAGAAGAAGAAAAATTGTATTAGAGAGAAGAAGAGAAGAAGAAGAAGAAGAAATTGTATGAGAGAGAGAGAGAGAGAAGAAGAAGAAGGAAGAAGAAATTGTATGAGAGAGAGAGAGAGAGAAGAAGAAGAAGAAAATTTTTATGAGAGAGAGAGAGAGAAGAAGAAGAAGAAGAAGAAAATTGTATGAGAGGAGAGAGAGAGAGAGAAGAAGAAGAAGAAGAAAATTGTATGAGAGAGAGAGAGAGAAAAAGAAGAAGAAGAAGAAGAAATGTATTAGAGAGAGAGAGAGAGAGAAGAAGAAGAAGAAAAATGTATGAGAGAGAGAGAAGAAGAAGAAGAAGAGGAATTGATTAGAGAGACAGAGAGAGAGAGAGAGAGAGAAGAAGAAGAAGAAAATTGTATTAGAGAGACAGAGAGAGAGAGAAGAAGAAGAAGAAATTGTATTAGAGAGACAGAGAGAGAGAAGAAGAGAAGAAGAAGAAAATTGTATGAGAGAGACAGAGAGAAGAAGAAGAAGATTGTATGAGAGAGACAGAGAGAGAGAAGAGGAAGAAGAAAATTGTATTAGAGAGACAGAGAGAGAGAGAGAAGAGAAGAAGAAATTGTATTAGAGAGACAGAGAGAGAGAGAAAAGGAAGAAGAAGAAAGAAAATTGTATGAGAGAGACAGAGAGAGAGAAGAGGGAAGAAGAAGAAAAGTGTATTAGAGAGAGAGAGAAAGAGAAGAAGAAGCAAATTGTATTAGAGAGAGAGAGAGAGAGAGAGAGAGAGAGAAGTAGGAGAGAAGAGAAGAAGAAGAAGAAATTGTATTAGAGACAGAGAGAAAGAGAGAGAAGAAGAGGAGATAGTTGTATTATAGAGAAAAGAAGAAATCTGTATTAGAGAAAGAGAGAGAGGAGGGGGGAGAGAAGAAAAAAAGTGTTATTTCATGTTTCTTTTTTTTCTTTCTCTTTCTCGCCTGTTTGTTTGGCTTTCCGATTGTCTAGCGATCATCTTTATGCTTGATTTTTTTTCTCTCGCTGCACCCCCTCCCCTGCACCCCCCCCGAAGAACTGAATAAGAAATCACTCAGCACTTCAAATCGAAATCGGCTCATTTCTTAGTGTACATCGTATAATAACACGAAAGCATTTGCAGTCATCGACCCTCCCTGTCAGCTGGGGCATTAGAATACACCGACTGCACCTCTGCAGAGGAGTAAGACTCCCCCTATGGAGCCACCTGTTTGCCATGGGTGGTGACCCGTGATGCTTAAGAATGGAATCCTGGTGGCAGAGCAGTCCATGACCTGCAACACTTCACTTAGGTATAATAACACGAAAGCATTTCAGTCATCGACCCTCCCTGTCAGCCGGAGCATTAGAATACTCCCCCAATGGAGCCAACTGTTTGCCATGGGTGGTGACCTGTTAGAATACTCCCCCAATGGAGCCAACTGTTTGCCATGGGTGGTGACCTGTTAGAAACTCCCCCAATGGAGCCAACTGTTTGCCATGGGTGGTGACCTGTTAGAATACTCCCTCAATGGAGCCAACTGTTTCATGGGTGGTGACTGTTAGAATATCCCCCAATGGAGCCAACTGTTGCCATGGGTGGTGACCTGTTAGAATACTCCCCCAATGGAGCCAACTGTTTGCCTGTTTGCCATGGGTGGTGACCTGTTAGAATACTCCCCAATGGAGCCAAACTGTTTGCCATGGGTGGTGACCTGTTAGAATACTCCCCAATGGAGCCAACTGTTTGCCATGGGTGGTGACCTGTTAGAATACTCCCCCAATGGAGCCAACTGTTTGCCATGGGTGGTGACTGTTAGAATACTCCCCCAATGGAGCCAACTGTTTGCCATGGGTGGTGACCCGTGATGCTTAAGAATGGAATCCTGGTGGCTGAGCAGTCCATGACATGCAACACTTCACTTAGGCCATTAGTTGGTCTAGATGGGCAGTCGGAGAGGCCCCCTTTGATCAATCAGCTAGTCACATCAAGCCCTAGTACCTATATGATTGCCCCCAACCCTATTGCCCTTATGGTAAGCCTACAACCCTTTTTTTCATATGGGTATCAGAAGGTAGACTGAGGGTCTTCAAGTCCTGGGTATGATGTTAAACTGTATTTGATGGTAAGGTTCCAGTTCTGGAGGTCTGGGGAATGTGGAGCACTCCTTCATCACTATGGCTCCCTGGTCCACTCTGACCCAGAGTGGTAGTACCTGTTAGGGTCCCATCTATGGGTTAGATAGAAAAAATGTGTTTATAAAAAAATTGAGTATACATTTAAGAATGAATTTATCTCAAAACTTTGTCGGCATTAAATAACTCACTGTGGTTTATATGCCGTAAAACAAATCAAACCAAACCAAACCAAACCAGTGATTGACACCTCGCCTCAGCCCACATGATGAGACGCTACTTCATTCAAATGCCATTTCACGATAGTACTGTTTTTCAAAATTTATTTTCTTAAATATATATATATATATATATATATATATATATATATGGACTCTGTCGTCGATTTTTGACGCATGTGTTCATCCAATGAACAACCAACACAGTGATTTGTTTATAGTGGTGAAGGCTTGTGTTGGACCATTCTGCACTTTTTGCCACAGTCGATAGGAAAGAATTGGTGCACAAGGAATACCACAAACCCAATCAACAGCTGACCTCAGGAATTTTGAATTCAGAGTTATCCATCTCCTAGACTGGTTACCTACCCAAGGTTTAAAAGCCCAGTCTACCCTACTATTTTACCCATAGCTGGAGGGAGAATATATGGATTCATACCTTTCCCAATGGTATTAGTGCTATGTGAAATGCAAACAGCCTTGTCTAGGATTTGAACTCAGGTTGACAAGTCCATTTCCCACGATTCTAACCATTATGCCACATGCTTCCATGTATTTTTTCCCATTAAACTAACCCTAAACCCTAACCCTAACCCTCTCTTCTTTTTTCCTAGGAGATCACATGACATGAATAGTAGATCAATAATAGATCACAAACCTTCAGTAGATCACATATTGGAAGAGCACCAAAAATTATTTTTGGTGAATATATATATATATATATATATATATATATTTATTTATTCAACTAATACAAATGAAAAGTCTGTCTAACCATTGGTTTCTGAATATCACTTTTTCGGTGTTTTTCGTCGTCAGAGACGTTGACTTTTGAAAAAATGGACAGTTTTTAAACTTTTTGCTCGTGTTTACGTGATCCATTATTCGTTCTTGCATTTTGCTTTTGTCATTCACCGGCATCACTATTTGTCGTCATTGGGTCTCGTGTTTATATGATGATTTAAAATTTTTCTGTTTTTATTTCTTTATTTTTTATTTTTAGTTTTATTTTAGTTTTATTTTAGTTTGTGTGTGTTTATTTATATGTGAATTCTTAATTATGGCGGTCTGAGGTTTTGGTTAGTCCAATTCCATATTAAAAATTTTTTTCGGTGTGGGCATGCCCTAAAAATTTCTGTTTTGTTATTTAGGAAATTTAACCTATATATATATATATATATATATATATTCAGACAAATTTAATTAAACAATACAAAACCCTTATTATTTTCAAGTTTTTTCTTTTTTCTTTCAATCTTCTAAATAATTCTTTTGGTCTTACAATCCTGAGAGGCATTAATGATTTCTCCGAAAAAACCCATTATTGCACCGAAAGTACTTGTTCTGCCAATAATGGGTTTTTCTGAGAGATCATTAATGCCTGACCAAGTACTTTCAGTTCTTATTCAAAGCCTTATCAAGGTAGAGTATATCAGTATTTCATTGTCAAAATTATATATATATATATATATATATATATATTTAAAAATATTATAAAATATAAAAAAGATAAATTGAATTAGATATAAATAAGTAAATAAACAAATAAATATGATAATATTAATAATAATAATAATAATAATAATATTAAATGATTAAATTGATGTAAAATCCAACAGGAAACGTCACAAAACACAAATACACTTTTTCATTCGCACATACCCACGTACAAAAATCCCGCGCTAGGATACAGTCTTAATGTCACAACCAACACGCATTTTCAATGTCACGCGCATTACAACATATGCACACGTACAAAAAAAAATAAAAATAACGCATTCACGCTCACATGGGAATACAGTTATTTCAAAAATAACGTCATTTTCAAAAAAAAAAAAAAAATTCATTTAGGAAGAAATGCCATAGCTGTACTGCTTCAGTTCAATTCATTTGATAAAGAGGTATTACCTCGAAAAATTCAAGAAATAATAAAAATACAGGTCAAACACAACACCATTGTTACCGTATTATTATTTTTTATTTATTCCAAACTGCATTGTGATAGCCTTCTAAATCAACCTCCTAACCAAATACATACACAATGCTTCAAGCAAATTATGAAACTCTCTTATATATATATATATATATAT
>CM042176.1:17928419-17933419 GCA_023376005.1 Doryteuthis pealeii | reverse complement strand
TCTACAACTGATATTATCCATAACACCCTGTCTACCACTAATATTACTCATAGTACCCTGCCTACCACTGACATTAATCATAGTACCCTGTTTACAATTGATATTAACCATAACACCCTGTCTACTACTGATATTACTCATAGTATCCTGTCTACAACTGATATTAACCATAGTACCCTACAAATGATATTAATCATAGTACCCTGTCTACCACTGATTTAACCATAGTACCCTACAAATGACATTAATCATAGTACCCTGTCTACCACTGATTTTAACCATAGTACCCTACAAATGACATTAATCATAGTACCCTGTATACCACTGATATTAACCATAGTACCCTGTCTGCCACTAACCTTAACCATAGTACCACTGATCTTAGCCATAATACTCTGTCTACTTTTGAGTAAATTAGTCATTAAAAGATACAATGAAAACATAATGTTTGTATGGAAGGATCGATCTTATAGATTATCATCATTTAAATCTAAAATAATACACTAAATATAAAAAGTATCTTATCGACGAACATTTATTTTTTAATTGGACAGAAGAATATACAATGTAGCTTGGAATGATTGAACAGAAGAAGAGATAATGAAAAGATATTATAGATTATCATTGTTAATAATATAAAATACACTGTTCTGAATATTATGGATTAGATATTGAAAGATAAAATAAAGGCCTATCTATCTATCTATCTGTCTGTCTATCTATCTCTCTATCTTATAAAATATACTGTTCTGAATATTATGGATTAGATATTGAAAGATAAAATAAAGGCTTTATCTTTCTATCTATCTGTCTATCTATCTATCTATCTTATAAAATACACTGTTCTGAATATTATGGATTAGATATTGAAAGATAAAATAAAGGCTTTATCTTTCTATCTATCTATCTATCTATCTATCTTATAAAATACACTGTTCTGAATATTATGGATTAGATATTGAAAGATAAAATAAAGGCCTATCTATCTATCTATCTGTCTGTCTATCTATCTCTCTATCTTATAAAATACACTGTTCTGAATATTATGGATTAGATATTGAAAGATAAAATAAAGGCCTATCTATCTATCTATCTATCTATCTATCTATCTATCTTATAAAATACACTGTTCTGAATATTATGGATTAGATATTGAAAGATAAAATAAAGGCCTATCTATCTATCTATCTATCTATCTAAGAGATCTAGAAGAAAGCAGCGGCAACAAAGCACTGGAACATCAACATCTTCAGGGACAGCCTTCAAATGCAACATCTGTGGTCGAGAATGTTTTTCAAACATCGGACTTCACAGTCACAGGAGGCGCTGTAACTTCAGGGGCACAAAAACTTTATTATAGTCTTCCGAGACTGAAATGCCAATATCTATCTATCTATCTATCTATCTTATAAAATACACTGTTCTGAATATTATGGATTAGACACTGAAAGATAAAATAAAGGCCTATCTGTCTATTTATCTATCTATCTATCTATACATATATACAGGGCAGTTGGTGTGTATGTATGTATGTCCGGATGAAACTACGAAAATAAAACAATTGTAAGATTCAAAGGTTATGACAAAGTCATAACTCGTTGGAACGCAAACAAACTCCGACAAAGGTTGAAGGACAAAACATTTTATATAACAGCACAGAATAAACTGGGTACATAATACATAGAAGTGTACATAAACATACATACATAAGTAATATAAAGTTACATGTAAAAAGGATAAACATAAAAGCACAGACATGAGACTAAGAATAGTCCATGCTGGGAAATCACTTACAGTAATGTAAGGGAGGGGCCAAAGCCCCAACAAGAAAGGGGTAGTCATAAGACTACCTCATTGTGTCTCGTAGTCGAGCAGCAGGCAAAGAGAAAAGAGAAGTTCAAATCAGCCGCTTAAATACAGAGGCCCCTAGCGGGAACCAGCGACACTAAACGGGCAGACAACTCCCCAGGCAAATACGAAAATAACTCCTACACAATTAACGACTAAGTAAATATATATATATATATACATTTAATATCAAGTAGAAGGGGTTGATATTCGAATATATGCAACAATAAATTCAATATATATCCTACATATCTATCTATACATATATCATGTGGAGAAATGGTTAGCAAGCTCACTTCGCAAATCATTGTTAGTCAGTTTGATTCTCATTGGGCACTCCATACTTCTGGCCTTGTGCCACGTCTAAGCTAAGATTAGTAAATAACTATCTTCGGCACCTCATGTGGTGTAATGGTTAGCAAGCTAGATTCACTGACCAATGTTAGTGAGTGAGTTCAATTATCATTGGGTGCTCCGTATTTCTGGCCTTGTGCCACCAATATTTACTAAGATAGTTATTGACTAAGCTAAGCTTAGTCAATAACTATCTTGGGCACCTCATGTGGTGTAATCGTTATCAGGATAGATTCTCAGACCATAATCTCCATCAAAATAATATACTATAATATATATCTTATTATAATGGAGATTGTGTGTTTACTTGTCTGTAACCGAAACTATATTACTACTCAAGTAACAATTCCCTTTAGTTATTTATGTGAATTTATTTTTATTTAAACCACAATTATTAATAAAATTGTTTTATATTATTAATACTGTTCACTATGTCTACATACTAATAAAATGCAATTGTATTTATATATACAACAAAATGGTGGTTTCCAGTGTGAACGGGAAGGTTAATTTGCATATTGATATTAACAATTTGATTCTAATAAATATCTGCTTAGTATTAGGGATTTTAATTCTTTGGTTCTATCTTAATGAATATGATCAAAAATCTCGGATATAAATCTTTAAAAAAATCCATTAACAAAAAGAAATAACTGTCATTTTATTCTTTACTTCCTATTTTACCTAGATAATTAAATTAGGAAAATTTAGCAATGAAAGACAGAAGTAATGGAAGAGTAAGTTTCAGTTGTTCTATTTTTCTGTTATACCCCCCCTCTGTATCAAGTCTTTTTATCTGCATTCTTATTTAGTTTCATTAGCCTTTCTAATTTAATATAATATTCAATTACATTAAGACTTAAATACTTGCACCCGGAGGGTGCATACATTTGCTAGTATATAATAATAGTGATGTTGATAGTGATGTAGTTTCAGTTACAGACAGACAGATACATAATCTCTATCATAATAAGTAAAGTCGTTGGGGCGACCTAATGTCGGTATCAGCCATGCAGCGAGGGAGTCTATCCCCTTTTCACTAGCGCTAGACCAAGGAGATTATTTTGGCATATGAGGTGGAGCGCCACACCTACCATCAGCTCCTTACTTTACCACACAGATCCATGTGCTACTCATACGCTGAGTTGGCGAGGGCGGGTATCGAACTAGGAACCTTGTGGCTTCTAGCCGAACACTCTACCGAACACGCTAACCTGGCCCTACCATAATAATATACTATAATCTTATTATAATGGAGATTGTGTGTTTTTCTGTCTGTAACCGAAACTATATTACTACTCAAGTCACAATTCCCTTCGTTATTTACATCACATTCTCCATGATTTTATTTTTATTTAAACCTCAATTATTAATAAAATTGCTTCACCTTTTATTAGTGTTGTCCATATCTACATACTGTATTTACCGCGTACCCCACTTGTACGGGTCAGGCACAAAGTCCCTATTAACGTGGGACCACCCACAAACCGAAGCTCATGGAGTGGCAGGTGAAAAATTGGGTCGATCCCGTCGGCATTCCCCCTCAAGGGGGGCGCCTCAGGCACTGGGCAATAAACCCAGCCCTGTCCCTTTAAATCAAGGGGGCAGGTGTTGCCTGGGGGGATGGCCCCCTGGGATCGACGCTGTTAATTATAGCAATGGTCCAGAGGCCGAAGCCACTGTTGACCATATCTACATACAAATAACATGCAATTGTATTTATATATACAAAAAATAGCGGTTTACAGTGTGAATGGGAAGGCCAATTTGCATATTGATATTAAAAATTTGATTTTGATAAATATGTGTTCGGTATTATTGATTTCTAATTGTTTGGTTTTATTTTCATGAATATAAGCAAAAATCTCTTCAATGAATCTTAAATGAAATCCATTAACAAGAAAAAATAACTGTCATTTTATTCTTTATTTCCTAATTTAACTAAATAGTTAAATAAGTAAAATTCAGTAATGAAAGACGGGAGTGATGGAAGAGTAAGTTTCATTTCTATTTTTCTATTATACCCCCACTCTGTTACATATCTTTTTATCTGCCTTCTTATTAGACTTTCTAATTTAATACGATATTTCATTACATTAAAACTTAAATACTTGCACCCGGAGGGTGCATATATTTGCTAGTATATATAATATTTAGATGAGATAAATAAAATGAAATAAAACATTTACTACAGACAAAAAATATTGAAAAGCGCTATGTGTATTAGGGGAGGTTGATTTTTCACTTTAAAAAAATTTCTAATTCTCTCAAATAGTGAAAGTTGTGTGGTGGTATAATGAATACTGATACCAAAAACTAGATCTCTTACTTGCAGGATTGTTTGAGGAAATAGCATTAAAGATCGTCTACTAAAATGCACCAAAGAATCCTCGTTTTCGCAACATTTAGCCTAGAATTTGGTTAGAAAATTTAGCAATTTCAATATTTAAAACAGAAAAGGTTGTCATTTTAAATGAAGCGAATAAAATATAACTGGAATTCAAATTGAAAATATGTCCCCATCACCACCAACACTTCCGATATGCTGCTTTTTACTTAATAATTAAACTGTAACAGTGATAAAATTTTAAGATTAAATCTTTTTCCTCAAATGAAAGCAACATTTTGAAAAAAAAATATTTTGTGGGGTAATTTTTTATGCTTATTTGCAACATTTGACACATGAGAGACATTACAGTTCCAAAATTGACCTACCCTAGCAAACATGTCCTTGTCTTTGTCCTAAATACTGTGTAAATTTTGTGTCCGATCTGCTGCTGTTGCATACTCTCTTTCTT
>CM042176.1:17903419-17923419 GCA_023376005.1 Doryteuthis pealeii | reverse complement strand
AATCCTTTGGTTACTAAAGTGTTCTCAGTTACTGGTATATGGTCCTTCAATAATGAATCCTTTGGTTACTAAAGTGTCTCTAAAGTCCTTCGATATTGAATCCTTTGGTTACTAAAGTGTTCTCAGTTACTGGTATAGAGTCCTTCGATAATGAATCCTTTGGTTACTAAAGTGTTCTCAGTTACTGGTATAAAGTCCTTCGATAATGAATCCTTTGGTTACTAAAGTGTTCTCAGTTACTGGTATAGAGTCCTTCGATAATGAATCCTTTGGTTACTAAAGTGTTCTCAGTTACTGGTATATGGTCCTTCAATAATGAATCCTTTGGTTACTAAAGTGTTCTCAGTTACTGGTATATGGTCCTTCAATAATGAATCCTTTGGTTACTAATGTGTTCTCAGTTACTGGTATAAAGTCCTTCGATAATGAATCCTTTGGTTACTAAAGTGTTCTCAGTTACTGGTATAGAGTCCTTCCATAATGAATCCTTTGGTTACTAAAGTGTTCTCAGTTACTGGTATATGGTCCTTCAATAATGAATCCTTTGGTTACTAATGTGTTCTCAGTTACTGGTATAAAGTCCTTCGATAATGAATCCTTTGGTTACTAAAGTGTTCTCTGGTATAAAGTCCTTTGATAATGAATCCTTTGGTTACTAAAGTGTTCTCAGTTACTGGTATATGGTCCTTCAATAATGAATCCTTTGGTTACTAAAGTGTTCTCAGTTACTGGTATAGAGTCCTTCGATAATGAATCCTTTGGTTACTAAAGTGTTCTCAGTTACTGGTATAGTCCTTCAATAATGAATCCTTTGGTTACTTTTTACTAAAGTGTTCTCAGTTACTGGTATTCCTTTGATAATGAATCCTTTTACTAAAGTGTTCTCAGTTACTGGTATAGAGTCCTTCAATAATGAATCCTTTGGTTACTAAAGTGTTCTCAGTTACTGGTATATGGTCCTTCAATAATGAATCCTTTTGGTTTCAGTTACTGGTAATCGTATAAGTCCTTCAAGAGTATTTGTAAATATCCAGCAATTCTATATGTGTCCTCAAAGAATGCAATTTGAATTGTAACCAATGTGGGGGGTTTGAGTATTCTATCAGGCCAGTAGTATTGCTAGTGATTGGTTGCAAGAGTCAATTACGTGACCTTGGCTAGTCTATAAATCTAGGTGGGTAATTAGAGCAGATCTTATATCGCAATAACTTCAACATAAATTAATTTTGACAAATGAGAAGAGAGATCCTTTGGTTTACCCTTAGGGTTTTCCTTGTAGATTAGTTGCCATACCAACGTTAAAGAGCCGAGTCTGTCCTACTATTTACCTGTATTTGGAGAGTGAATAGTTGGATTCATACCTTTTCCAAGGGTATTAGTGCTATTTGAAATGCAAACAGCCTGGTCCAAGAATTGAACTCGGATCTTGCCATGTCCTTTTTCTATGACTGTAACCATTACACCAAGTGCCTCCAACTACTGTTCTGTGTATCAAACTATATACATATATATATATATACATATATATATATATACATATATATATATATATACATATACATACATATATATATATATATACATATATATATATATACATACATATATATATATATATACATACATAATATATATATATATATATATATACATATATATATATATATATATACATACATATATATATATATATATATATATATATTGTGCATAGATTGGTGGGTTAAATCCTACTTAACAGACATAAATTCCGCCAATCGTATGTCACCCTGCTGAAAGAAAAAAAAATACTAAAAATCAAGGAATTTAATGAAATTTTGAGTGTTGATACATCTCCTCATTACTTATATAGATGGATAGATAAAAAGAAAAATATCTAAATTTTCACCACTGATTTTACAAGAAAACTGTTGCCATAAAATCCAACCAACCAACCAGCCAACCAACCACTGTTCTTTGTGACAAACTAGAATTGTGCATAGATTGGTGGGTTAAATCCTACTTAACAGACATAAATTCCACCATCGTATGTCATCCCGCCAAAAGAAAAAAATTAGAGTGTCAAATGCTACTGGCACCCAACTATGATGATAAAATAAAACAGGAAATGGTCTTACTCGAACATGAGTTGACAGCCATTATCATTAAATATACTAGCAAATATATGCACCCTCCGGGTGCAAGTATTTAAGTTTTAATGTAATAAAATATTGTATTAAATTAGAAAGGCTAATGAAACTAAATAAGAATACAGATAAAAAGATTTGAAACAGAGGGAGTATAATAAAAGAATTGAAACAGAGGGAGTATAATAAAAAATGGAACAACTGAAACTTACTCTTCCATCACTCTCGTCTTTCATTGTTATTTTTTCTAATTTAAGTATTTAGTTATAAGAGGAAGTAAAGAATAAAATGACAGTTATTTCTTCTTGTTAATGAATTTCATTTAAGATTCATTGAAGAGATTTTTGCTTATATTCATTAAAATAAAACCAAACAGTTAGAAATCAATAATACTAAGCACATATTTATTAAATTCGATTTTTTAATATTAATATGCAAATTAGCCTGCCCGTTCACACTGTAAACCGCTATTTTGTTGTATATATAACCATAATTGCATGTTGTCAGTATGTAGACATAGTTAACAGTATTAATAATGTTTGACAATTTTATTAATAATTGAGGTTTAGATAAAAATAAATTCATTGAGAATGCGATGTCAATAACTAAGAGAATTGTGACTTGTAGTAGGAATATAGTTTCCGTTACAGATAGAGAAACACACAATCTCCATTATAATAAGATATGTGTATGTGTGTGTGTATGTGTATATATGTATGTGTGTGTATGTGTATATATGTATGTGTGTGTATCTATATATATGTGTGAGTGTGTCTAAATATATATATATATAAGTTAAAAAATAACGTCAGCATAGTGGCCTATTGTTGATATCAGACAAACAGCAATGGAGTCTATCCTCTTTTCATTAGCACTATATCAATGAGATTGTTTTTGTGTCCAAGGTGGAACACCGCACCTCCCTTCATCTCCTCATTACTTATATAGATGGATAGATGATAGGATCGAAGTGCGTGGTGTAATGGTTAAAGTCATGGGAAATGGACTCGTCGCCCCGAGTTCAAATCCTGGACGTGGCAATTGCATTTCACTTAGCGCTAATACCCTTGGGAAAGGTATGAATCCTACTCTCCCTCCAGCTATGGATAAATAGTATGGCAGACCGGGCTTTTTAACCTTGGTTAGTCAAACGGTCTAGGAGAAGGAAAACTCTGAATTCAAACCTGTTGAATTCCGCTTAAGAAATTGACTTTGTGTCACACCCTGCTCGTGCGCAGGAGTGGGTAAATATATATATATATAGATGGATAGATTTAAAAAAATATCTAAATTTTCACCACTGATTTTACAAGAAAACTGTTGCCATAAAACCCACCGAAAACCAACCAGCCAACCAGCCAACCATCCACTGTTCTTTGTGACAAACTAGAATTGTGCATAGATTGGCGGCCATAGTAAATAAAAAGCAACAAAAATGCATCACTTATTAAAGCCAAACCCTGTGGGAACTTCACACTTTTCACTCTGCAAATAGATAAATAATTATCAAAACTAAATTAAACCATTTGAATCCTAAAAGAATAAACAACCAATGAGAGTTAAGTACACATTTCCAGTCCACTCCCATGTATTTTGTGAGCTAAAATCTGATTGGTTACCCATTCTCTGCAGATTTAAATACTTCAATTCTATTGGTTGAGGACTTATTTATTTATGCCGCATACTCAACTGTCTTCGTTGTTAGTTTTTGTTTGTGTTTTTTTTAATCTTTTTTCTTTAAGGCAAAAACAGAAACGAAGGAAGAAATGCAATCAAGAAAATGTAGAAATCTAATTCAAGGGAATTAGAAGAATAAAAAGAATTTTTTAAAAATTAAGAAAATAGAGAAATCTGAAAGTCTGGTGGGCAAAATGAAATAAAATAATATAATATAAAATAAAATAATATAATATAAGATAAAATAATATAAAATAAAATAAAATAATCAATGAATTAAAATCAAACAGAATAAAATAAAATGGAATAAAAAATAAAAAACAAAAACAAACAAAAAGTAAGAAAAATCGCAACTTAAAGCATGTGACACATTTTTATGAACGTTTTTATTTTGTTCTTTTGTTCTTTTGTTTTTTGTTATCTTTTCCCAAGACACATTTCTTGTACTCTTGCTTCAATTTTGTTCTGTTTTATTTTTGTTTATGTCTTTTTATTTGTAGTCTTCACCACTATGTTCTCAAGGTTGAATAAGTGTATTCAAATGTCAGCCATCTTGAAAAAGAACAGCAGACAACATTCACTTGACTACTTCATACTGTCGTGCCATAAGTCACCCAAAAAGTGCGATATACATACCAGTTTAAAATGAACGAGAAATTCTGGGGAAGCCAGCTAGTGTAGTGGTTAGAATGTCCACTTGTCAGCTTGACAGGTAGGGTTCGAATCACGCACAAAGTGTTACGTAGCGCCTTTTCTTTTCTTCTCTGTCTAGTCTTCTATCTTCTAATAGTCTTCTAATGGTCGGGTATATCTTCTACAGGTCTCATCTGGTCTTTCTTATCTGGGGATTCCGTGTCTGGTTCTGCTGGGGACCATTTCTTATCAGAAGCCTTGTGTCATTGTTAGCTTTTAGTAATAACAACAAGACTTCGATTTACCTTTGATGTTATTTTATTCCGGATCCCCAGAACCAGACAAAATGCGCGCAGAGAGTCACATCTTGCTAGCTTCAGTCCTAACTCTCAACTGTCTAACTGCAACTCTCTAAGTTGCTTACCTTAAACCGGAAGGGGGGCTTTCTATCGGGGTTCCGTTCCCACGATTCTATCCCCAGAAAGCAAGGTGAGAGTGAGGTCAAGCATTGTCACTCACTCTCAAGGCCATCAGCTGTACTGATCGCCATAAGGATTTCTATACTACCTTAAAAAGTAATAGGGATCCAATTAATATGTAACAAAAGCACTGCCCTGTCTATAGCTCTGCTGATGAGGCCTAATGGGCTGAAATGTACATACAGAGACGACTTTTTCTCGATTTGTTTACGCTTTACATTTAAACTGATATGCACACCTAATTCATTTAGTTATAATTAATTAATTAACAAAATTAGGTATGATTTTAATTAAGCACATATTCTCCCACAAATTTTCGGCCTTCGCCATTTTCAAACACACTGTTTGACTACTTCATATATATATATATATATATATATATATATATATATATAATGGATAGAGAATGAAAAAATGAGAAAAGTATTGGCATGAAAAGGTGCTCAATGCTAATAAAGCAGAGCAGATTTATAATCAATTTGTAATATTATGGATTTGGACTCATAACTTAAAGTTTCACGGTTATGCAAAAAAAAAAAAAAACTCAACCATTTGACTACTGGTTTTTAATATCTCAACCATTTGACTTATCTGATGATTGCATAACCATGAAACTTTAAGTTATGAGTCCAAATCCATAATATTACAATTGATTATATATATATATATATATATATATATATATATATATATATGCATGTTGAATTAAACAAAAGACACATCTCCTGTTTAACAATTTTATTTGTGATTTTTTCAAGTTTTTCTGGCCAACTTTTTAATATTTGGCTGGAATTCGTGGATTAGTCCACCAAATTTTAAAAAGTTAGCCAGAAAACTTGAAAAAAAAAAATCACAAATAAAATTGCTAAACAGGAGATGTGTCTTTTGTTTAATTCAACATGCATAAATGATAAAATGCTGCCCAAATACACACACACACACACACACACACACACACATATATATATATATATATATATATATATATATATATATATATATATATATATATATATATGAGAAGTAAACAAACAAACAAACAATGTGTTTTGACATGGCTTTTTAGCCAACAATCAATCTCTGTATGTACATTTCGGCCTATTAGGCCTCATCAGCAGAGCTATAGACAGGAAGACTGTCAGGGTTCGATTCACACACAAAGCAGTCTTCCTGTCTATAGCTCTGCTGATGAGGCCTAATAGGCCGAAATGTACATACAGAGATTGATTTTTCTCGATTTGTTTAGCCTTACATTTGAATAGGTATGCCCGCCTAATTCATTAGTTATTAATTAATTAATATTCAAAAATTAGGTATTATTCAATTAAGCATATATTCTCCCCAAAATATATATATATATATATGTTTTGTTAAACTCTACGGACAATTCTTGTCGGATGAGTTTTTGTTCGATCCTTTCTAACTGTCTGGCAACAGATGTACAGACAGACATGGAACCCCTCTTTTCTCTATATATACATATAATTATTCATAACTTATATCTGATATATAAAAGCATATAAGAAGCGCGTGGTGTAATGGTTAAAGTCATGGGAAATGGACTCGTCGTGCTGAGTTCAAATCCTGGACGTGGTAATTGCATTTCACTTAGTGCTAATACCTTTGGGAAAGGTATGAATCCTACTCTCCCTCCAGCTATGGATACATAGTAGGGCAGACCAGGTTCTTTAACCTTGGTTAGGCAACCGGTCTAGGAGAAGGGAAACTCTGAATTCAAACCTGTTGAACTCCGCTTAAGAAATTGACCTTGTGTCACATCCTGTTCATGTGGAGGGGTTGGTAAATATATATATATATATATATATATATATATATATATATAATTTTTCTTTTTTTAATAGGTAAACTCTACTTCTAATAATTGTTGTGCAAACAAACATACATATTTACAGACAGACAGACAGACAGACATACAGATCTTTCTTTTATATATATTGATATAGATGTTTATAACTTTTTTCTTTTCTTTTCTAATACTTATAATTGTTGTACAAATAAACACACAGATGTACAGACAGACATATAATCCCACTTTTATATATATATATAAAAAGTAAGTAAAGTCGTCGGGGCTGCCTAAAGTCGGTATCAGTCAATCAGCAAGGGAGTCTATCCCCTTTTCAATAGCGCTAGACCAAGGAGATTGTTTTTGGCATCTGAGGTGGAGCGCCACACCTACCATCAGCTCCTTACTTTACCGCACAGATCCCTGTGCTACTCATACGCTGAGTTGGCGGGGACCAGTATCGAACTAGGAACCTGAGCTATCCCGGCCCCTATATATATATATATATATATATATATATATATAATATATAATATATATAATTGTTTATAACTTATATCTGACATATAAATGTTTATAATTTAACCGCGTGGTTAATGATATATTTATTTCATCTTTCCATTTACAATGTTGCTTTGATAAAGACCTCTTCATATGGTCGAAACAGATTTCTGTCATCAAACTTTTAACATCTTGCTTTTTCTACAAACTTTCTACATATATATATATATATATATATATATATATATATATATATATATAATTGTTTATAACTTATATCTGACATTTTTTTTTCTTTTCTTTTTTTAATAGGTAAGCCCTAATACCTGTTCCCATCCCAGGATGTGGATATTAGTCTGAAACAAAATTAAGCTTTAAGGTAACCTTTTTTTTTTCCTTATTTGTTTTTTAATTTAAAGAAGATTATTAAGGGGTAAGAAATAGTTGGATTCATACCTGTTGTTGATTTTATTCAAGGAAACCTAAACTACGCTTTGCTACCAATTGTCGATGGTGGTTGATTGGCAGTCACTCTAATGGTGGACGATCATCTATGCATATATAAAAGGCAGTTGTGTGTATATGTATGTCCAGAAGAAACTTTGAAAATAAAACAATTAATGACAAAGTGAATATATATATATACACATTAAATATCACCAGGGCTTGGTTTTTGAGCAAAAAATAATAGAGATTTGATTTATATTCGTGAAGATAATTAAAAAATAAAATTTAAATGATAACAGCATGGATTTTTTTTTTTCATTTAATATTTTAGATAGTAGACCTTAACATTTCTTTGCAGAGTAGCTGGATCAATGCAAGGTCTATTTTTTTACATAGTGATTCAAATGGGGCATCCCATGAGGATTCAGCTTACGATTTAGTAATAATAATGGATCTGCGGGACTAACTTAAAAAATCCCCCTCTACCCAGGTGATGCCGGGTAGCCGCCATTAGTCTGTACATAAAGGGCAATTTGTATGTATGTCCAGATGAAACTACGAAAATAAAACAATCCACAACAAAGTAAATATATATATACACATTAAATATCACAAGTTCTTGCTTTTTGTGCTAGAATTATGAACTTGAAGTTCGAATGTTTTAAACTGAAGCTAAAAGAATATAATATTCATGTACATAACAATTGATATCCATAAATCTTATAATAATGGAGATTCAATGTATTTCTGTCTGTAACAAAAACTACATCATAGCTCTAAGTCACAGATTACATCACAATATTCTTATGCTATATACACCCAAAATTTGAGTAAGCAATTTTTAAAATTGTTTTTTACTCTCGTCATTTTTTTTTTTTTACAGTAACAAGAAGTTAACTAAAAAGTTTACAAATAAATAAATGCCTACAATTTTGTGGAAAATTGATGTGGAAAATATTCAAAATAATTGTTTGATTATTACATGCATGCAACATTTTATTTGAGAGGGACGGGGCTCAGTTTTCATTTCAAATTGTTTTATATGTTAGTTTTTTTTACTCCTTTAACAAATATGAGGATTTTACTTACTTATGATACAAACTCTCTGACATTGAATTTTTAACTCCAACCCTCAATGTCTTTCAAAAATTATTTTTTACGACGCCTGGAGTGTGTTTTCTGTTGCTAGTCTTATAATAATGGAGATTCGATGTCTGTCTGTCTGTAACCGAAACTACGTCACTGCTTACATCACAAAACCCTCAGGAATTGCATAGTCTACCAATGAGTATTTAATTCATAGTCAAAATCATTAATATACATAGAATAATAAATCTTATTTATTAACACTATCTCTATGAAAATCTGAGTTACATTTGCCTTAAAACAGCACATGTTATTAGAACGTTTAAAATACTGCAAGGTATTTGCTTCATACCCCACTTGTATGGGCTGGGCACAAGGCCTCGTTTTAACGTGGGCCCACCTACAAGCCTACAACCTACAAGCCCACCTACAAGCAGAAGCTCATGGGTGGGAAAGAACAAAAATTGCATCGATCCCTTCGGCATTCCCGCTTCGGCATTCCCCCTCAAGAGGGCGCCTCAGGCACTGGGCAATAAATCCAGCCCTGCCCCTTTAAGTCAAGGGGGCAGGTATTGCCTGGGGGGATAGCCCCCTGGGATCGACGCTATTAATTTACTTTACCGGTCCAGTGGCTGAGCTCACTGGACCCCCGCCCTGAAGGACGGGTGTAAGGCAATTACAAAATACTGCAATGTGTCTCATAAATCACTAAGAAATAAAGGTTTACATAATATGTGGTGTGGTTAATTTGCATACTGGTTTTAACAAAACTGTGTTTAATAAATAATTACTTGGTGCTATTGATCTCTAATATTATTGTTTTATTCTTCAACATATTTAAATCAATCTTATGGATGATTTTATATAGCAACCAATTAAGATATAATTAAGATAAGGAATCTTTATATAGTTTTTACTTAGCTTAGATGTGGCATAAGGCCAGAGTATGGGGCACCCAATGAGAAAGATTTTAAAAATTAAAATATACATAGAAATAGCATTGAAATTCTGCTTAAAAATGTTCAACATTTGTAAATCTCTAAAGTAAATAGATCAATACCCCAGGATTTTCCCCCTCCCATCTACCCAGTGGACACTGGGTAGCCACTTCTAGTTGTGTATATAGTCTGCTGCTACTTCACTTTCTTCCTCTTTTGCCAAAGAGTTCCTTCATCCAAACGAAACAGTCCAAGGAAGATAACTCATAATCTACCCTTTTGACCCTTAATTAGGTTAGATGGATGGTCGGAGAAGGCCCCTCTGATCAATCAGCTGGTCATATCAAGCCCTAGCACCTATATGTTTGTCCCAACACTATTGCCTTTATTGCAAGCCCCAACCCTTTTTATCATATATGCACTAGAAGGTGGTGTCTGTGGAAAATTGATACCCATCAAGAATGACTCAAAAATAAATAAAAAATCTCCAGTTCTGAGTTAAATTGAGAGTTTTCTTTCTCCTAGACTGGTTGCCATACCAAGGTTAAAGATCCCAATCTTCCCTACTATTTACCCATAGCTGGAGGGAGAATAATTGTATTCCTACCTTTCCCTGGAATAGCCTAGCAGGCCCAACCATCTCCAGTTCTGAGTTGAATTGAGTTTTCTTTCTCCTAGACTGGTTGCCATACCAAGGTTAAAGATCTCAATCTTCCCTACTATTTACCCATAGCTGGAGGGAGAATAATTGGAATCATACCTTTCCCTGGAATAATAAATAACCATAATAAGCATAAATAACCCAACAAGGGTTGACACGCTGTAAAATCCAACCAACCAACCATACCTATGACAAGGGTATTAAGTATTATATGATAATGCAAACAGCCTCATTCAGGATTTGAACTCAAGTCACCTAGTCCATTTCCAATTATAATAAACATTACACAGCATGAGTAGCACAGATTGGGTAATCTGATTTGTATGGGAGCTGACGGTAGGTGTGGTACCCCACCGCAAACACAATCTCCCTGGTCTAGCACTAGAAAAAAAGAAGATAGACTCCCTCGCTGTCTGGCTGACACCAACTTTAGGCCACTCCGTCGACTTTACTTATTTATTTGCTCTACTTCAGACTCAAAAACAATCTCTTAGGTCTAGCGCTAGTGAAAAGAGGATAGACTCCCTTGCTGTCAGGCTGATATCGACTTTAGGCCACTCCGTCGACTTTACTTACTTATTTGCTCTATCTCAGACTCAAAAACAATCTCTTAGGTCTAGCGCTAGTGAAAAGAGGATAGACTCCCTTGCTGTCAGGCTGATATCGACTTTAGGCCACCCCAACGACTTTACGTACTTACAATCACACATGTAGTATTTCTTCCTAAAATATTTTTAAGCATTGTTGTGGGGGCCTTCAGATCACTTCCTGGGCGTCAGGGTGCCAACCGACCAACCCAGCATCAACCCAGCCCAGCCCAGCCCAGCAGAGCTCAGTCTCCCTAATCGGTCCTGCCTCTCCACCCCTACCCTCAGCACCAATATTCCTTTTGGTCATGGGTTGGTTGGATGATTGCTTCCGTATTTTAGTTTTCCATTCCATTCCCCTCCCCCTGCCGCCGCCACCGCCACCGCAACCTCCGTTGCTGCTGCTGCTGCTGCTGCTGTGCTGTTGCTGCTGCTGATTCGGACATTTTATTTTGGTTCTATCTGTTTTTAGCCTACTTTCAGTTTCTTGAAAGGCAAGCCAAAATTTTCCATCTAAGATAGCTCAGGCCAAAAGGAAAAGATGAGGGGGGGGGGATGATATAGCTGTAATTATTGGATGAGTTCACCTCATGCTGACCCCTAGGCAAACATCCTGACTGTCAATTTTTATTTTTATCCTTCTCATATATATATATATATATATAGGATAAAAATAATATATATATGTATATATATATGTATATATATATATATGTATATATATATATATAGCAGTTTTTACATATAAATATAGCTAATAATATTATCAATATTAATGTATATATATATATATATATAAATCAGTCAGGTTTTGATTTCAGCTGGAGCTAGCCTGCTAAATTCCCTTCCAGAGGGCTCTACCAGGTTATATATGTATATATATATATATATATATATATATATAAACTCATAAGTTGGGAGACTCATAAGTCATGGTGCCACTATATATATATATATATATATATATATATATATATATATATATATAGATAGATTTATATACAGATGACAACACAGTATCTGTGAATAACTTATATATATATATATATATATATATGTGTGTGTGTGTGTGTGTATGTGTGTGTATTTGGGCAGCATTCTTTCATTTATACATGTAGAATTACACAAGAGGCACGTCTCCAGTTTAAAAATTTTATTAACAATCTTTTCGAGCTTTCTGGACAACTTTTTTACATTTGGATGAAATCCGTGGATTAGTCCACCAAAGTTTTTATACCAACCCTGTGAACCTAACTAAAACAGTAACAGCTAATAACTTCCAGTCCAGGCGTAGTACGATGACTGGTGACAATGTAAATTGCAGGGTTTATTTCAGAGTATCTTCTCTTTAGTTAAAAAGTTGGCAAAATAGCCAATTGTCGGTATCAACTGGAAGTGACCAGGGTGTTTTTTCTGAGGTGGAGCGCCACACCTACTCTCAGCTCCTTACTTTTTCAGAGTACCTTTTCTTTATTTAAAAAGTTGGCAAAATGGTCAACTGTCACTATCAACTGGAAGTGACCAGGGAGTTTTTGCTGAGGTGGAGCGCCACACCTACTCTCAGCTCCTTACTTTTTCAGAGTACCTTTTTTTTATTTAAAAAGTTGACAAAATGGTCAACTGGAAGTGACCAGGGAGTTTTTGCTGAGGTGGAGCGCCACACCTACTGTCAGCTCCTTACTTTACCGCACAGATAACATTACCCAACCTGTGCTATTGAGTTGGTGGGGACCGGTATTAAATCTGGAATCTTGCGATTTTTAGGCCCCCTGCCTAAAAATCGCAAGATTTAATACCGGTCCCCAACCGACTGAACGAAACCAGCCCGGTAAAAATACAGTACTTGGTATTCCCAAACAGTCACCCATCGAAGTACTAACCAGGCTGATGCTGCTTAACTTTGGTGATTGGATAAGAACTGGTGTTCTTCTCATGACATGGCAATTATATACATTAATTACAATTAATTACGGAAATCAATATTGCAATATGGACTGGTTGGATTTACGGCATGTAAACCCGTGTTGGGTTATTTTATGCTGAAGACATTTTGTTTTATTCATTCTTGATGGGTATTCAAAATTTTTTATTTTATTTAAACAATTTTTTAAAACTCATTTTTTTCCATTTAACCTATAGACGTACCCTAACAAGTTCTACCATTCTGGGTCAGAGTGGACCTGGGAGTAATGGCAATGAATGGGTAACACCATACTCCCCAGAGATGCAGTTTAATGACACACCAAAACAGGACATTAAAACCGAGAGATTTTTTACATTTTTTTTTTTTTGCATATACACAGGACATGCCCCACCCTCTTTCTTGATCAATTGAGTTGAATTAACCCTGAATATCCTTATGGTGAAACACAAGTAGGTTATTTCTGTACACACTGTAATACTATATATATATATATATATATATATATATATATATATGAGTATAGAAAAAAGGATATGAAAACACCACAAAATGCTGTTAAAGTGAAAACATTTTATAACATATTTTCACTTTAACAGCATTTTGTGGTGTTTTCTATACTCATACCGTCGGATTCATTTCCTTTCTTTTAACTTATATATATATATATATATATATATATATATGGACCATATGACCTTTAGGCACCCCTTTTGCAATCTTGATTCATAAGGATATGTTTTTCATTTACACTGTTAACACGATTTTTAGAGGTTTTTTTTTTAATTATAAAACTAACCCCTAACCCTAACCCCTAATAAACAACCGGATTTTGACAGTGTAAATGAAAAACATGTCCTTAAGAATCGAGATCACAAAAGGGTGCCTAAAGGTCATATGGTCCATATATATATATATATTCCTTTTTTTTTCTTGCTATCATAAACACACACCTACATATGGACCATATGACCTTTAGGCACCCCTTTTGCAATCTTGATTCATAAGGATATGTTTTTCATTTACACGTTAACAGATGATTTTTAGAGGTTTTTTTTTAATTATAAAACTAACCCCTAACCCTAACCCCTAATAAACAACCGGATTTGACAGTGTAAATGAAAAACATGTCCAGATCACAAAAGGGGTGCCTAAAGGTCATAATGGTCCATATATATATATATTCCTTTTTTTTCTTCTTGCTATCATAAACACACACCTACATATGGACCATATGACCTTTAGGCACCCCTTTTGCAATCTTGATTCATAAGGATATGTTTTTCATTTACACTGTTAACACGATTTTTAGAGGTTTTTTTTTTAATTATAAAACTAACCCCTAACCCTAACCCCTAATAAACAACCGGATTTGACAGTGTAAATGAAAAACATGTCCTTAAGAATCGAGATCACAAAAGGGGTGCCTAAAGGTCATAATGGTCCATATATATATATATTCCTTTTTTTTTTCTTGCTATCATAATCACACACCTACATCTCGGTTGATGGAAATTCATTTTGTAGCATTTTGTCTTTTTTTTTATCTACGAAAATACCAACCTCTGACTAAATACTATTTTTGGTAAATAGGTAAGTAAATCTTCATTTTATCAGAGGGGGGTATAAAGTAGATAGAAGACAAAGAAGGGGAAGGTGAATGGGTTTTGATATACAGAGAGAGAGAGAGAGAGGAGAGTAAGAGAAGAAGAAGGGAGAGGGTGAAAGGGTTTGATATACAGTGAGAAGGAGAGTAAGGGGGAGAGTAAGAAAGGGAGTGAGAGGTTAGGAGAGAGAGAGGTGAAAGGGTTTTGATATACAGAGTGAGAAGGAGAGTAAGGGGAGAGTAAGAAAGGAGTGAGAGGTTAGGGAGAGAAATAAAGAGAGGTATAAGCAGAGAAAAAAGAAGGGAGAGGGTGAAAGGTTTCTGATATACAGAATGAGAAGGAGAGTAAGGGGGAGAGTAAGAAAAGTGAGTGAGAGGTTAGGGAGAGAAATAAAGAGAGGTATAAGCAGAGAAAAAAGAAGGAGAGGGTGAAAGGGTTTTGATATACAGAGTGAGAAGGAGAGTAAGAAAGTGAGGGGTTAGGGAGAGAAATAAAGAGAGGTATAAGCAGAGAAAAAAGAAGGGAGAGGGTGAAAGGGTTTTGATATACAGAGTGAGAAGGAGAGTAAGGGGGAGAGTAAGAAAGTGAGTGAGAGGTTAGGGAGAGAAATAAAGAGAGGTACAAGCAGAGAAAAAGAAGAGAGAGGGTGAAAGGGTTTTGATATACAGAGTGAGAAGGAGAGTAAGGGGGAGAGTAAGAAAGGGAGTGAGGTTAGGGAGAGGAGCAAGCAGAGAAAAAGAGAAGTACAAGCAGAGAAAAAAATAGTGAAAAGAATGGTGAGGGAGAGGGCAGAGTACAAGAGAGATAAGGAGAGGGTGGAGACAGAGAACTAGAAAGGTAAAGAGAAGGTGAGGGTAAAGGAAAGAGAGAGAGAGTGGACAGTTGGTGAGAGAAGGAGGTGAAGAGAAAGGAAAGAAAAAAGAAAGAGAAGGAGTAAAGGAAAAGAGGAAGGTAGGGAGAGAGAATAAGAGAGAAATTAAGAGATTGAGAGAAAGAGGAAGTAAAGGAAAGAGAGAGAGTGAGGACAGAATATTCATGAGGAGAGAGAGAGAGAGAGAGAGAGAGAGAGAGAGAGAGAGAGAGAGTAAGTAGGACAGAAGATGAAGAAGGAAGAGGGTGAAAGGGAGGTAAGGAGTAAGGAGGAGAGTAAGAAAGGGAATGAGGGGTTAGGGAGAGAAATGAAGAGAGCTACAAGCAGAGAAAAAACAAGAGTGAAAATAATGGTGAGGGAGGGGGCAGAGAATAAGAAGGGTAAAGAGAGGGGGAGTAAAGGAAAGGGGAGAGTGGGTACAGGATATAGATTAAGAGAGAGAGAGTGAAGAGAAAATAGATAGTGATGAGGTAAAATCAGAGAGAGAGAGAGAGAGAGAGAGGAAAAAGAAGGGAAAAGAGGAAGGACTGAGAGACAAACAGAAAGAAAGAAAGAAAAGGACTACGAATAGAGAGAGAGAGAGAGAGAGAGAGAGAGAGAGAGAGAGAGAGAGAGGAAATAAGAGTAAAGGAAGAGAGAAAGGTAGGGACAGAACCTGAAGAAGAGAGAGTGAGAGGGAGAGTGTTTATTTATTTACCTCACACCCCACTTATGCAGGTATGACACAAGATCGTTTAATGTGGGACCACCCATGAACCGAAGCTCATGGGATGTCAAGCACAAAAAATGCATTGATCCAGTCAACATTCCCCCTCAAGGGGGCACGTCAGGCACTGGGCAATAAACCCAACCCTGCCCCTTTAAATCAAGGGGGGCAGGTGTTGTCACTATTTTATGGGCCATCCTTTAGGCTTCAAGCAACAGCGCTTGTCCAGCGGAAATCCTTGGTGAAGAATCCTTTAATTGTAAGTTCCTTCATCAATGATTGCAAATGGACGTCTGTTCAGTATCAGTGATTAAGTAGTCAACCAGCCATGCATTATGGCTGTTGATTAGTGGAGAAATAAACCATGTGACTCTACCTGGTCTATAAATTTAGGTGGTGAATTGTAGCACACCTTATATACCCGAAATATTCCAACAAGTGTTGCCTGGGGGATGGCCCCCTGGGGGGATGGCCCCCTGGGATCACACTGTTAATTACTTTACTGGTCCAGAGGCCGAAGCCACTGGACACAGGATATAGAGGCTGGGACGAATTTTGAAACTCTTTCATGGTAAAGTGGGTTAGTCAGATCCCTGAGCCTTAAAAGAAGGGATCGAAGTGTTCAAATGCACTGTTCCACTTGTTGGCTGTTGTTGAGAAAATTTGGTATATAAGGTGTGTGCTAGATCCTTGCCTATACTTATAGACTAGCCAGAATCATGTGATCTAACTCTTGGCCAATCACTGGCAGTACTCTGAGGTTGATACAATACTTAACCGACTCTACTGGTCATAATTACACTGACATTCTTTGACTACGGACATAGGATTAAAACACTAGACCTTTACCAATACGCAGGGTAGGACTTATACGCTTACCAAAGGATTCCATAACAGAAGACTTTCTTTAAGCCCTTTTCAACTGGCTAAGGATGGCATTTAAAAACTTTACAGGTTATGGGCCCAGCACACTTTCACACCTGAAGTTGACGACGTGGCCACCGATTCCCAAGGAATTGACTGCCTAACTGGTTTAGAAAAGGAAGTGGTGATTTGCCCAGGATGTGGTGAATAGGGGAAGGACTACCCTGGATATGTTTTGATGGCTGCGATGAGTGGTATCACTGGGCCTGTGCTAACATTTCCATAGCCCCACCCGTGGAAGAACAACGGTTTTATTCAACCTGTGTGAACACAGTTTAAGTTTGAGTTTTAATTTTCAAATGACAAAAGTTAGTATTGCTTTTAATTGTTCGTTGTAAAAGGAAAAAAAAAAAAAAGTTTGAATATTTTTCTACCTGACTGGAGGGTGTTAAAATTAATTTGAAGATTGGAGTGAGCGGGTAGTGGCATAGTCAGGTGAGTATGAGTGAAAGGGATGAAGAAGATAAAAGATGAGAGAGTAAGGGGGAGAGTAAGGGGGAAAATAAGAAAGGGAGTGTGGGGTTAGGGAGAGAATACATGAGAAATAAAGAAAGCTGGAGCGTCCGACTAGTGACCACAAGGTTATAGGTTCCATCCCGACCGGCCTTTGCCAACTCAGCGTATGAGTAGCACAGGGATCTGTGAAGTAAAGTGAGGAGCTGATGGTAGGTGTAGTGCTCTGCCTCTGATGCAGAAACAATCTCCTTGATCTAGCACTAGTGAAAAGGGGACACTCCTTTGCTGTCTGGTTGATACCGACTTTAGGCCACCCTGACGACTTTACTTTTATATCTATCAAGCTATCTCAGTCTGTTCATACATATGTATGTATGAGGAAAAAATGAGTAAAGAAAAGAAATGTAGATGGATAAAAATGAATTTTATCGATATCACTTTTAATCTTCCTAATGATTCAAAAAATATTCTTTTTTTTCGAACATTTAAAATTCTTTTCTTGTCTCCAACGATTTTTATATCTACTCAAAAAATTAAAAAATCACTCTGATGAAGATCGTAAAAAATCTCTCTTTGTACGGAATATTTTATACATTTTTCCTATTATTATTATTATCATCATTTCAACTCCATCTGATTATTTTAATAATAATAATAACGTAAATCCGTATACATTTTGATAAACAGACCGAAACACATGTGTAAGTGATATTGATTAAAAGTGATATCGATAAATTTCATTTTTATCCATCTACATTTATTTTCTTTACTCCTTTTTTCCTCATATTGTCGGATTCAATTTCCATTCTTACATATGTATGTATGTATGAATCTATCTATCTATCTATCTATCTATCTATCTATCAAACAGTCTGTTCCTATCTGTTAAACCTGCTCTGCTTATTTAGCATTGAGCACTTTTGTATGCAAACACTTTTCATATTTGCCATCATCCATATATATTATATATATATATATATATATATATATATACACACATATATATATGTATGTGTGTGTGTGTGTCTATTCATATCTATCTCAGTCTATTCATATCTATCTATCTATCTATCTATCGATCTATATATATATATATATATATATATATATATATATATATGTGAAAATAAAATGGAAATTAATCCGACAGTATGAATAAGATATAATGAAAAAAACAAACGATGTTTACAACTGAAATAGGCTCATCAGAAGAGAAAGTGAGCAAACCGTTTCGGGGCCAATTCTCTTGACGGTTTTTAAAAAGCAACACTCGGCCCATCCTCAACTAATATGAGGACCCTATTGCGTTATAATGTATCAACCGCACGTGGGTCGGTCATCAACAAAAAAAACAAGACAGGAAAAAGACCGTTAGTAAAAACAGAACGCTGCTAGTTAAAACGTTGGAATTAATCAAAAAATAAAATTGTGCTGTCTGCATTAAAAATAATATGAATTTCATTTAAAAATAAAATGAATTTTATTTAAAAATAAAATGAATCTCATTTTCAATTTTGAAAATAATCAGAAGCATTATAGTAATGAAATAAGACTCAAAAAAGTCTGGTGTAAAATTATAGAAAAATGTAAAATATGTATAAAAGTGTATATGGAATATATTTCTTATAGCTGGAATCATGAACATTTTGATATTTTTATACATTTTTATCTTTACAACAAACTCTTTTGAGTTTCCTGTGGATTATAAATGCTTCTGATTTTTAAAAATAAAATTTATTTTATTTTTAACACAGTATATGCATTTTTAATTTAAATAAGATCCGGCTCCGAACATGAATGTTCTCACAGGCGTTCATTTGTACCTTCGTATCTTTTAACGGTTTATTTATTTCCGTCCTTCCATCATATATATTTCGCTCTTGAAGAAGACCGCTAAAGGTTGAAACAGATTCTGTCAGCGATTATCAACATCATTTGTCTTTTCAAAAAATGTTTAATTCATATATATATATCATCATCATCATCATCATGTCCACTTTCAGCGCGGATATCCATGACAATCTCTCTCCATCCGTCCCTATCGCTCATCATTCTCGGGAGGTCCTCTATGCAGCATCCTGCATCCGCACAGAGCTGATCAGTGTACGTTTTTGCTGGTCGGCCCACGCTGGCTTGTCCATGTGCTGGCTTCCACGAGAGGACGTCTCTTATGAGTTCATCCTTGCTTCTCCAGCAGTGTCCCGCATGTCTTGTCCGTCTTACTCGGATGGTTTGGGTGATATGTGGTAGGTGGCCGTACAGCTGCTTTCTCGTGGGGTGCTGTTTCCACATCTTGTTCATGATCACCTGCAGCATTCTTGTGCAGCTCCCATCTAGTTTATTCTCTAGTCGCTTAGTTAGGGTCCAGGTGGTGCAGCCATACGGCAGTACTGACACGACAACGGCCTGGAAGAACTGTCTCTTTAACTTGTCTGTGATATTATATATATATATATATATATATAAAGTGTTGTTATGGATCCAACAGGAGTAAATTAAATATTTTATAAAAAAAGAAGGTTCGCAAAATGGATTATGTTTTTAAAAAAAATTTATTTTTTAATCATTTTACA
>CM042176.1:17863419-17898419 GCA_023376005.1 Doryteuthis pealeii | reverse complement strand
GATTACAAGAAGAGAGAAAGAGTGAGAGAAAGAGAGAGAAAAGTGGTGTAGAGAGAGTAGAAGTGAGAGAAAGAGAGGACAGACAGACATCGGCATACAGAGAGAGAGAGAAGAGAGCATAGAAGAGAGAGAAGAGAGAGGCAAATAGAGAAAGAGAGAATAAGTAGAGAGATTGATTTTACAAGAAAGAGAGAAAGAGACGAGAAAAGTGGTATGAGAGAGAGAGAGAAGAAGAAGACAGACAGGCAGGCAGCAGAGAGAAGAGCAGAGAGAGAGAGGAGAGAGAGAAAGAGCAATAGAGAAAGAGAGAGATAAGTAGAGAGATTGATTTACAAGAAGAGAAAGAGTGAGAGAAAGAGAGAGAAAAGTGTGTGAGAGAGATAGAGTGAGAGAGAAGAGAGACAGACAGACAGTCGGCATACAGAGAGAGAGAGAGAGAGAGAGAGAGAGAGAGCAATAGGAAGAGAGAGAGAGAGCAATAGAGAGAGAGAGGTAGGCAGAGAGATTGATTTACAAGAAGAGAGAAAGAGTAAGAGAAAGAGAGAGAGAGAGAGAGAGTTGTTTAATTGTTTTGTTCACTTGACCGAGATTATCAATATGTATGTAAAAACATCACTCTGTGGGCAAATATCATTTTATTGTTAGTATAATTATTATCCTAATTGCATATATTATTAAGGGTCACAGTTGAATACCCACCAACGTGGGGGTAATTAACTGAGCCTTAATAAACTAACAATAGTCAAATCAACTCTTATATATACATAAAAGTCACATTCCTATAGTATAGAGGTCACTGCCCTATTTCTCAGACCCCCCGGCCCCCTAAAAAGGTGGCACAATTTTCCTTCTTCAAGTATTAGATCTAAACTAGCAGGACCTGTGGATATACCACAGTATGATAATTTAATTATTACAATATTTGATATGCTTATTTTGTTTTGTTTTGTTTTTTGGGGTTTTTTTTTTTACCGCATATCAACATTGGTGGGTCATTTAATGCTGGCTGCTGGCGAAATTTTGAAAGATTCTTAGTGATAGTTTGGTAGAAAAATTTTTAAACTCAATTTTTTTGTAAACAAATTAGAACAAACAGGAACTATCACTCCTGGTCAGAGTGGACCTGGGAGCAATGGTGATGAAGGGGTGCGCGTGTGTGCATATGTGTGTGGAGAGGGGCATCAGGTATAGTGTCGGACTACAGGATTATTATCATTGTTCTACGTTTATGATATATGGAACAATCTTGTTTTATTTAAGTGGCCCCATTAGGGGATTTTAACCCTCTACAGAAGTGCAGTCAGTGTATTACGTACTGGCGTTTTCACCATTACCAAATCTATATAACGTTATATACCTTTCTTACTTCTTACTCTGGTCGTCTATTTTTCTGGCCGGCTTTGGTTCTATCTTCTAACATCTTGGTCTGGTCTAGCGTCTGTGGGACTTCGGTCTGGTTTTCCATGCTAGGGATTTCTTGTTATCAGAAGCCATGTGTCATTGTTAGTTTTTAGGTAATAAACACAAGACTGATTTACGTTGATGTTACTTTATTTATAAATCCCCAAACCAGACAATCTGCGCAGATCCTTACATCTTGCTAGCTTGGCTTCTACTTGCTAACTGACTTAAACTGACTATATCCTTAAACCGGAAGAGGGCCTTCTATGGGGTTCCGGTTCTCACGATCCATCCCCGCAAGGCAAGGTCAGAGTGAGGTCAAGCGCTGTCGCTCACTCTTAAGGCCATCAGCTGTACTAATCGCCATAATGATTTCTACAATACCTTATAAAAGCATTAGGGATCCAATAATTATGTAACAAGTGTATTCTACAGCCCCAGTTGACAGGGCAGTTTGAAGTTGGAGTGACTTGCCCAGAAAATCTGCATTAACAATCTTGGTTTTCAAGCGGGGTCGAATGACCTCAGTTTGTCATTGTGCATTAGTTTTCATTTTTTTTTTCCTCCCTGGCATTTTAATATTACAGAGGCATTCCGCTTTTAGGGTACTTCCTTTTAGAATAGGGGGGGAGGTGCTGCTTAGAGTGTGCCCACTGGGACCACATGAGTTACTTTACCTCACTCACCAGCTCAGAGTTTGAAAACGCTTAATCCAGTATATATATATATATATATTAATTTTAACAATGGAAAGGAGTAACCTACTCGAGTTTCATCGATTGATTCTTCAGGGTTACATTAGTTAAATTAATCGAGATTTCGATTAATCTTAGATGTATAATACATGCCATTATTATACCATCTAAGATTAATCGAAAACTCGATTAATTTAACTAATGTAACCCTGAAGAATCAATCGATGAAACTCGAGTAGGTTACTCCTTTCTATTGTTAAAATAATTTTTGCTCTACATTGTATTGAGCACTTTGTATTTGTTTTTTCTCAATCTTAACCTCTGGATACTGTGCGCTTCCAACGATCGTACTCATACCCACCGATAAGTTACTACTTATACATTTACAAATATATATATATATATATAATATATTATATATATATATATATACACACACTAACCTCTCCGCACGACCAGGATGTGACACAAGGTCAATTTCTTAAGCGGAGACCTCCAGAACTGGAACTTCACCATCAGATAAAGTTTAACATCATTCCCAGGACAGAAAGACCCTCAGCCACCACCTTCTAGCACCCATATGATAAGAAGGGTTGGGGGTTGCCATAAGGGCAATCATATAGGTGCTAGGGCTTGACATGGCCAGTTGATTGATATGTTTACTTAAGAGCCATTGCGAAATTGTTCAATTTGTAAAATGTATAAGTAAGTCGTCACCGAGGGAGTCTATCTCCTTTTCAATAGCGCTAGACCAAGGAGATTGTTTTGGCATCTGAGGTGGAGTGCCACATCTACCGTCAGCTCCTTACTTTACCACACAGATCCCTGTGCTACTCATATGCTGATTTGGCGAGGACCGGTATCGAACTAGGAACCTTGTGATTCCTAGCCCAATGCTCTACCGACTGAGCTAAACCAGTGTAGATATTCCTCAAATATTACTTTAAGGATCGGTTTAGCTCAGTCAGTAGAATGTTCAATTAGGAACCACAAGGTTCTGGGTTCGATACCGACGCTCGCCAACTCAGCGTGTGAGTCACACAGCGATCTGTGCGGTATTGTAAGGAGCTGATGGTAAGTGTGGTGCTCCACCTCAGATGTTAAGAAATAATCTCCTTGGTCTGAGTTGGTGAGGGCCAGTATCAAACCAGGAACCTTGTGATTCCTAGCCGAACGCTCTACTGACTGAGCTATCTCGGCCCATATAATAATCTTGAATAATTTTGATTTTTCAGACTATTGTCCTTATCTATATTGTGATAGTTATTAGCACAACGTTTCGGCTGCTGAGATCATTTTTAGGCTGTGATTTATCCACAGGTATGACCAGCTACTAAGAAATGGTAAAAAAAAAATTGAGTACCCATCAAGAATCAATGAAACAAAACATCTTCAGCATAAAATAACCCAACAACGGTTGACATGCCATAAAAACCAACCAAGAATGAATAAAACAAAATTTCTTCTGCATAAAATAACCCAACAATGGTTGATATGCCATAAAATCCAACCAACCAAGAATGAATAAACCAAAATTTCTTCTGCATAAAATAACCCAACAATGGTTGATATGCCATAAAATCCAACCAACCAAGAATGAATAAACCAAAATTTCTTCTGCATAAAATAACCCAACAAGGGTTGACATGCCATAAAACCAACCAACCAGCCAAGAATGAATAAACCAAAATTTCTTCAGCATAAAATAACCCAGCAACGGTTGACATGCCATAAAAACCAACCAACCAATAAGATGGAAAAGCTATAAAATCCATGAGATCTGCAATTGATCTTTGGTAAGTCCATCTGCCAAGAAAAGGTCACAATGTCTTTTGTTTGGAATCAGAGATTTACTTTTAAAGACTTTTCGTGTATCCTCTTATAAAAACTAAACTACAAAGGTCTAGAATGAAGGATGATCAACACTATATGTTCAATAGACAACACAGACAAATATATATATATATATATATAATATATATATATATATATATATCATACAAATGGTGAACCTCTCGCTTGAAAAGGTGAACCAGAGTGTAAAGAATTCTCACTCAGGTTTCTTTGGGGTTTTTTCTTTTTCATTTTTTTCTTTCTTTCTTTCTTTTCTTTTTCTTTCTTTCTTTCTTTGTTTTTTTTTTTTTTTTTTTTTTCTTCTTTTTCTTTTTTTTTTTTTTTTTTTCTTTCTTTTTTTTTGTCATTTTTGAAACCCGAAAAAGAATACATTTCTTATAATCATTAGTCTGCTGACCTTCGTTCATGAAAGACTTTCTTAAAGGAGACCTTCAGCGGCCATTAAGTTCAGTGCCGAGTCACATCCTATTTATAGAATTCACACAAAGGGGGCTCTCTGACAGTAAAGCCTCTCACACACAGATAAAGGGAGCACAATAGTACCACTTGATTGGGCAAGTTTTCAGCTACAAAACACTATTTTTCCACTATGTTGAAATTTTAAGTGGATTGCTCCAAAAGTAATGCTTCCAATTCATTTTCTTGAATTTATAAAAGACCCAGGTAGCACAATATCTCCATTGGATAGAGCAAGTTTTCAGCTACAAAAATACTACTTTTCCACATAGTCAACAATGGCAATTAACGTATGCTGAGATTTTAAGAAGTTTGCTCCAAAAGTAATGCCTCCTGTATATTTACACAGAAACTACAATAGATACAGAGAACACAACAGCACCATTGGATAGAGCAAGTTTTCAGCTACAAAAACACTATTTTCCACTATGTTGAAATTTTAAGTGGATTGCTCCAAAAGTAATGCTTCCTATTCGTTTTCTCGAATTTTATAAAAGACCCAGGTAGCACAATATCTCCATTGGATAGAGCAAGTTTTCAGCTACAAAAAATACTACTTTTCCACATAGTCAACAATGGCAATTAACGTATGCTGAGATTTTAAGAAGTTTGCTCCAAAAGTAATGCCTCCTGTATATTTTACACAGAAACTACAATAGATACAGAGAACACAACAGCACCATTGGATAGAGCAAGTTTTCAGCTACAAAACACTATTTTTCCACTATGTTGAAATTTTAAGTGGATTGCTCCAAAAGTAATGCTTCCTATTCGTTTTCTCGAATTTATAAAAGACCCAGGTAGCACAATATCTCCATTGGATAGAGCAAGTTTTCAGCTACAAAAATACTACTTTTCCACATAGTCAACAATGGCAATTAACGTATGCTGAGATTTTAAGAAGTTTGCTCCAAAAGTAATGCCTCCTGTATATTTTACACAGAAACTACAATAGATACAGAGAACACAACAGCACCATTGGATAGAGCAAGTTTTCAGCTACAAAACACTATTTTTCCTCATAGTCAACAATGGCAATTAACATATGCTAAGATTTTAAGTGGGTTGCTCCAAAAGTAATGCCTCCTATATATTTTACACTGAGACTACAATAGATACTATATAATATATATGTATGTGTCGGGTTAGCTCAGTCGGTAGAGCATTCGGCTAGAAACCACGAGGTTCCTAGTTCAATATCGGTCCTCGCCAACTCAGCGTATGAGTAGCACAGGGATCTGTGCAGTAAAGTAAAGAGCTGATGGTAGGTGTAGCGCTCCACATCAGACACAAAAACAATCTCCTTAGTCTAGCGTTAGTGAAAAGGGGATAGACAGTTGGTAGAGTGTCTGACTAGAAACCACGAGGTTCCTAGTTCGATATCGGTCCTCACCAACTCAGCGTATGAGTAGCACAGGGATCTGTGCAGTAAAGTAAGGAGCTGATGGTAGGTGTGGAGCTCCACCTCAGATGCCAAAAAACAATCTCCTTTGTCTAGCACTATTGAAAAGGGGATAGACTCCCTTGCTGACTGGCTGATACCGACTTTAGGCTGCCCCGACGACTTTACTTTTTACTTTTACTTATATATATATTTATATACTCAAAAATTATATAATATATCTTATCATAATGGAGCTTATGTAACTGTCTGCAACTAAAACTATGTCACCACTGATGTCATGATTTCCTTAGTTATTTAAGAATTTATTTATGAAATTGTTATTATTTAATCTTAATCAGCACCTTATTTATTAATGATGTCTCTATTAAAGTTTAGTGGAATTAGATTTGCTGTAAAACAGCCAATATTATTAATGAATTTAAAATCCTGAAATATATGTTATATATCTCTAATAAATAGATTATTACATAGTATATGGGGAGAATAATTTACATAATGATTTATTAACAAAATTGGGTTTAATAGATAATTATTTGCTGTTACTGATTTCTAATACTATCATGTTATTCTCAAATGTATTAAAAGCAATCTTATATATAATTTTATATAAATATTGAAATAACATTAAAATAAGTGTAATATTTTTATATTCATTCTTATTTAGTTTTGCTAGTCTTTATAATTTAATATAATATTCTATTACATTAAAACTTAAATACTTGCACCCAGGGGGTGCATACTTTTGTTAGTAATACATACTTATATATATATATATATATATATATATATATATATATATATTGGTTAGGGGGTTGATTTAGAAGGCTGTAAAGGTTTAAAGTTCCAAATGCAAAACAAAGCCTTCACAAAACGTTTTCATCACGTCAGGGTCACCAGTTGTAAGGATTAAAGTGATAATACTTGAAGATAAAACTCCGACAAGGGTTGATAGACAAAACATTTTATATACATAGCACAAGAATTAAACAGGGTACATAATACATAGAGGTGTACATAAACATACATACAAAAGTAGAGATAATGACACATTCATGAATGGAAAAACATAAAAGCAACAGGCATGAGACTAGGAATAGTCCATGCTGTATGAATCACTTACAGTAATGTAGGGGGGGGGGGGCCAAAGCCCCAACAAGAATTAAAACAGAATTTCTTTCAAACATAATTCAGTCCTAAAAGTAAGGAATAATTTAGTATAATTTTTGTGTCATTAAACTAAACAGTAAAAAAGCCTTTAGGAAGCAAAAGTTGATTAACTCAGCTTTAGTATAATAATAAATAGATAGATAGATAGATAGATAGATAGATATCCGTTTACAATGTTGTTTTGATAAAGACCTCTTCATAAGGTCGGAACAGATTTCTGTCAGCAAAACTTTTAACATCTTGTTGTTTTTTCTACAAACTTTCTACACATAGATAGATAGATATCTTGAAATCATTACACCAAATGGACTCAACAACCACCACAAAAAAAAATTATTTTAACCCTCAACTAGATATTAAATGTTAAAAAATTCCTTAATTAAAAATGAATTACATTTTATAGATGATCTTCCAAGTTAACAACATTTTCAAGATAAAAAAAAATTGTAAGTGTCCATAAACGTCTGCAGAATTGAATGATATAATCATTAAGCAAAAGTTCCAATTACATTCACGTGTGAAGCCAATCCTTTGGCATTCATAAGCCTTTCAGCCTTGAAATGTAAACATTTATGAAATAAACATCCTATGATGATGGCCAAAGTCCAAAATTGGTTGGGATTAACAAATTTATAAGAAAATGGACCAGGTTAGCTCAGTCGGTAGAGCATTCGGCTAGTAACCACAAGGTTCCTAGTTCGAAACCAGTCTTCGCCAACTCAGCGTATGAGTAGCACAGGAATCTGTGTGGTAAAGTAAGGAGCTGATGGTAGGTGTGGCGCTCCACCTCAGATGCCAAAAATAATCTTGGTCTAGCGCTATTGAAAAGGGGATAGACTCCCTCGCTGACTGGCTGATACCGACTTTAGACTGCCCCAACAACTTTACTTACTATAAGAAAATAAAAAAATTGCCAATGGCTAGAGTCTCCTTACTTTACCGCACAGATCCTTGTGCTACTCATACACTGAGTTGACGAGGGCTGGTATCAAACTAGGAAGCTTGTGGTTTCTATCTGGACACTCTATTGACTGAGCTAAACCACCCCTTTTAAAAAGTCGTTGGGGTGGCCTAAAGTCAGTATCAGCCAGACAGCAAGGGAGTCTACCGTATATCCTCGAGTATAGTCCACCCTTGAGTATAATCACACGGTTCCTGGTTCGATACCGGCCCTTGTCAACTCAGTGTATGAGTAGCACAGGGATCTGTGCAGTAAAGTAAGGAGCTGATGAAACAGTACATCACATGAAAATAAGCACTCAAAATAGCAATCCCAGCACTTTCATTGATTTTGGTGGACATTGAAAAATTCCGACCTTATTCAATTCAATTTGTAGTTTCTCACGTATTTCTGGTTCAATCTTTAAAATATTTATATGGCTGGAAAGAAAATAAGATATTTTTTCTAAATATGTAATTTGTATCTGTTTTTATCCATTGAATTACTTTTTACAGAAAACCAAGCTAAGATGATGTCATATTAAACAAATCATCCGAATCGTAATCAGCAGCTAAAATCACTCGTCCCAGAAATTCGACCTCCATTTGCCCACCCATAATAAAAGCCAAAACAATCTCCTTGGTCTAGCACTAATGAAAAAGGGATACCGTAAATCCTCGAGTATAATCCGCACTTTTTTCCCCAAAATTTAAAGGTCAAAATCCCTAGTGCGTGCTATATACGGGGTTAAAAAATGAAAAATATTTTCTAAGCAATGTCCGAGTCTTTATTTTCTGTCCGGCAAGGTTTATTCAGATGCATTTTTTTTCTGAGGTATAGCCCTGCATTAAAAACCAACTCAGTATAGGAGTAGATAGATCCCTGTGCAGTAAAGTGAGGAGCTGATGGTAGGTGTGGCGCTCCACCTCAGATGTCAAAACAATCTCCTTGATCTCGCACTAGTGAAAAGGGGGATAGACTCCCTTGCTGTTTGTCTGATACCGACTTCAGGCCATCCCGACGACTTTACTTTACTTTATATATATATATATATATATATATATATATATATATATATATATATATATAGAGAAGTAAATACACAGGCGATGTGTTTTGATATGGCTTTTTAAGGCGGTCTTCCTATCTATAGCTCTGCTGATGAGGCCTAATAGACCGAAATGTACATACAGAGATTGATTTTTCTCGATTTGTTTAGCCTTACATTTGAATAGGTATGCCCGCCTAATTCATTAATTATTGATTAATTAACTTTCAAAATTAGCTACGACTTCAATTGAGCACATATTCTTCCAAAAATATATATATATATATATATATATATATATATATATATATATATAAACTAAACCTTTACAAATTAATCAAATTTTGGCATTAAATACCCCACAAAGTTTGATATGCCATTAAACATATTTATTTAATGGCATATCAATCTTTGTGGGGTATTTTGGTATTAAATGCCCCAGATAGTTTGATATGCCATTAAAACATATTTATTTAATGCATATCAATCTTTGTGGGGTATTTTGGTATTAAATACCCCACAAAGTTTGATATGCCATTAAACATATTTATTTAATGGCATATCAATCTTTGTGGGGTATTTTGGTATTAAATACCCACAAAGTTTGATATGCCATTAAACATATTTATTTAATGGCATATCAATCTTTGTGGGTATTTTGGTATTAAATACCCCAGAAAGTTTGATATGCCATTAACATATTTATTTAATGGCATATCAATCTTTGTGGGGTATTTTGGTATTAAATGCCCCAGATAGTTTGATATGCCATTAAACATATTTATTTAATGGCATATCAATCTTTGTGGGGTATTTTGGTATTAAATACCCCACAAAGTTTGATATGCCATTAAACATATTTATTTAATGGCATATCAATCTTTGTGGGGTATTTTGGTATTAAATACCCCACAAAGTTTGATATGCCATTAAACATATTTATTTAATGGCATATCAATCTTTGTGGGGTATTTTGGTATTAAATACCCAGAAAGTTTGATATGCCATTAACATAATTTATTTAATGGCATATTAATCTTTGTGGGGTATTTTGGTATTAAATACCCCAGAAAATTTGATATGCCATTAAACATACTTATTTAATGGCATATCAATCTTTGTGGGGTATTTTGGTATTAAATACCCCAGAAAGTTTGATATGCCATTAAACAAATAAACCCAACCAAACATTTACAAATCAATCAAATTTTGGCATTAAATTGCCCATAAGGAGTTGATATGCCATTATTGATAATATTTCATTTGAAAATAAATATAGATAATAGTAAGTGAATAGTTTGTGGAATTGTCTGCTTTCCCGAGGGAGTGATGTCTGTGGGTAGGGGTTGTCTCTCTGGAAAGTCGGCCAAGAAAATATTAGAATTTGTTTTGGGTTGAAAACTAACCCTTGGCACTAAAGACACTGTCTAAACAAATCTTACCCAAACAGAACAAATAAGAGAGAGAGAGAAGAGAGAGAGAGAGAGAGAGAGAGAGAGAGAGAGAGAGAGAGAGAGAGGGGGGCAAAGTAGAAAGAAAGACCAAAGATAATAGGTAGAGAAGAAAGAGAAGGATGGGAAATGATAAGAAAGAGAGAACATGAGAATCACAGAGAGGGGAACCATGTAAGGAAATAAGAGAGATAGAGAGATAGAGAGATAGTGGGAGGAGGAGAGAAGAAAGAGACGAAGAAAGAGAGAAACAAAACTAAAGAGAGATGAAAGAGAAAAAGAGAAGAAAGACAGAATTTGGAGTTAAAGAAGAAATAAAGGGAGAATAGAAAGAAAGAGAAGACATGAGAATCACAGAGAGAGGGACCATGTAAGGAAATGAGAGAGAGAGAGAGAGAGAGAAGAAGAAAGCGGCAAAAGAAGAGAAGAAGAAGAAGAAGAAGAAGAAAGAGGCAACAGAAGAAGAAGAAGAAGAAAAAGAAGAAAGAGCCAACAGAAGAAGAAGAAGAAGGCAAAAGAAGAAGGCAAAAGAGAAGAAGAAGAAGAAGAAGAAGAAAGAGGCAACAGAAAAGAAGAAGAAGAGAAGAGGGAGAGAGGAAGAAGAAGAAAGAGGCACAGAAGAAGAAGAAGAAGAAAGAGGCAACAGAAAGAAGAAGAAAGAGGCAACAGAAAGAAGAAGAAGAGAAAGAGGCAAAAGAAGAAGGAAGAAGAGAAGAGGGAAGAAGATGAAGAATAGAGAAGAAGAAGAAGAAAGAAGAAGAAGAAGAAGAAAGAGGCAACAGAAGAAGAAGAAGAAGAAAAGAAGAAGAGAGGCAACAGAAGAAGAAGAAGAAGAAGAGAAGAAGGCACAGAAGAAGAAAGAGAGAAGAGAAGAAGAAGAAGAAGAAGAAGAAAGAGGGCAACAGAAGAAAAGAAGAAGAAGAAGAAGAAGAAGAAGAAGGAGAAGAAGAAAAGAACAGAGGCAACAGAAGAAGAAGAAGAAGAAGGCAACAGAAGAAGAAGAAGAAAGAGGCAACAGAAGAAGAAGAAGAAGAAAAAAGAAGAAAGAGGCAACAGAAGAAGAAGAAGAAGAAAAAGAAGAAAGAGCCCAAAGAAGAAGAAGAAGAAGCCAAAAGAAGAAGGCAAAAGAAGAAGAAGAAGAAGAAGAAGAAGAAAGAGGCAACAGAAAAGAAGAAGAAGAAAGAGGCAACAAGAAGAAGAAGAAAAGAGGCAACAGAAGAAGAAGAAGAAGAAAGAGGCAAAAGAAGAAGAAGAAGAGGAGAAGAAGAAGAAGAAGAAGAGAAGAGAAGAGGCAACAGAGAAGAAGAAAGAGGCAAAGAAGAAGAAGAGAAAGAAGAAAGAGGCAACAGAAGAAGAAGAGAAGAAGAGAGAAGAAGAAGAGGAAGAAGAAGAAGAAGAAGAAAGAGGAAGAAGAAGAAGAAGAAGAAGAGGGAGAAGAAAGAAGAAGAGAAGAAGAAGAAGAAGAAGAAGAAAGAGGCAACAGAAGAAGAAGAAGAAGAGGGAGAAGAAGAAGAAGAAGAAGAAGAAGAAAGAGGCAACAGAAGAAGAAGAAAGAAAGAAAGAAGGCAACAGAAGAAGAAGAAGAAGAAGAAGAAGAAGAAGAAGAGGCAACAGAAGAAGAAGAAGAAGAAAAAGAGAAAGAGCCAACCAGAAGAAGAAGAAGAAGGCAAAAGAAAGAAGGCAAAAGAAGAGAAGAAGAAGAGAAAGAGCAACAGAAGAAGAAGAAGGAAAGGAAAGAGGCAACAGAAGAAGAAGAAAGAGGAACAGAAGAAAAGAAGAAGAAGAAGAGAGGGAGAAGATGAGAATAGAGAAGAAGAAGAAGAAGAAGAAAGAGGCACAAGAAGAAGAAGAGGCAACAGAAGAAGAAAGAAGGAAGGAAGAAAGAGGCAAAAGAAGAAGAAAGAAGAAGAAGCAGAAGAGGAAGAAGATGAAGAAATAGAGAGAAGAAGAAGAAGAAGAAGAAGAAAGAGGCAACAGAAGAAGAAGAAAAGGCAACAGAAGAAGTAAGAAGAAAGAAAGAGGCAAAAGAAAGAAGAAGAAGAAGAAAAAGAGGAGAAATGAAGAATAGAAAAAGAAGAAGAAAAGAAAGAAGAGAAGAAGAAGAAAAGGCCAAAGAAGAAGAAGAAGAAGAAGAGGGAGAAGTATGAAGAATAGAAAAGAGAAAGAAGAAGAAGAAGAAGAAGAAGAAGAAGGGCAACAGAAAGAGAAGAAGAAGAAGAAGAAGAAGAAGGGAGACGATGAAGAATAGAAAAGAAGAAGAAGAAGAAAAGAAGAAAGACACCAGAAGAAGAAGAGAAGAAAGAGGCAAAAAGAAGAAGAAGAAGAAGAAGGCAACAGAAGAAAAAAAGAAGAAGAAGAAAAGAGGCCAGAAGAAGAAGAAAGAGGCAACAGAAGAAGAAGAAAGAGGCAACAGAAGAAGAAAGAAGAAGAAGAAGAAGAAAGGGCAAACAGAAGAAGAAAAAGAAGAAGAAGAAGAAGAAAGAGGCAACAGAGAAGAAAAGAAGAAGAAGAAGAAGAAGAGGCCACAGAGAAAGAAGAAGAAGAAGAAGAAGAAGAAAGAGGCAACAGAAGATAGAAGAAGAAGAAGAAGAGAAAAGGCAACAGAGAAGAAGAAGTAGAAGAAAAGAAGAAGGCAAACAGAGAAAGAAAAAGAAGAAGAAGGCAACAGAAGAAGAGAAGAAGAAGAGGCAACAGAAGAAGAAGGAGAAGAAAGAAGAAGAAAGAGGCAACAGAGAAGAGAGAAAATGAAGAAGAAAGAAGAAGTAAGAAAGAGCAACAGAAGAGAAGAAGAAGAATCATATTCTCTCTCTTTTTCTCTTCTGTTGCAGGCAACAGAAGAGAAGAAGAAGACAGAGGCCAACAGTATATGTAAGAAAACGTAAGTATAGTTACAGTTACAAGTTAGGCCAAGGCTTAGAAGTAAGAGACAAAGAAAGCAAAGAAAGAAGAGCAACCATCTTTCTTTTTCTTCATCTTCTGTTGCCTCTTTAGAAGTAAGAAGATCATGTCTAGGCATAACAGTATAGACAGAATGAAGAATCGCATATGAAGAAAGAGGCAATTCACTGAAGAAGAAGAAAGTATGTCGCACTACTCTACGTAATGCTTTCATCATTAAGAAGAACGAAGAAGATAGAAAGACTGTTTTTGCGGTATTATTGATTACAGATTTAGACTAATACTTTATTGACACAAGAGAGTAAAAATTGCGTACTTAATTTTTACTGTCAAAGTACATGGGCACTGGACCGGTGCCAACATATGAAATAATCACTTATAGATTATAGTTGATAAATTATTAGTGTTCAGAGAGGAGAGATTGCGAGAGAGAGTATGAGAGATGAGAGCGGGGGCGAGAGAAGAGGGGCGTAGGGGAGAGGAAGGAGAGACATACATACATACAGATCAACAGACAGACAATACAGTTACTGTAGTTTGGGGAGACAGAATATGAACCAGTGTAGACATTATGGTGCGCAGAGTAATAAGAGGGATTAGTACATGTGACGGTCCGTTTCTAGAGGAAGCAGCCAAGGTAGAACATGGAGGCCGTATGTGTATTTAACATATAATTTCAATGCTCATACCTTGCAGAAGCACATGGGGGGGGTAAAAATGTGGAAATATTCACATATTACAATGTTGCACTTCGCTGTACTATCGAAATGCTAAATACATTTGTTAAGTGCCACATATGGTTTAGTTGCCGATAGAGCCTAATTCTCATTCAACTAAATACGCTTTTCTACACTACATCACTGTGCTACTCTCTGTAGCTTTCCGGTTAACGCGCCGCGGGGATGTGTCGAGAAATAAAATTAACACTTTACATGTCACTACTTTTTTGTTCTTTTAATAGAGTTACTTGCATTGAATTCTTATCCTTCTGTAAGATCTATTATAGATACAGTTGTTTTGGGTTACTTGTTCTACTGTCATGGTATACTATAGTATTGGCTTCTAATATATCTTCCTTTGCTCGAATTCACTTTTTAGTATGCCACTTGATGCTATCTTAACTGGTTGTCTCTTCTTAGTCTATGTCTTTCTTCTTGTTATGGAGTCCTTCTCTTTGCCTATTCTGCTTTGTTCCTCTTGATCATGTCTCTTGCATTGAATATAATATTCATTATACTTTTTCGACAACTTGTCCCAGTGGTGTACTGACTGAATGACTTCTTCTTCTTCTGAGTAACTATTATTCTTGTAGTGATGTGCTTAGGTCTTTCGCTTATCTCTCTCTATCCTTCATGGACTATCCTTTGGAGAGCGTGAGTCCTCGAAAGTTTGCAATTTTTTATCGTTAAATACAGGTACATCACTTTGGCAGCTCTCAGATCGTCCTTTTTTCTACTCAACATTTCCACTAATAAGTCTGTCACCTGTTAGCCACTATACAGCTTAAACAACTCTCCCAGAATTATTAACTATCAATTCAGAGTATGCAGATCTGATACTCGCACCTGATATAACTATTATACGATATAGTCACTCACAGTATATCTTCACTTCATGCGCATACTTACGGTGGCAGTCAATTAAGCTTTGCAAATATTCTTCTAGTAGCATGGAGGTACAATTATGCAGCCTCATTAGACTCCTTCTTGACTCAGATGACTTCTGTCCGAATGCTCATAGCATTCTTCTATCTTTGCGTCTCCGGTTTCATCCTTAGTTCCAGAATTTATGGCTATATGTTTATTAGCAAGCCAATATATAGAACTCTGGTGTTATGTGCATTCTCTTCTCGCTTAAGTTCCTGTATGTCCAATGATGGTCTGTAATACCAATTGCTATATGCCTACACTGAGTCACTTACAATCTATGTACCCTCTATACTAATACACTCCAACAGCTGCGTGCAGCAGTTGTCAGTGTCTGGCTATATACGTGATATTTGGGCCTCGCTGCTTCTTCTCTTCGGTGAGCTCACTGTGGCCTCATTCAACGAGTCCTTATTGTTTGGAGGAGTAGGCATCGTCTACGCCTTATATCCTAAAATCTATTTCCATCATTCTTGTCTAGGAGGTTGGACGAAATCAAATATTATAATTTTCATTTAAACATCATCATAAGGTTCCCTTATGTATCTTGAAATCGTACTGTAGATTATCTATCTCTACCATTCTAGCATATCCCTCTTCTTCTTTTCTTCTTGACTTCGTTGATCATTCACTGTTGTGCCAGTCATTTACATTATGCTTCTCTTGTCTAATGCATTTCATAGCTCTATTGAGGTACAAATTTCGTTAGCTCATGACTTGGTGCCTTTTATCCTTTGATATCCATTGCTTGTAACGTACTGTATGCTGCAACTCTCGGAGAAATACACTATGAGCAACTTGTCAAATCTTATACATAACGAGTAGTCCACCTATTCTTGCAATGCTACTGTACAACCTCTATCTACATCACTTCTTGAATACTTCTTCTTCCATGGTATATGCCTATGCGTTGGCTTACATTTCATCTCTCTAGTGTATATTACGGGTACTAAGTTCTTGCATTCTTACTCTTATGTCACTTCATGTTGATCGCCGCAGCTCTAGATCCTTTTTCTTTCTCTGTTCTATCACTCGTCTTCATTTGTCTCGCACACGCTTGTGAGCTAATATTAAAAGCACTCCATCTTCTCTGTAATATCTCCCTAATAGCGCTGCTATGATTGTAACTTGTATCCTGTAAGACTACTTATTGTGATATCTTCACTCTTGCTTTTCGTTTCATCTGTTGGCGCGGGTGGGTGATATGTTCACTTCATGGCTATGATCTCGCGTGAGCTTCTAATACATGTTTGCTCAACTCTATTTTCACTGTAGCCCTGAGTTGCCATCTTACGCTATGTTTCCTATGCACTTCACTTTTTGTCTCGCTCTCAATGTTGTCGAAGTTGTGAGCAAAAAAATATACTATTATGACACATACTTCAACAATGTCGCTATATGATCTCGTAATGACTGTAGCAAACTACTTATAGACTTAAATGCTCACTCACGTGGTAATTCTATTCATATGATACTTCATTGGCGTGAGCCTCTTCAAAGTTTTCTGTCAGTATTTTTAGTATCTTGAGGCATCTTAATTGCATAGTCTCTAGATTACTTCTTGTCCTATCGCTCTCGTGCTCTTCGATAGTGCTGAGTAAACACAATTACTTAATTCTTCGGAAACTCCATCTTCTAACATAGATGTCTCGCACTTTCCGAATGCACCTGCACGTTACACTATTTATACTTCGATAAATGTACCACGCCGGAATCTTCACTTCTTCAACTCAGATATTCTTTCATACGGCTCGTTGTCAGTCTATCAAGTATGCTGTTTGCAGATTTTCTAGTACGCTTGTCAGAGGCCACTTATCTACTGCTATGTCTAGAGCCTTATTTCGCCAATGCTTTGTGGCGTATCTAGGTGAGATAAAAACTGTAGTCATATTCTAGTCTCGTATATTACTTATTCAATATTGCGCTTACTCGCTTCGCATCTCGTATGCATTGCCTGTCAGAATCTTATTTGGCATCACTCGATAAATGCTTATGAGGTGAATTTACTTCTATACGTATATTAGCGCGTAGTCAAAAGTTTTTGCAAGATTTTTAGTAGGCAAGAGGCACAATTAGCAGCTCTTAGATTATTTTGCCATGTTGTGAAGGTGGAGAAAAAAATATACACTTATCGAAATATACTATGTGTATCCGATTTGTATATCTGTACGCTTGACGACATCGTTTGACTACATAATGTTCAGGTTCGCTATATTTATTACTCTCTCATGGGGATATTCTGACAGGTCTATGTTTCAGTAATTTTGCAGGATCTTAGTCATGTCATCATTGCTATCACAAACTTGTAGTGAGGCACTCTTTCGTTCCAATTGTTGTGAAGGTGACCGAATTCACACTTCTTGCTGATCTCGTGAGAGTGCTTCCTGTAGTCTCACTCTGATACTTTCTAAGTGCTATCTCTTCTCTCACTGGACTCTTTGCTGCTATGTGCTTGAGTCCTGCTCTCTGACAATTCTATTACGTTTTTAGGCTCGCACTGACGCCTTCACTCTGTTATTGTTATTCTTTGTTGCTCTAAGGTTATTATTTTAGTTGCTTGTTGTTATTGTTTAAAATTATTTTTGTTGTTATTGTTATTGTTTTAGATTATTTTTGTTGTATGTTGTTATTGTTTATTGTTTAAATTTATTTTTGTTGTTATTGGTTGTTATTGTTATTGTTTAAAATATTTTTGTTGTTGTTATTGTTATTGTTTAGATTATTTTGTTGTTATTGTTGTTTTTTGTTAATTGTTTTAATATTATTTTTGTTGTTGTTATTGTTATTGTTTTAGATTATTTTTGTTGTTGTGTATTGTTATTGTTTAGATTTATTTTTGTTGTTATTGTTGTTATGTTTAAATTATTTTTTGTTGTTGTTTATTGTTATTGTTTAGATTATTTTTGTTGTTATTGTTATTGTTAAATATTATTTTTGTTGTTATTGTGTTATTGTTATTGTTTAGATTATTTTTTATTGTTATTTTAAATATTTTTGTGTTATTGTATTGTTTCATTATTTTTGTTGTTTATTGTTGTTATTGTTATTGTTTAAATTATTTTTGTTGTTATGTTATTGTTTAAAATTATTTTGTTGTTATTGTTGTTATTGTTATGTTTTAGATTATTTTTGTTGTTATTGTTATTGTTTAATATTTTTGTTGTTATTGTTGTTATTGTTATTGTTTAGATTATTTTGTTTGTTATTGTTGTTATTGTTATTGTTTAAATTATTTTTTGGTTGTGTTTATTGTTATTGTTTAGATTATTTTGTTGTTATTGTTGTTATTGTTATTGTTAAATTATTTTTGTTGTTGTTATTGTTATTGTTTAGATTATTTTTGTTGTTATTGTTATTGTTTAAATTATTTTTGTTGTTATTGTTGTTATTGTTTAACTTATTTTTTGTTTGTTATTGTTTGGTTATTGTTATTGTTTATTGTTATTTTGTTGTTTGTTGTTATTGTATTGTTTGAATTATTTTTGTTGTTGTTATTGTTGTTATTGTTTAGATTATTTTTGTTGTTATTGTTGTTATTGTTGTTATTGTTTAAAATATTTTTGTTGTTATTGTTGTTATTGCTATTGTTATTTTGTTGTTATTGTTGTTATTGTTTAAATTATTTTTGTTGTTGTTATTGTTATTGTCTAGATTATTTTTGTTGTTGTTATTATTGTTATTGTTTAGATTGTTTTTATTTCTAGTTGTTTTGTTGTTGTTTATTGGCAATTGGCTTTTGATTTTTTTTCAGGTCAGCATAGCAGAACAACAACATTGATTGGAGGAATCAAATAAACAACTTGGCCTCTGGACCATTGGTAAAAAGTAAACAAACAAAAAACAAAAATAAAAGGTATATATAAAACAAGGTAGTCATGTTTATGAATGATTATAGATATATCTATATATATTTCCTTTGAAAACACAACCGCAACGATAATCAAATAGGCAAATCAGTGTGAACGAGAAAAAGACGTTGGAAATGTGAGAAGGGATTATTCAGGGGAAGAGAAAAATAGAGATGAACATTGTAAAGGAGAGTGAAAAAGATACAAGGAGATATTTACTCATGTTTATTAGTAAACGCACACACACACACATATATGTATATATAAATGTCTATAATATAGGATATTTATATATATATATATATGTATGTATATCATAATATAATTATGTATACATATATGTTATATATAATTATATATATATATGTATGTATGTAAATCATAATATAATTATGTAACATATATGTATAATATTGTATATATTATGTGATATATCATAATATTTATGGATATACATATAGTGATATACATAATATAATTTTATGTATAACATATATGTATATATATTATATATATATATATATATATATATGTTATATCATAATATAATCTATGTATACATATATGTATATATATATATATATATATATGTATGTATATTATAATATAATCTATGTATACATATACGTATATATATATGTATATATATATATGTATGTATATTATAATATAATCTATGTATACATATACGTATATATATATGTATATATATATATATATATATATATGTATGTATATCATAATATAATTTATGTATACATATATGTATATATATATATATATGTAGTATATCATAATATAATCTATGTATACATATATGTATATATATATATGTATGTATATCATAATATAATCTATGTATACATATACGTATATATATATATATATATATATGCATGTATATCATAATATAATCTATGTATACATATATGTTATATATAATATATATATATATATGTATGTATATCATAATATAATCTATGTATACATATATGTATATATATATATATATATATATATATATATATATGTATGTATATCATAATATAATCTATGTATACATATATGTATATATATATATATATATATATATATATATATGCATGTATATCATAATATAATCTATGTATACATATATGTATATATATATAATATAGTAATTATACATATATATATATATATAATATAGAAAATATACATATATATATATATAAGTTGACGGGGCGGCCTAAAGTCGGTATCAGCCAGTCAGCGAGGGAGTATATCCCTTTTCAATAGCGCTAGACCAAGGAGATTGTTTTTTAGCATCTGAAGCTCCTTACTTTACCGCACAGATCCCTGTGCTACTCATACACTGAGTTGGCGAGGACCGGTGTCAAACTAGAAACCTTGTGGTTCCTAGCCAAACGCTCTACCGACTGAGCTAACCCGGCCCTATATATATATATATATATAATATAGAAAATATACACACACACATATATATATATATATATATACCCAACACAACCATGAACATAGATACATGTACATACACACACACACACACCCACACACAAGCACAAACACACACAAAAAGAAAACCACAAACACACACACAAATTCTTTAGAACAAATAGTAAATTTCAAGCACACGCACACATGACCTATCAAATATCAAAAATCCAACAAACAACATCAGAAGAAGGGGTATGACTATTAATATAAACAAATAGACAACCATAAAATTTCAAAACCTTAAACTTGAAATTTATGATCTGCCACCCAAAAAAAAAACACCTGCTAAAACACAGATTGTTAACAAATTAAATCTTCGACACTCTCATCAAACAGGAAGGGAGGGATTAGATACTTGTATATGAAAAATGAATGGAAAATATTTAGAAAAACAAACACATGATGTTAAATTCGCTGACAGAATTCTGTTTCGACCCTTTATTGAAGTGGTCTTGATCAAGAGCGAGTTCAGCAAATTTACATCATGTGTTTGTTTTTTCTAAATATTTATTTCACACTGTCGGATTCACTTCCATTCATTTTTAATATTGTCTTTTGAAAAAACAAAAACACCAGGATTTCTTACATCTTATCCGGTGAACATCGTGGTCTACAGTGCTTGGATTTTTTGAACTTTTTTGATACTTTTTTTTTACATTTTTATACACATTTACATCAAACTCTTTTGACTATAATGCTTCTGATTTTAATAAAATAAAATAAATTTATTTATATATTTTTCATAACAGAATACGCATTTTCTAAATTTAAAAAATTTTAAATTTAAAAAAAAAAAAAAAAAATTCCGGCTATAATATTGAACGTTTCATCTGCACCACTTTCGTCTCATAACGGTCCGCTTTCGCCGTTCTCTCTATCATACACAACTCGCTCTTGATGAAGACCACTTCAATAAAGGGTCGAAAACAGAATTCTGTCAGCGAATTTTACATCATGTGTTTGTTTTTTCTAAATATTTTTTCATACTTGTATATATATATACATGTACATATTGATATTCCTGACAGAATATGGTTAATTAATACCTGAAGAATATATCAGTTGATCTAAAACATGTGTCGCAAATGTAAAATGATTAAAAAATAAAAATTTTTAAAAACATAATCCATTTTGCGAACCTTCTTTTTTTTATAAAATATTTAATTTACTCCTGTTGGATCCATAACAACACTTTATATATATATATATATATATATATATATCTCACAGACAAGTTAAAGAGACAGTTCTTCCAGGACGTTGTCGTGTCAGTACTGCCGTATGGCTGCACCACCTGGACCCTAACTAAGCGACTAGAGAATAAACTAGATGGGAGCTGCACAAGAATGCTGCGGGTGATCATGAACAAGATGTGGAAACAGCACCCCACGAGAAAGCAGCTGTACGGCCACCTACCACATATCACCCAAACCATCGAGTAAGACGGACAAGACATGCGGGACACTGCTGGAGAAGCAAGGATGAACTCATAAGAGACGTCCTCCCGTGGAAGCCAGCACATGGACAAGCCAGCGTGGGCCGACCAGCAAAAACGTACACTGATCAGCTCTGTGCGGATGCATGGATGCTGCATAGAGACCTCCCGAGATGATGAGCGATAGGGACGGATGGAGAGAGATTGTCATGGATATCCGCGCTGAAAGTGCAACATGATGATGATGATGATGTATATATATTGAATTAAACATTTTTTGAAAAAGACGAATGATGTTGATAATCGCTGACAGAATCTGTTAAACCTTTAGCGGTCTTCTTCAAGAGCGAAATATATATGATGGAAGGACGGAAATAAATAAACCGTTTAAAAAGATACGAAGGTACAAATGAACGCCTGTGAGAACATTCATGTTCGGAGCCGGATCTTATTAAATAAAAATGCATATACTGTGTTAAAAATAAAATAAATTTTATTTTTAAAATCAGAAGCATTTATAATCCACAGGAAACTCAAAAGAGTTTGTTGTAAAGATAAAATGTATAAAAATATCAAAATGTTTCATGATTCCAGCTTATAAGAAATATATTCCATATACACTTTTATACATATTTTACATTTTTCTATATTTTACACCAGACTTTTTTGAGTCTTATTTCATTACTATAATGCTTCTGATTATTTTCAAAATTGAAATGAGATTCATTTTATTTTTAAATAAAATTCATTTATTTTTAAATGAAATTCATATTATTTTTAATGCAGACAGCACAATTTTTATTTTTTGATTATTCCAACGTTTAACTAGGCAGCGTTCTGTTTTACTAACGGTCTTTTTCCTGTCTTGTTTTTTTGTTGATGACGCGACCCACGTGCGGTTGATACATTATAACGCATAGGGTCTCATATTAGTTGAGGGATGGGCCGAGTTGTTGCTTTTTAAAAACCGTCAAGAGAATTANCCCAACGAACTTTTTAAAGGGGCGTTAGTCAGTCAGTAGAGTGTCCAGATAGAAACCACAAGCTCCTAGTTTGAAACTGGCTCGTCAACTCAGTGTATGATATAGCACAAGGAGATCTAGGCCATTAGGCAATTTTTTTTATTTTTCTATATAAATTTTGTTAACCCAACCAAATTTTTATGGACTTTGCCCATCATCATAAGGATGTCTATTTCATAAATGTTTTCTTTCAGGTGTAAAGCTTATGAATGCCAAAGGATTGGCTTCACACGTTGAATTAATTTGGAACTTGCTTAATGACTTATATCATTCATATTCTGCAGACGTTTATGGACACTTAACAACTTTTCAAGATAAAAAAAATTGTAAGTTGGAAGATGCTATCTATAAAATGTAATTTCATTTTTTAATTAAGGAATTTTTTAACATTTAATATCTAGTTTGGGGTTGAATAATTTTTTTTTTTGTGTGGTGGTTGTTGAGTCCATTTGGTGTTTAAGATATCTATCTTACCTATCTATCTATCTATTATTATACTAAAGCTGGAGTTAATCAACTTTTTGCTTCCTAAAGGCTTTTTTACTGTTTAGGTAATGACACAAAAATTAACTAAAATTATTCCTTACTTTTAGGACTGAATTATGTTTTGAAAGACAAATTCTGTTTTAATTGGTTTAATAGTTGGTAATTTGCAATTAAGTCAAAATGTGGGAAGATCATCTATAAAATGGTAATTAATTTTTTTTAATATTAAGGAATTTTTTAACATTAATATCTATTTGAGGTTGAGATAATTTTTTTTTTGTGTTTGGTTGTTGAGGTCCATTTGGACTGTTTCAAGATATCTATCAATCTATCTTATCTTCTCATTCTATTTATTATTTATACTAAAGCCTGATTAATCAACTTTTGCTTCCTAAAGGCTTTTTTACTGTTTAGTTTAATGAACAAAAAATTGATGCCTAAATTATTCCTTTACTTTTAGGATTGAATTATGTTGAAGAAAAATTCTGTTTTTTTAATGGTTTCTAATTAGTTGTAATTTTGCAATTAGTCAAAATGTTGGAAGATCATCTATAAAATGTAATTAATTAATAAGGAATTTTTTAACATTTAATATATATTTTGAGGGTTGAAATAATTTTTTTTTATGTGGTGGTGTGGAGTCCATTTGCGTGGATTGTAATGATTTCAAAGATATCTATCTATCTATCTATCTATCATTATTATTATACTGCATTATCAAAAATTATATTAATTTTTTTAATTAATGGAATTTTTTTAAACATTTAATATTTATTTGAGGCGTTGAAATAATTTTTTTTTGTGTGTGGTTGTGAGCCAATTTTGTTTGTAATGATTTCAAGATAATTCTACTATCTATCTATCTATCTATCTATCTATTATTTACTGGCATATTCAAAATTATTAATTTAATTAAGGAATTTTGAACATTTATATTTATTTTGAGGTTGAAATATTTTTTTCTTCCTGTGGTGGTTGTTGGAGTCCATTTGTGTAATGATTTCCAAGGATATCTATCTATCTATCTTATCATATCTATCTTATATACTGCATATCAAAATTATTAATTTTTAATTAAGGAATTTTTTAACATTTAATTATCTAATTTGAGGCTGTTAAATAATTTTTTTTTTTGGTGGTTGTTGAGTCCATTTGGGTATTGTAATGATTTATCAAGATATCATCTATCTATACTATTCTATCATCTATTATTATACTGGCATATCAAAAATTATTAATTTTAATTAAGGAATTTTTTAACATTTAATATCTAATTTGAGGGTGAAATATTTTTTTTGATGGGTGGTTTGTTAGAGTCCATTTGTTGTAATGATTTCAAGGATATCTACTATCTATCTATCTATCTATCTATTGTTGTAGAAAGTTTGTAGAAAAAACCAACAAAGATGTTTAAAAGTTTTGCTGACAGAAATCAGTTCCGACCTTATGAGAGGTCTTATCAAACAACATGTAAACGGATATCTATCTATCTATCTATCTATTTATTATTATACTAAAGCTGAGTTTAATCAACTTTTGCTTCCTTAAAGGCTTTTTATTGTTTTTAGTTTAATACACAAAAATATTACTAAATTATTCCTTATTTTTAGGCTGAATTTATGTTTGAAAGAAATCTGTTTTAATTGGTTCTAATTAGTTGTAATTTGCAATAAGCCAAAAACCGACCAATCTCTTTACTTTACTCTGTGTCTATCTCTTTCTTCCCCTCTATGTATCTCTTGACTATCTCCTCTCCATTATATAATGAGTTCTCTGGAGCATAGAGAGAGCGAGAGAGAGAGCCGGGAGAATTTGAAATGTTATTTCATATGTTAAAATTTCACAACCAGCAACCTGCTAGCTAAAATGAGGTCAAACATTTCCTTTCTTAGAAAGCTAACAAAATGAATTATTAAGGTTTCATCCCGGGCCGTATTTATTTTAAAAAAATTTATTAATCGCTTGGTCGTTACTTCTTTTCCCTAATCTCAATTATCTACCCAGAGCTGTGGGTGGCCAATGGTCCTGTATTGTCTAATATATAATTATATATATATATATATATATATATATGTGTGTGTGTGTGTGTAATTATATAATATTATAGTATATATATAATCATACACATAATATGCAATATATTATAATTATATAAATTATAATAGTTATATATATTGTAATAAGAAAATTGCCGAACCTACGAGACACACTATGGGTTAGGACTCTGGTCTACCCTTCTTGTTGGGGCTTTGGGCCCCCCTTACATACTGTAAGTGATTCATACAGCATGGACTATTCCTTTAGTCTCATGTCTGTTGCTTTTATGTTTTTCCATTCGAATGTGTTCATTATCTCTATTTTGTATGTATGTTTATTGTACACCTCTATGTATTATGTACCCTTGTTTAATTTTTGTGCTGTGTATATAAAATGTATTTGTCTATCAAACCGTGTCGGAGTTTTATCTTCAAGTATTATCACTTTAATCCTTACAACTGGTGACCCCGACATGAATGAAAACGTTTGTGAAGGCTTTGTTTTGCATTTGGAACTTTAAACCTTTTACAGCCTTCTAAATCAACCTCCTAACCAATATTAAATATATATATATATATATATATATATATATATATATGATTATGTATACTAAAAAAGTATGCACCCCCTGGGTGCAAGTATTTAAGTTTAACGTAATTAAATATTATATTTAAATTATAAAGACTAGCAAAACTAAATAAGAACGAATATAAAAATATACACTTTATTTAATGTTATTCAATATTTATATAAAATTATATATAAAATTGCTTTTCAATACATTTGAGAATAAACATGATAGTATTAGAAATCAGTAACAGTAAATAATTATCTATTAACCCGCAATTTTGTATAAATCATTATGTAATTATTCTCCCAGTATATACTATGTAATAATCTATTATTAGAGATTATATGACATATATTTCAGATTTTAAATTCATTATAATATTGGCTTGTTTTACAGCAAATCTAATTCCACTAAACTTTAATAGAGACATCATTAATAAATAAGGTGGCTGATTAAGATTTAATATAACGATTTCATAAATAAATTCTAAATAACTAAGAAATCATGACATCAGTGGTGACATAGTTTTAGTTACAGACAGTTACATAAGCTCCATTATGATAAGATATATTTAATATAATTTTGAGTATATAAATATAATATATAAGTAAAAGTAAAAAGTAAAGTCGTCGGGCGGCCCCTAAAGTCGGTATCAGCCAGTCAGCAAGGGAGTCTATCCTTTTCAATAGTGCTAGACAAAGGAGATTGTTTTTTTGGCATCTGAGGTGGAGCTCCACACCTACCATCAGCTCCTTACTTTACTGCACAGATCCCTGTGCTACTCATACGCTGAGTTGGGAGGACATATCGAACTAGGAACCTCGTGGTTTCTAGTCAGACACTCTACCACTGTCTATCCCCTTTTCACTAACGCGTAGACTAAGAGATTGTTTTTGTGTCTGATGTGGAGCGCTACACCTACCATCAGCTCTTTACTTTTACTGCACAGATCCTGTTGCTACTCATACGCTGAGTTGGCGAGGACCGATATTGAACTAGGAACCTCGTGGTTTCTAGCCGAATGCTCTACCGACTGAGCTAAACCCGACACAACATATATAATTATATAGTATCTATTGTAGTCTCAGTGTAAAATATATAGGAGGCATTACTTTTGAGCAACCCACTCTTAAAATCTTAGCATTGTGTTAATTTGCCATTGTTGACTATGAGAAAAATAGTGTTTTTGTAGCTGAAAACTTGCTCTATCCAATGGTGCTGTTGTGTTCTCTGTATCTATTGTATGTTTCTGTGTAAATATACAGAGGCTTACTTTTGGAGCAAACTTCTTAAAAATCTCAGCATACGTTAATTGCATTGTTGACTATGTGGAAAAGTAGTATTTTGTAGCTGAAACTTGCTCTATCCATGGGAATATTGTGCTACCTGGGTCTTTTATAAATTCGAGAAAACGAATAGGAAGCATTACTTTTGGAGCAATCCACTTAAAATTTCAACATAGTGGAAAAATAGTGTTTGTAGCTGAAAACTTGCTCTATCCAATGGTGCTGTTGTGTTCTCTGTATCTATTGTAGTTTCTGTGTAAAATATACAGGAGGCATTACTTTTGGAGCAAACTTCTTAAAAATCTTAGCATACGTTAATTGCCATTGTTGACTATGTGGAAAAGTAGTATTTTGTAGCTGAAAACTTGCTCTATCCAATGAAGATATTGTGCTACCTGGGTCTTTTATAAATTCAAGAAAATGAATTGGAAGCATTACTTTTGGAGCAATCCACTTAAAATTTCAACATAGTGGGAAAATAGTGTTTTGTAGCTGAAAACTTGCCCAATCAAGTGGTACTATTGTGCTCCCTTTATCTGTGTATGAGAGACTTTACTGTCAGAGAGCCCCTTTGTGTGAATTCTATAAATAGGATTGACTCGGCACTGAACGTAATGGCCGCTGAAGTCTCTTTAAGAAAGTCTTTCATGAACGAAGGTCAGCAGACTAATGATTAAAGAAAAATGTATTTCTTTTTCGGGTTTCAAAAAATGACAAAAAAAAGAAAGAAAAAAAAAAAAAGAATCAAAAAAAAAGAAAGAAAAAAAAAGAAAGAAAAAAAAAAAAGAAAGAAAGAAAAAAAAAAAGAAAGAAAGAAAAAAAAAGAAAAAAGAAAAAAACCCCAAAGAAACCTGATGAGAATTCTTACACTCTGGTTCACCTTTTCAAGCGAGAGGTTCACCATTTGTATAATATATATATATATATATATATATATAATATATATTATTTGTCTGTGTTGTCTATTGAACATATAGTGTTGATCATCCTTCATCTAGACCTTTGTAGTTTAGTTTTTATAAGAGGATACACGAAAAAGTCTTTTAAAAGTAAATCTCTGATTCCAACAAAAAGACATTGTGACCTTTTCTTGGCAGATGGACTTACCAAAGATCAATCGTAGCCAAAAAATGATCTCATGGATTTTATAGCTTTTTCATCTTATTGGTTGGTTGGTTTTTTATGGCATGTCAACCGTTGTTGGGTTATTTTATGCAGAAGAAATTTTGTTTTATTCATCTTGGCTGGTTGGTTGGTTGGATTTTATGGCATATCAACCATTGTTGGGTTATTTTATGCAGAAGAAATTTTTTTTATTCATTCTTGGTTGGTTGGATTTTATGGCATATCAACCATGTTTGGGTTATTTTATGCAGAAGAAATTTTGTTTTATTCATTCTTTGGTTGGTTTTATGGCATGTCAACCGTTGTTGGGTTTTTATTGCTGAAGATGTTTTGTTTCATGATTCTTGATGGGTACTGGATTTTTTTTTTACCGTTCTTCTTATCAGCTGATCATACCTGTGGATAAATCACAGCCTAAAAAATGATCTCAGCAGCCGAAACGTTGTGCTAATAACTATCACAATATAGATAAGGACAATAGTCTGAAAAATCAAATTATTCAAGATTATTTATATGGGCCGAGATAGCTCAGTCAGTAGAGCGTTCAGCTAGGAATCACAAGGTTCCTGGTTTGATACCGGCCCTCACCAACTCAGACCAAGGAGATTATTTCTAACATCTGAGGTGGAGCGCCACATTACCATCACTCCTTACAATACCGCACAGATCGCTGTGCGACTCACACGCTGAGTTGGCGAGCGTCGGTATCGAACCCAGAACCTTGTGGTTCCTAATTGAACATTCTACTGACTGAGCTAAACGATCCTTAAAGTAATATTGAGAAATATCTACACTGGTTTAGCTCAGTCGGTAGAGCATTGGGCTAGGAATCACAAGGTTCCTAGTTCGTACCGGTCCTCGCCAATCAGCATATGAGTAGCACAGGGATCTGTGTGGTAAAGTAAGGAGCTTGACGGTAGATGTGGCACTCCACCTCAGATGCCAAAACAATCTCCTTGGGTCTAGCGCTATTGAAAAGGAGATAGACTCCCTCGGTGACGACTTACTTATACATTTACAAATTGAACAATTTCGCAATAGCTCTTAAGTAAACATATCAATCAACTGGCCATGTCAAGCCCTAGCAACCTATATGATTGCCCTTATGGCAACCCAACCCTTCTTATCATATGGGTGCTAGAAGGTGGTGGCTGAGGGTCTTTCTGTCCTGGGAATGATGTTAAACTTTATCTGATGGTGAAGTTCCAGTTCTGGAGGTCTCTACTTAAGAAATTGACCTTTGTGTCACATCCTGGTCGTGCGGAGAGGTTAGTGTGTGTGTATATATATATATATATATATATATATTATATATTAATATATATTTGTAAATGTATAAGTAGTAACTTACTGGTGGGTATGAGTACGATCATTGGAAGCGCACAGTATCCAGAGGTTAAGATTGAGAAAAAACAAATACAAAGTGCTCAATACAATGTAGAGCAAAAATTTATTTTAACAATGGAAAGGAGTAACCTACTCGAGTTTCATCGATTGATTCTTCAGGGTTACATTAGTTAAATAATCGAGTTTTCGATTAATCTTAGATGGTATAATAATGGCATGTATTATACCATCTAAGATTAATCGAAATCTCGATTAATTTAACTAATGTAACCCGAAGAATCAATCGATGAAACTCGAGTAGGTACTCCTTTCCATTGTTAAAATAAATATATATATATATATATATATACTGATTAAGCGTTTTCAAACTCTGAGCTGGTGAGTGAGGTAAAAGTAACTCATGTGGTCCCAGTGGGCACACTCTAAGCAGCACCTCCCCCCTATTCTAAAAGGAAGTACCCTAAAAGCGGAATGCCTCTGTAATATTAAAATGCCAGGGAGAGAAAAAAAAATGAAACTAATGTACAATGACAAACTGAGGTCATTCGACCCCGCTTGAAAACCAAGATTGTTTAATGCAGATTTTCTGGGCAAGTCACTCCAACTTCAAACTGCCCAGTCAACTGGGGCTGTAGAATACACTTGTTACATAATTTATGGATCCCTAATGCTTTTATAAGGTATTGTAGAAATCATTATTGGCGATTAGTACAGCTGATGGCCTTGAGAGTGAGCGACAGCGCTTGACCTCACTCTGACCTTGCCTTGCGGGGATGGATCGTGAGAACCGGAACCCCATAGAAGGCCCTCTTCCGGTTTAAGGATATAGTCAGTTTAAGTCAGTTAGCAAGTAGAAGCCAAGCTAGCAAGATGTAAGGATCTGCGAGATTGTCTGGTTTGGGATTTATAAATAAAGTAACTCAACGTAAATCGAAGTCTGTGTTTATTACCTAAAAACTAACAATGACACAGGGCTTCTGATAACAAGAAATCCCTAGCATAGAAAACCAGACCGAAGTCCCACAGACGCTAGACCAGACCAAGATGTTAGAAGATAGAACCAAAGCCGGCCAGAAGAATAGACGACCAGAGTAAGAAGTAAGAAAGGTATATAACGTTATATAGATTTGTAAGGTGAAAACGCCAGTACGTAATACACTGACTGCACTTCTGTAGAGGGTTAAAATCCCCTTAATGGGGCCACTTAGAATAAAAAGATTGATCCATATATCATAAACGTAGAACAATGATAATAATCCTGTAGTCCGCACACTATACCTGATGCCCCTCTCCACACACATATGCACACACATGCACCCCTTCATCACCATTGCTCCCAGGTCCACTCTGACCAGGAGTGAAGTTCCTGTTTGTTCTAATTGTTTACAAAAAATTGAGTTTAAAAATTTTCTACCAAACTATCGCTAAGAATCTTTCAAAATTTTGCCAGCAGTCAGCATTAAATGACCCACCAATGTTGATATGCGGTAAAAAAAAAAACCCTAAAAACAAAACAAACAAAATAAGCATATCAAATATTGTAATAATTAAATTATCATACTGTGGTATATCCACAGGTCCTGCTAGTTTAGATCTAATACTTGAAGAAGGAGAATTGTGCCACCTTTTTAGGGGGCCGGGGGGCGGGGTCTGAGAAATAGGACAGTGACCTCTATACTATAGGAATGTGACTTTTATGTATATATAAGAGTTGATTTGACTATTGTTAGTTTATTAAGGCTCAGTTAATTACCCCACGTTGGGGTATTCAACTGTGACCTTAATAATATATGCAATTAGGATAATAATTATACTAACATAAAATGATATTTGCCCACAGAGTGATGTTTTACATACATATTGATAATCTCGGTCAAGTGACAAAACAATTAAACAGCTCTCTCTCTCTTTCTCTCACTCTTTCTCTCTTCTTGTAAATCAATCTCTCTGCCTATCTCTCTCTCTCTATTGTTTCTCTCTCTCCATTGCTCTCTCTCTCCTCTCCATTGCTCTCTCTCTCTCTCTCTCTGTCTGCCTGTCTGTCTGTCTCTCTTTCTCTCTCACTCTCTCTCTCACACACACTTTTCTCACTCTTTCTCTCACTCTTTCTCTCTTCTTGTAAATCAATCTCTCTGCCTACCTCTCTCTCTCTCTATTGTCTCTCTCCTCTCTCTCTTCCTATTGCTCTCTCTCCTCTTTTCTCTCTCTCTCTCTCTTCTTCTCTCGTCTGTCTCTCTTTTCTCTCTCACTTTCTTTCTCTCTCACACACACTTTTCTCTCTCTTTCTCTCACTCTTTCTCTCTTCTTGTAAATCAATCTCTCGACTTATCTCTCTCTTTCTCTATTGCTCTCTCTCTTCTATTGCTCTCTCTCTCTCTCTCTCTCTGCCTGTCGTCTCTCTCTCTATCTCTTCTCTCTCTCTCTCTCTCTCTCTCTCACACACTTTTCTCTCTTTCTCTCACTCTTTTCTCTCTTCTTGTAAATCAATCTCTCTACTTATCTCTCTCTTTCTCTATTCTCTCTCTCTCTCTATTGCTCTCTCCTCTCTGTATGCCGACTGTCTGTCTGTCTCTCTTTCTCTCACTCTATCTCTCTCTCACACACATTTTTCTCTCTCTTTCTCTCACTCTTTCTCTCTTCTTGTAAATCATCTCTCTGCCTATCTCTCTCACTTTATTGCTCTCTCTCTCTCTCTCTCTCTTTCTCTGCCTGTCTGTCTCTCTATCTCTTACTCTCTCTCTCTCTCACACACACACTTTTCTCTCTCTTTCTTCCCTCTTTCTCTTTTCTTAAATCAATCTCTCTGGCCTATCTCTCTCTCTCTATTGCTCTATCTCTCTCTCTCTCTTTCTCTGCCTGTCTGTCTCTCTTTCTCTCTCACTCTCTCTATCACACACACTTTTCTCTCTCTTTTCTCACTCTTCTCTCTTCTTGTAAATCAATCTCTCTACTTATTCTCTCCTATTGCTCTCTCTCTCTCTCTATCACCACACACTTTTCTCTCTCTTTCTCTCTCTCTTTCTCTCTTGTAAATCAATCTCTCTGCCTATCTTTCTCTCTCTCTCTCTCTATTCTCTCTCTCTCTCCATTGCTCTCTCTCTCTCTCTCTCTCTCTCTCTGCCTGTCTGTCTGTCTCTCTATCTCTTTACTCTCTCTCTCTCTCTCACAAACACACTTCTCTCTCTTTCTCTCACTCTTTCTCTCTTCTTGTAAATCAATCTCTCTGCCTATCTCTCTCCTTCTTCTATTGCTCTCTCTCTCTCTCACTCTCTTCTCCTTGTATATCAGCTTATATCTGTCTTCATATCGCTTTTCTCTCTATTGCTCGTCTGTCTGTCTGCTGTCACTTTCTCCATCTCTCTCCTCTCTTCACACTTTTCTCTCTCTTTCTCTCCTCTCTCTTCTTCTGTAAATTCAATCTCTCTGCCTATCTCTCTCTCTCCTTGTATATCAGTCTATCTGTCTTCATATCTTTCTCTATTGCTCTGTCTGTCTGTCTGTCTGTCTCTGTCTGTCTGTCTGTCTCCTCTCTATATATATATATAGTCATCCACAGACACATGCTACAACTTATCAAGTCTCTTCAGTGTGGCTAGACATTTGTACGCTACCTACAGCTGAGATTGAAATCCGATCGGTTCAGTGTCAGTCAGACACCTTAACCGCTAGACTATCGTCACCTACAGAATGCGAAGAGGATTTTAACTGTTTTAATACACACATCTCTATGTATGTAAAGGCTGCCATAGAGTGCTCCATCCCTCATATAGGAGAGTGTATATAATATAATATATATAATATATATATATATATATATATAAAAAAATGTTGTTCTGGTTCCAATGGGAGAAAATTTAATATTTTATAAAACTGCAGAAACACACACAACCTATCATATCGGACATATCTGCCAAATTAATAACTCAATGCTGAAGAAGACAACAGATCAGAGACACGTGTCGCGTATGTAAGATAAAATAAAAACATTTTTTCTGAGAACATAATACATTTTGCGGACCTTCTTTTATATAATATATATATATATATAATATATAATATATATATATATATGCCCCGAGTGATGTTTTTTCATACATATTAATAATCTCGGTCAAGTGAACAAAAACAATTACCCCCCCCCTCTCTCTCTAATTTTGGTTTAATGAATAACACAATTAAACAGCTATCACTCCCTCACTACTTGTATATCAATCTATCTGTCTGCCTCTCTCTCTCTCTCTCTCTCTCTCTCTCTATATATAATATATATATATATATATATATATATAAACCTCTGCTTTGTGTATGACAATTCAATTAAAGATATGAAACGCTAGACTGCCTACATTGGTGATTTGTTTATAGTGGTAAAGTCTTGTATAGAACCAGCCACATTTTTTGTGTGTGGGGTGGTGGGGAATGAACTGATAAAAGAAGAATGCAGAGTACTTCAGATTCTACAAAGAGCACTCCGGGTTTGAATTCTTAGATTTTCCTTTTCCAGTTTTTGACTAAGGATTCTATCTTTCACCTCCTTCAAACCCACTTCTCTCTCTCTCTTTCTCTCTCTCCTCTCTCTCTCTCTCTCTCTCTCTCTCTCTCTCTCTCTCTCTCTCTCTTGTATATCAATCTATCTGTCTTCCTATATCTTATTCACTCACTCTCCTCTCCCTCGGTTAAATGCCAGGGGTCCAGCGAACTTCGGCCGCTGGACTTGTCGAGAGTCAAATAATAGCGTCGATCCCAGGGGGCTATCCCCAGGCAACAGCTGCCCCCTTGACTTAAAGGGGCAGGGCTGGGTTTATTGCCCAGCGCCTGAGGCGCCCCTCTTGTGGGGGAATGCCGAAGGGATCAACACAATTTTTGTTCTTTCCCACCCATGAGCTTCGGCTTGTGGGTGGACCCACGTTAAAACGAGGCCTTGTGCCCAGTCCATACAAGTGGGGTATGTGACAAATATATTCTCTCCCTCTCTCTCCCTCTTCCACCTACCCCCTTACATAATAAACACATACAATAACGGTTTCTGATATGAGCAAAAAACCTGCATTCCATGAATAAGTGTTTAACTGTCAAAGGTGTTTGACATGTTCCACATTGTGGTTGTTGTTCTTATTTGAGTATATAGGAGTGTGTTAGTCTTGTATGACCAATGCATAACCAGGACTGTTTCGATTTTGTTCACTTGTTCATTTCCATGCTTCATAATACTGCATCTTTCAAAGCCTCCATGCTTCCTGTAGTCCACGAACACTATACCTGATACTCCCATCCACACACATATGCACACACATGCACACATACGTGTATATTATTAATGTACACTATTCATGTTCCTGATACTAATACATTATTCTATGTACTAGACTTGAGACTTTGATGAGT
>CM042176.1:17765919-17855919 GCA_023376005.1 Doryteuthis pealeii | reverse complement strand
GAAGGGGACGGCGGGGAATTTATTTATTGATCTATATTTATAATTATCTATATCAATCTTTTCATATCTATCTATCTATCTATCTATCTCAGTATGTTCATATCTATCTATTAATCTATCTATCTATCTATCTATCTCAGTATATTCTATAAATCTATCTATCTATCTATCTATCTATCTATCTATTCTATCTATCAGAATCTGTCATATCTATCTATCTATCTATCTATCTATCTATCAGATCTGTTCTATCTATCTATCTAACTATCTTCTATTATCAGAATCTGTTATATCTATTACTATCTAACTCTATTATTATCTATCATATGTTTTATTCTATCTATTAATCTATCTATCTATCTTCTATTCAGTATATTCATATCTATCTATTAATCTATCTATCTATCTATCCAGTATGTTTCATATCTATCTATTAATCTATCTATCTATCTATCTCAGTATATTAATATCTATTATCTATCTATCTATCTATCTATCTCTTCATAAAAATGTATCTATCAATCTATCTATCTGTTTATCTATCTCTGTTCATATCTATCTATCTCTGTTCATATCTATCTATCTATCTATCTACCTATCTCTATTTGTTCATATTTATCTATCTATCTATCTATCTATCTATCTATCCTAATCTCTATTTTTCATTTATCTATCTCTGTTGTATCTATCTTCTATAATCTATCTCTATTTGTTCATATCTATCTATCTCTGTTTGTATCTATCTATCTCAATCTATCTCTATTTGTTCATATCTATCTATCTCTGTTTGTATCTATCTATTATCAATTATCTCTATTTGTTCATATCTATCTATCTATCTATCTCTCTGTTTCTATCTATCTATCTATCTAATTCTGTTGTATCTATCTATCTATCTATCTCTGTTTTGTATTCTATCTAATCTATTATCTATTTGTTCATATCTTCATTCTATCTCTATTGTTCTATCTATTATCTATCCTATCTCTATTTGTTCATATCTATCTATATCTATCTCTGTTTGTATCTATCTATCTATCTATCTCTATTTGTTCATATTATCTATCTATCTATCTATCTCTGTTTGTCTCTATCTATCTATTATCTATTATCTTATTTGTTCATATCTATATTATCTATCTTCTATCTCTATTTGTTCATATTTATCTATCTATCTCTCTATCCATATATCTCTATTTTTCATATCTATCTATCTGTTTGTATCTATCTACTATCAATCTATCTATCTCTATTGTTCATATCTATCTATCTATCTTCTATCTATCTCTGTTTGTTCATATCTATCTATCTATCTACCTCTGTTTGTTCATATCTATCTATCTATCTATCTCTGATATTATCTATCTATCTATCTATATCTACTTCCTATCTCTGTTTGTTCATATATCATTATCTATCTATCTATCTACTATCTCTCGTTTGTATCTTCTATTATCTCTATCTATCTCTATTTGTTCATATCTATCTAAATCTATCTTATTTGTTCATATCTTCTAATTCTATTATCTCTGTTTGTATTCATCTATCTTCTATCTATCTCTATTTTGTTCATATCTATCTATCTATCTATCAGTTCATATCTATCTCTAAGTCTATCTCTTATTTATCTATCTATCTATCTATCTATCTCTATTTGTTCATATCTATCTATCTATTATCTATCTATCTCTGTTTCTATCTATCTATTATCTATCTATCTATCTATCTATCTCTGTTTCTATCTATCTATCTATCTATCTATCTATCTATCTATCTCTGTTTCTATCTATCTATCTATCTATCTATCTCTATTTGTTCATATCTATCTATCTATCTATCTCTATTTGTTCATATCTATCTATCTATCTATCTATCTCTGTTTGTATCTATCTATCTATCTACCTATTCATCTATGTCCTTCAGTTCATATCTATCCATCCATCTCATTTTTCATATATATATATATATATATATATATATATATATATGCTTTCTCAACATTTTCCTTTCTCACCTTTATTTCCATATAATATTTTTCTTTATTCTTTCTTTCTTTTTCTTATTTTCTTTCATTTTCCTTCTTTTCTTCTTTTCTCATTTCATTTTTTTTTTTTTTTCTTCAACCTTCTCATCATTTTTTCTTTCTTTCTCATTATTTTCCTTCCTTCCTTTCTTCCTCTCTTTCTTTCTTTCTTTCATTCTCATCATTTTCTTTCCTTCCTTTCTTCCTTCCTTTCTTCCTCTCTTTCTTTCTTTCTTTCTTTCTTTCTCAACATTTTCTTTCCTTCCTTTCTTCCACTCTTTCTTTCATTCTCTTCTTTCTTTCTTTTTCTTTCTCTTTCTTTCTTTTTCCTCATCATTTTCCTTCCTTCCTTTCTTTCTCATCATTTTCCTTCTTCCTTTATTTCTTCATTCATTTTCCTTTCTTTCTTTCTTTCTTTCTTTCTTTCTTCTCTTTCTTTTTCTTTCTTTATTTCCTTCTTCTCTTCCTTCTTTCTCAACATTTCTTTTTCTTCTTTTTCCTTCCTTTCTTCCTTCTTTCTTTCCTTTCTTTCTCAACATTTTTTTCCTTTCTTTTCCTTTTCTTTCTTCCTCTCTTTCTTCCTTTCTTTTTTCTCTCAACATTTTCTTTCTTTCTTTCTTTCTTTCTTTCTCTTTTCTTTTCTTCCTTTTTCTTTTCTTCTTCTTTCTTCTTCCTTCTCTTCTTCTTCCTTTCTCAACATTTTCTTTCCTTTTTCTTTCTTTCTTCCTCCTTTCTTCCTTTCCTTTCTTTCTCAACATTTTCTTTCCTTTCTTCTTTCTTTCTTTCCTCTCTTTCTTCCTTCCTTTCTTTCTCAACATTTCTTTCCTTTCTTCTTTTTTCTTCCCTTTCTTTCTTCCTTCCTTTCTTGTCTCAACATTTTCTTTCCTTTCTTCTTTCTTTCTTCCTCTTTTTCTCCTTCCTTTCTTTCTCAACATTTTCTTTCTTTCTTCTTTCTTCTCCTCTCTTTCTTCCTTCCTTCTTCTTTTCAACATTTTCTTTCCTTTCTTTCTTTCTTTCTTCCTTCTTTCTTCCTTTCTTTCTTTCTCAACATTTTCTTTCTTTCTTTCTTTCTTTCTTCCTTCTTTCTTCCTTTCCCTTTCTTTTTCTCTCATTTTCTTTCCTTTCCTTCTTTCTTTCTTCCTCTCTTTCTTCCTTTCTTTCTTTCAACATTTTCTTTCCTTTCTTCTTTCTTTCTTCCTCTCTTTCTTCCTTCCTTTCTTTCTCAACATTTTCTTTCTTTCTTCTTTCTTTCTTCCTCTCTTTTCTTCTTTTCTTTCTTTCTCAACATTTTCTTTCCTTTCTTTCTTCTTTCTTCCTCTCTTCTTCTTCTTCTTTCTTTCTTTCTCAAAATTTTCTTTCCTTCTTCTTTCTTTCTTTCTTTTCTTTCTTCTCTCTTCTTCCTTTCTTTTCTTTCTCAACATTTTTTTCCTTTCTTCTTTCTTTCTTCCTCTCTTTCTTCTTCTTTCTTTCTCAAACATTTTCTTTCCTTTCTCTTTCTTTTTTCCTCTCTTTCTTTCCTTTCCTTTCTTTCTCAACATTTTCTTTCTTTCTTTCTTTCTTCCTCTCTTTCTTCCTTTCTTTCTTTCAACATTTTCTTTCCTTTCTTTCTTCTCTTTTCTTCCTTCTTCTTTTCTCAACATTTTCTTTCCTTTCTTCTTTCTTTCTTCCTCTCTTCCTTCCTTCCTTTTTTTTCTCAACATTCTTTATACATTAATTTAATAGACCTACTCACTCACACTTAATTTTCCCAAATTTTCTCACGCAATTTAATTTTTTTTTCTATTTTTTGCTTATTTTGCTTATTTTGCTTATTTTGCAAATTAAGTTTTTAGATAAAAATCCCAAATTTCCTAGTTTTTTTAATTATTTTTTTCTTTTGTCTTATCAATTAAATTCAATGCACAGAATATCCGAAAAATTAATTTTATCACCCCAGCCATTTTATTTCCTTCTATTATTTTTTTTTTTTTGCATTTCCCCCTTTCATACTTGACTCAATGATTAGAGATCTTCACCAGCTGAGCGCACTTGGCTACCCTCCCATCACTCCCAACTGCGCCACCACCCACCCCATCCTCATCAACACCAACACCCCACTCACCCCACCCCCAGCTACTTAGTCAATCTATTTATCAGTTTTATTGAAAAATTGGCATATAAGTGGGGTTTTTTTTGGTGGGGCGGGTTTCATCTATTTATCTACGTGATAGACAATTTATTAGTTGCGCTAAACTTTTTCTTTTCCTGGAAAAAGAATGAACAATATGACCGCTTGTTTTGACACAGATTAAGCACTGGTCATTTTTCCTATCTTTCTTTCTTTTTTTTTCTTTCTGATACCCCTCCCTCTGTCTGTCTGCCTCTCTCTCTCTCTCTCTCTCTGTCTCTCTCTCTCTCTCTGTCTCTCTCTCTCTCTCTCTCTCTCTTTCTTTCTATCTATTTCTCACTTTCTCTTTCTTCCCTTCTGTCTTTTTCTCCCCTCTCTCTCTTTCTTTCCTTTTCTTCCTACCCACCTCTCTCTCTCTCTCTACATATATATATGTATATGGATATAACAACACAAATGACTATGTTCAATTGATATTTCGTCTCATTATTAGTTGAGACTTCTGAGACGATCCGAGTAACACTTATACGAAACAAATATTGAGACCAACCCAATATTTTTACTGGTAAGTCATTCCTCTTACATATATATATGTGTGTGTGTGTGTGTGTGTGTGTATTTGGGCAGCATTCTTTCATTTATACATGTAGAATTAAACAAAAGACATCTCCTGTTTAACAATTTTATTTTTGATCTTTTTGAGTTTTCTGGCCAACTTTTTAATATTTGGGTGGAATTAATGGATAAGTCCACCAAAGTTCAGGTCCCGAGTACTTTCGGCACTTCGAAGTGCCATCATCAGGGGTGATGTGTTCCAGTTTCTTAAGAATTATATTAATGTGGAGGCTGGAAGGAGCCTAGAAGCTCTATACATAAAACAATACAAACCATCCTTAAACAAAATTAATTTCCAATGCAGTACACACATTTTAAAATGAATATAACACCTTTCTCATCAATTCTTCTCCTTCCAGCCTCCACATTAATATAATTAAAAAAAAAAAACTGGAACACGTTACCCCTGATGATGGCACTTCGAAGTGCCGAAAGTACTCAGGACATGAACTTTGGTGGACTTATCCATGAATTCCACCCAAATATTAAAAAGTTGGCCAGAAAACTCGAAAAGATCAAAAAGAAAATTGTTAAACAGGAGATGTGTCTTTTGTTTAATTCTACATGTATAAATGAAAGAATGCTGCCCAAATAAACACACACACATATATATCGCGACTTGCCTTTCAAAAATAAAACGCTGATCAAATACAGTTACATAACTAAAAAGATTTTCATCTTCTGTCACATATAAAAACATCCATCATTTTCTTCACCCCAAGATACATCCTGATGAAGGTTCAATGTAACCGAAATGTTTAAACATCGATAATTAAATTCATCCCATTTTCGGAACACTTATTTTTTTCAAAATTTTCTTTATATTGTCGGATTTAATTTCCATATTTACTCCCATATATATATATATATATATATATATATATATATATATATATATATGGATATAACAACACAAACGACTATGAGACTTCTGAGACGATCCAAGTAACACTTATACCAAACAAATATTGAGACCAACCCAATATTTTTACCAGTAAGTCATTCCTCTTACATATATATATATATATATATATAAAGATAATCTAATGAGTCAGACGAACCTACTATTAGTTTCGCATAAAGCTCTTCAGGGCTAAAATCTGACTCTTGGCTCTACTTATGTATCGAGCACTTTTTACATATTAGCTTCTCCTAGCGGTTATATGAATATATATATATATATATATCTTATATACATATATATACATATAAATTGTTTTTTCTTTTGGCAAAATACTGTACCAATAGATTATTTTTTGTTGGTACGAATATCTTGGTCCTTTCTTTTTTTCAAAAATTTTTTTCTTCCTGGTTGATGTTTGGTAGTATATTTTTACAATCAAACTTTCTGCTGGTTTTTTTCTCTCCGCAAGGATCTACCAACACGCTTGGTATATTAAATTATATATATATATATATATATATAAGGTTTGTTTAGAATGGCTTTTTGCCGATAATTTTTTGGAGAATAAGTGCTTAACTGGAGTCGTACCTAATTTTGAAAATTAATCAATTAATAATGAATTAGGCGGGAATACCTATTAAATGTATGGCTAAACAAATCGAGAAAAATCAATCTCTGTATGTACATTTCGGCCTATTAGGCCTCATCAGCAGAGCTATAGATCGGAAGACCGCCCTGTGCGTGATTTGAAACCGGACCGTCAAGCTGACAGGCCGATCCCATAACCCCAACACCAAACGAACTTCTTAGATTTTATGATTTGTTTAGAGTAGGTTAACATTCCACTTCTAGTGACTTTTTATTACACGACGGTGTGATAAGTTGTAAACAAGGTTTGTTTAGAATGGCTTTTTGCCGATAATTTTTTGGAGAATAAGTGCTTAATTGGAGTCGTACCTAATTTTGAAAATTAATCAATTAATAATGAATTAGGCGGGAATACCTATTAAATGTATGGCTAAACAATGTGTAGTTGGTCTTCATTAAAGAGCGACATAGACGGGAAGAAAGATATCTTTCTTCCCGTCTATGTCGCTCTTTGATGAAGACCAACTTATCAATTTGGTCGAAACAGATCTGTCAGCATTTACATAACAAACATCATATGTTTTTTCAAAATGTTAAATTTCATACTGTCGGATTAATTTCCATCTATTTTTCATATTTGTCAAATGAAAAAACAATATATCTGGAATTTTACACCTTGAAGACTTTCATCTATAACTCTACGGACTTTTCAACATCACAAGTAAATTTTGGAACTCTAACATCTTTCTTCAAATTACACTGTGGACTTGTATATTTTTAACAGCTGAAATATATACTATACTATTTTGATACCCACTTTACATTTTTTATATAATTTTTACAACAAACTCTTTTGAGTTTTACTATAAACTATAATGCTTCTGATTTTAAAAAATTAAAAATAAAATTTATTTTATTTTTAAAACAGAACTTGCATTTTTCAAAATTTCAGGAATTTTCACTTATTAGAATACATTGACTTTTTCTTGCCCATGTGACCCATGCCTACATGACCTGTCCTCTGTTAGCCCCTCTTCTCTTAGCAATCACCTTTATCTGTCATCGCTGGTTCTCGGGTTTCCTTTCATCTTATTTTCTTGTCTGGATATATGTTTTCTCATAAGTGAAAATTCCTGACGATGAACAGTTATTAAAAATGATGCTAAGAAACCATTGGTAGAACGAAATCTTAAATGTATTGTACACTATAATAAATAATTATATATATATATATAGATATAAAAATGCAGATATTTTGTTTTTTCAATAGACAATATGAAGTAAATGGAAGTGAATCCGACAGTATGAATTTAACATTTTTAGAAAAAACAAAAGATGTTATTAGTTTGCTGACAGAATCTGTTTCGGCCATTTAATAGAGCGGTCTTCATCAAGAGCAACATATCTGGATTTTTACATCTCCGGAGGCTAATATGATCTACAACACTACGGATTTGTCAATAACTACAAATTCTTGAAACTTTCCATCTTTCTTCAATTGTGCTGTGGACTTTTAACTTACTTTTTGTAGCTGGAATATATCATGAACATTTTTGATACTTATTATACACTTTTTTATATATTTATACATCAAACTCTTTTGAGTTTTTAATATGAATTATAATGCTTCTGATTTTTTAAAATAAAATTTATTTTATTTTTAACACAGAATATGCATTTTAAAAATTCCAGCATCGAACACTAGCGTTCGTTTGTACCTCCTATCTAACGATTATTTTTTCCGTCTTTCATTCATATGTTGCTCTTGGTGAAGACCACTCAATTAAATGGTCGAAACAGATTCTGTCAGCAAACTAATAACATCTTTTGTTTTTTCTAAAAATGTTAAATTCATATATATATATTATATATATATATATATACATACGTGTATATATATATATATATATATATATATGTAAAAATGGAAAAGGAATTGAATCCGACAATATGAGTAAAGAAAAGAAATGTAAATGGATAAAATGAATTTAATCGATATCACATTAATCAATATCACTTACACATGTGTTTCGGTCAGCTTATGTGTGTGAAAATATTTCGCACACATAGAAGAATCGACCTTCATCAGAGTGAACATTTATTTTGAATGAAAAAATTTGTTGGGAAAAACAACAGAGATTTTTGGAAATATTCGAAAATCGAATTTTTTAAAATTTGAAACGCTGAGAATAGAGTTAAGATAGACCGTTATGATTTGGATATTTGTTTTTTTCTAGGGGTTATGGTACAAAATAGTTTTTTTATTGTTACAAAAAATAAATAAAATAAAAATTAAGTGTTATTATTTATCAATAACATGTTGAACATTTTTCTCGGAGCTTAGTTTATGTTTTGAAAAAAATCGGTGAAATGTTAAAAAGTTTTGGCGCACCATTCCAGTGAAAACTGACCGAAACACATGTGTAAGTGATATCGATTAATGTGATATCGATTAAATTCATTTTATCCATTTACATTTCTTTTCTTTACTCATTTTTCCTCATATATATATATATATATATATATATATGTATATATATATACCAACCCCTCTGCACAAGTAGGATGCAACATAAGGGCAAGTACCCTTGCTCATTATCAAATTTATTTCCTTTATCTTTATCTTTTTCCAATTGCTTTCCTTGTCTTATTACCAATTCTTTTTATTTAATTCAAATTGATGACCAAAGGCCATGGGGAGGTTTGTTCATACTGTTTGCAGATACCAGGAAGAGCTTCTGCATTTTACAGTGCTAACACTCTTTTGGGAACTATTCTCCCTCCAGGTATGGGTAAATAGTAGGGCAGAGTGGACTCTGTAACTTTAGGCAACCAGTCTAGGAAAGCGCTATTGACTCGGTAATCCTTAACTATTTCCTCGTAAATTCCTACCATAAAATAAACTGAACCCTCATTTTATGTCCGTGTTTTTGCAATAAATGTTTTTTTTTTCTTGCACCCGTTATTTTACAATACTAAATATATTTTCTTTATTTATTTTAATATTCACTTCAATGTGTATATTCTAAAAGTTTTTTTATTTTGTGAAAACGGTTAGTTTTAAAGTGGTTAGTTTTAAACACGGACATAAAATGAGGGTTCAGTTTATTTTATGGTAGGAATTTACGAGGAAATAGTCAAGGATTACCATTGACTCCATATCCACTCTACCCTAATTTAGATATGATATATATATACACTAACAGGACCAGTGGATATACCACAGTATGATAATCTAATTATTACATTGGATATGTTTTCTTAAGAGCTATTGCATAGTTCAATATGTAAAAAAGTATAATAACCTTGATTTAAGTCTCTCTCACTCTTTTTTCTTTTCTTTCTTTCCTTCTTTTCATCTTTTCATTATGTTTGATTGAAAGAGATTATTGCTATCACCCTCCTCCTCTATCTTTCTCGTACTTTCTTTCTTTCTTACTTCTTTCTTTTTATTTCTTTTTTTCTTACTTTCTTTCTTACTTTTTTTTTCTTTCTTTCTTTCTTTCTTTTTTTCTTACTTTCTTTCTTACTTTTTTCTTTCTTACTTTTTTTTTCTTTCTTTTCTTTCTTTCTTTCTTTCTTACTTTCTTTCTTACTTTCTTTTTTTCTTACTTTCTTTCTTTCTTTCTTTTTTTCTTACTTTCTTTCTTCTTTCTTACTTTTCTTTCTTACTTTCTTTCTTTCTTACTTTCTTTCTTTCTTTCTTTCTTTTTTTTCTTACTTTTTTCTTTTTACTTTCTTTCTTTCTTCTTTCTTTCTTACTTTTTTCTTTTTTTTTCTTTCTTTTCTTTCTTTTTACTTTCTTTCTTTCTTTCTTACTTTCTTTTTACTTTCTTTTTTTCTTTTTTTTCTTACTTTCTTACTTTCTTTTTTCTTCTTACTTTCTTTCTTTCCTTACTTTTTTCTTACTTTCTTTTCTTTCTTTTTTTTTTTCTTTCTTACTTTTTTCTTACTTTCTTCTTTCTTACTTTCTTTCTTACTTTCTTTTTTTCTTACTTTCTTTCTTTCTTTTCTTTCTTACTTTTCCTTTTTCTCTTTCTTACTTTCTTTCTATAATTTTTTCTTGTGTAGCGTGTCCGTTTATTTCACTTTCTTTTTCTATGATGAAAACGGAATGGTCAATTATTTAGCTGAGGTGATAGCACTCATAAAAAATAAGAATTCTGTGGATAAGCAACATTATAATCAGAATGTACATTTTTTGCATTGCTTCTTGGACTACTTGGACAGTCTGATTTTTAACTCCAGATTTGTGGTTGCAGATGATAACAAGTGTATTAATTATATATATATATATATATATATATATATATACTTTTGGTGCGGTACCAAGTTTCTTGGTACAAGGTGATTCTAGTGGGTCTAATTCTCTACCAGTAGTTTGTTGTAGAGTTAGGTTCCGTGGGAGAGCTCAATGTTTAATTAATGTAAACAGAGCAAAATTATTTGAAATAAAAAGGCTTAAATACCATGGGTATCGTGGTTATGGACCATTTCCACTCGCAAGTATGCTCACGAGCTTCTTAGACCACTGATATATTTTATTTAGACAGGCACATGGCAAACTCATTTTGAAATGTATGAATATAAAATGAGTTTGGCCATGTGCCTGTCCTAAATAAAATATATCAGTGGTCTGAAGTAAGCTCGTGAGCATACTCGCGAGTGGAAATGGTCCATAACACGATACCATGGTATTTAAGGCTTTTTATTCCAAATATATATATATATAATATATTACTGTATGTGTGAGATGGTCACTATTTCAGCTTTTGCTGAAATGGTGTACCAAAGGCAGTATTAATTGGTAAGTGCTCATATAAAATAGAGCTGTTATTAATAATAATAAGATAAATATATAGGTTTTACATATTATTTATTGGGTGACAAAGGAATATATATATATATATATAAGATTTTTGGATGTTTGTTTGTTTATAGAGCATTGTTTGAATAAATTATTATTTATATTTTTTGCTTGAAGGCATTTATCACGTATCGTATAAAATTCGATAATTAATAGAAAATAATCTTGAGAAGTGAATCCCGCAAAGGATGTCGCTATGGCAGAACACATAAAGACTGTTGACTTTTTATTAGTCTCTTCAGCGATGTATACTAACGACTCCTCCGACAGGAATCGAACGGACTTCACAGGCATAGTCAGAGACCATATCTGTTCGGGGCGTCGGTATTAGTGAACAATCCCTGCGAAATTAACACTTGTCAATGACACTACTAATCTACCATAGTAGGTAATCGAATTTTATACGATACGTGCATTATAATTGCCTTCAAGCAAAAATATAAATAATAATATATATATATATATAGATATAGATATATATATATAACTATAGTCTGGGATAGTCACCGCTTCAGCTTTCACTGGAATGGTGCGCCAAATTGCAGTAGTATTAGGAGAGTGCTCGATATCAAGAATAGAGCTACTATATAATGGATGTATGAACATGCGTGTTCGCATCAATCTATGTATGTATGTGTATGCATGTGTAAGTGAAACTACGAGCGTGTGTGCGTATTTACGTACATACTTGGAACCTTTTACCAACCCCGATTAGCTTAACATCTGACCAACTTCCACAACTCATACCCTAACCCACTCACAGTATACATAATATTAGAATTATTTAACATCCTTGATTGTATCACCCCGCACCCATACACCCCCACCCAACCGTTGACAGTATCCATTTTTTTTTACAAATCTTATGTCAACACCGTCCAACAAAATTACACACATCCAGCACACATATGCATGCGAATAAAAACGCTCACACTTCAGTATTGTTCAGTTGTTGCAACACTAAGTAAACAATGTGATGTGTTGTGGAACCACCGATTTGTAATACACATTTGCCTGTTCCATAAACACACATACACATCTAATACACTTAAATACATATGCATATCACTTCATCCAATCATAAACATCCTATGCCTGTAAAAACCTTTTTGAATTTTTTTCGATTTTTTAATTTTCCTTGTATTTGGATCAATGTCACCTGATGATATGATCGATTTTGCATGTATGAAACCTAAGGTTTGGTGACTGTTCTATTGCCATCAAATAAATAGATATTGTTATACTTTATATTATTTTACTATTAATATTATATATATATATTATACTATATAGTATTGCAAGCATTTCTTCTTTAAGGCATATTTTTGTTGAAACAATAACAATAATAATAAACTAATAATATAACAACAAAACAATAATTAGAATAAAATAAAATAACACAACCCCTATATAAATAGAATACAAGCGGAATGAAACAACCCATTGTTGTATGGTTTATGAACAATCCTGAAGATGGCCCACGATAGGGTGGAAAGTACTCAGGAAATAAGTTATGGCAAATACATCAGCCAATTTTCAACAGATATAATCACATCAATCCGGCAACTTGAAAGGACATGGAACAAGATTTGCAGACAAAAATTGGCTGCGTTGTTCAAGACCGGGTTAGCTCAGTCGGTAGAGCGTTCGGCTAGAAACCACAAGGTTCCTAGTTCGATACCGGTCCTCGCCAACTCAGCATATGACTAGCACAGGGATCTGTGCGTTAAAGTAAGGAGCTGATGGTAGGTGTTGTGCTCCACCTCAGATGCTAAAACAATCTCCTTGGTCTAGCGCTATTGAAAAGGGGATAGACTCCCTTGCTGTATGGCTGATACCGACTTTAGGCCGGCCCGACGACTTTACTTATATAACTTTCAAAGAAAGAAAAGTTTTTCTCTTAGATTCGAAATTGTGATTATGGGGAGGAAACAAGTTCATCCTTACTTCTCCAGTAATGTCCAGCATATCTTGTCTTACTTGGATGGTTTGCATGCAGCATCCTTGTGTAGTTCCCATCAAGCTTTTGCTCTAAGTGTTTCATTAGATTCCTAGTGGTGCTGCTATACAGTAGCACTGACACTACTACAACTTGGAAGAATTTTCACTTTATCAACCCTTCCGCATGAGTAGGATGTGACACAAGGTATATTTAAGGTGTGGCGTTTTTTTCTGTGTAGCATGTTAATTATGTTAATTATTTTAAAAGAACTGTTAGTGGAAAAAAATGGAAGAGATGATTGACATCCCTTAACCCTGTGTTGACCTATGCTTCTGTTCCTGAGTGAGAACGTGGAAAGTTTGATAAGAGGAAATGAGACTTTTCAGAAAATATATTTTGCCAGATATCAGGAAGAAATGCGCACCTGTTTGGTGAAAGCCATTCCTTGACATCAGATATTGTCTCTTGCCCGTTTACCGTTTTGTTGATTTGTTGCCAAGATGCAATTTAACATTGCGTACGTCTCTTGGGTGTGTCTTGTTGTCATTGTTGTTTTTGATTTCTGGTCCAATTAAGGAAATGTTTTCGCCGAGAAGAGAAAAGTCATGATTACTTACTGGGAAATTAGTTTTGCAGATTTCAAGTTCGCTGCACTCACTTTGATTGTTTTATCAGCACTAATTAAATATATTATATATATGTATATATATATATATATGTTATATATATATATATATCAATATGTATCACATATATAAATATGTATATGTGTAAATGTTATATTTATATATATATATATATATATAGATGATTAGAATCAAATGGTTTAAAAACTACCTACTTAAGTTTCTCGCAGTAGTGGAAAGCTTCAGGGATACCCTGAAGATTTGCACTACTGCGAGAAACTTAAGTAGGTAGTTTTTAACCATTCAATTTTAATCGTCTATTTAGCTCTTTATATTGAGCACTTTTTAATCGGTTTTAGTGAAAAAATCCCGAAGTAAATAAGATTGTATACTTATTTGCTTTGTGCATTTAATGGTAACTGCTATATATATATATATATATATATATATATATATATATATATATATACATTTACACATATACAAGTATGCCTGGGGCTCAGGCAGTATGTCCGTAGATTGACACAAAAGTTTATCATTATTATTATTAAATGTATTTACCCAACCCTTCTGCCACAAATGGGTCAGAGTAGACAAAAGGATTGTGAAGTTTATTTTGATATTTATATAATATATATATATATATATATATATATATATAGTGGTCAGCTGTGTGATGACAAAAGGCCACAGCATAAGCCTAGGAAGAGGTATAAGGATTGCTTAAAAAACAACCTTTTAAAAATAAAAATAAATCCTGACAACTGGGAAAAGCTGGCATTGGAGAGAACTGACTGGATGATGGCTGTACCAGTTTTGAGAGTGAAAGAATCATGCATGAAAACCTAAAGCGTCAACTTTGAAAGGGTTACACCTGTCATATTGGAGAGAACACAGAGGGTTGGAAATGTCAAACATGTGGTCGTATTCTGCTTTTTAAGGCTGGATATGTCAATCTTAGGAAATCTCATCAGGGACAGTTCATGCAAACTCCAGGAACAACCAATGTGTCTTGTGCAATCTGTAACAAAGTCTGTAAGTCGGCTTCTAGTCTTAAGAGACATATGGTGGTGCATAAGCATCACATATTACTTACTAAGTAATTAGTTTTGCAGATTTCAAGTTAGCTGCATTCACTTTGATTGTTTCATCAGCTTTTGAAGTTTTTCCATGACAGTGCTAATTAATAAGTATGCACGGGAGGGGGAGGCAGTATGTCTGTAGATCAACACAATTATTACTTAAGGTCATTATGAAAAAAAATGGAGAAAGCAAAACATTTTCATCTTAATCCCTAAATGTCGTACTCAAAGCATAATTTTGCAGATCCAAAGCTTTTAAAAAAAAATAGTGAAAGGGTTTTAAGATGGAGCTTATCTGTAAGATTATCAGCTCAAAAATTATTTCAGCTTGGTTAAACCACACATGGAAAGACCCTAACTACGGAAAAAAAAAAAAAAAAAAAAAAAAAAAAATAATATATATATATATATATATATTATATATAAGATAATCTAATGAGTCAGACGAACCTACTATTAGTTTCGCATAAAGCTCTTCAGGGCTAAAATCTGTCAGTAATTATCTTTATTACTTGGCTCTACTTAGGTATCTAGCACTTTTTACATATTAGCTTCTCCTAGCGGTTATATGAATATATATATATCTTATATACATATATATACATATAAATTATTTTTTCTTTTGGCCAAATACTGTACCAATAGATTATTTTTTGTTGGTACGAATATCTTGGTCCTTTCTTTTTTTCAAAAATTTTTTTTTCCCGGTTGATGTTTGGTAGTATATTTTTACAATCAAACTCTCTGCTGGGTTTTTTTCTCTCCGCAAGGATCTACCAACACGCTTGGTATATTATATATATATATATATATAATATATATATATATATATATATATAAACTTAGATAAATAGATATATATATATATATATAGATATATATATGAATAATATAATAATCATAATAATAATAATTATAATGATAATATTTTCTTAATTTGATTTATTTATTTATTTTCAGGCATTGCCAGGCGGTATTTAAAATAGCCGCATTTCTGGACATTTTTTAATCCCACAGTTGCAGGTGTCAATTTACCGACCTGCACACCCCAAGTAAGTTCAACTTTTTTCTTAATCTTACCTTTTTAACATTTTGACTGACACAGGTATAAAAAGTTATGAATTTACATGTGTATATATATTATTTACCAATCAATCTGCATGAGCAGGAGGTGGCACATGGTCAATTTCTTAAGTGGTATTTAACAGGTTTGAAAGGATTCAAATAAAACCTTACATTTGGGTTTAAGTTTTGATTTATTATTAATAATAATAATAATAATAATAATAATAATAATAATAATGTAATTGTGTACAGTGCTCAGGTGCACCACAACTCATCAAAGTCCCATGTCAAGTACACAGAATAATGTTGTGTCAGGAACATGAACAGTTCACAGTAGTAATATGCATGTATGTGTGTGCATGTGTATGTGGAGAGTGGCATCAGGTATAGTGTTGGCGGACTACAGGAAGCATGGAGGCTTTGAAAGATTCAGTGCTCCGGCAGCCTACAACAGATGCAGGCAATTCTGAGTGTGAAAAAATGTTTCCGAAAGTCACGTGAACAGTGCTGTTTTCTGACTTTGTAGGCATGCCCGCGTGTATTGGAGAGATGGACATCAAAAAGGTGCTCAAGATTGCTGTTGTTAAGCACCTTGCATTTTATTTGATTTGAATTCGAATTTGAAAATAAAAACCTTACATTAGATTTAGAAGCTTCACATTATCTAAAAATAATAACAAATACCTTACATCCGTCCATACCTTTTTTACTTTATATATAAGAAAAACAAAATATAAAAAATGATTAATCACAAAAATAAAAATTCTTTTTCTAAAAATCTTTCTAAAGCCAACTGTCATATTGTTTAATACCCATCCCACTTTTTGAATAAGTTAATTCGTCTAGTTGCCAACATCTCAAAATCCGCTACAATAAAGTGTGACCGACAAAAAAGATATACATATCGTGTTGACCGACAAAAACACAGCGGGAAGGCCCACATTAGAAAATAATGTAACAACTTTCATTTCTCTTTTTTGCAAATTCAAGGTTTTTTGTTTTGAACTCATTTGACTCTTATCTCCGATCACAAACACCACGGAGTAAACGGGCTCTGAAGATGATTTTTGTAAAATCGAAATATTGATCAATATCAGCTATGATTATGTTATAAATTGTTTTCTCTTTAACAGCATTGTGTGGTGTTTTCATTCCATCTTGTTCATTCTCATATATATATATATATATATGAGGAAGAATGAATAAAGAAAAGAAATACAGAATGGATAATAAAAGATGAATTTAATCAATATCACTTACACATGTGTTTCGGTCAGTTTATCTATGTGTACACAATTCAAACTATTATTATCATTAAATAAACAAATGAAATGATAATAATAGTTTGAATCGTGTACACAAAGATAAACTGACCGAAACACATGTGTAAGTGATATTGATTAAATTCATCTTTTATTATCCATTCTCTACTTACTTTTCTTTATTCATTCTTCCTCATATTGTCGGATTCAATTCCAATTCCATTTTTATATATATATATATATGAATAAGATATAATGAAAAAACAAACGATGTTTACAACTGAAATAGGCTCATCAGAAGAGAAAGTGTGCAAACCGTTTCGGGGCACACTTTCTCTTCTGAAGAGCCTATTTCAGTTGTAAACATCGTTTGTTTTTTCATTATATCTTATTCATACTGTCGGATTAATTTCCATTTTATTTTCACATATATATATATATATATATATATATATATATATATATATATAATATATTTAAGGCTATCATATAGAGCGATCTACACAATGATAATGAGTTGGAGACAAAAAGGAGGAATAGAGTGGAAAAAGTTGTTTTATTGATATAAAACTAGGCCCTTTCGTCCGGTGCTTTTCAAGTTTTACACCCGGAAATGATTAAAAGTCAAATAGTAAAATAAATAAGTCGTGAATGGATAATGGATATGGAATTAGGTCAGACAAGAGGGGGGTGAAAAAAAAATCTTTTTTAAAAACCCCATATATATATATATATATATTAAGAAATTTGAAAAAAAAAACAAGTGTTCCGAAAATAGGATGAATTTGTTTATCAACGTTTAAACGTTTCGGTTTCTTTGAACCTTCATCAGGATGTGTCTTGGGGTGATGAAATTGATGGATGTTTTATAGACTTATCACCCCAAGACACATCCTGATGAAGGTTCAAGAAACCGAAACGTTTAAACGTTGATAAATAAATTCATCCTATTTTCGGAACACTTGTTTTTTTTTTCAAATTTCTTAATATTGTCGGATTTATTTCCATATTTACTCCCATATATATATATACATATATTATATATTATATATATATATATATATATTTAATATACCAAGTGTGTTGGTAAATCCTTGCGGCAAGAAAAAACCCAGCAAATAGTTTGATTGTAAAAATATACTACCAAACATCAACCAGGGAGAAAAAAAGACCAAGATAGTCGTACTAACAAAAAATAATCTATTGGTACAGTATTTGGCCAAAAGAAAAAACAATTTATATGTATATATATGTATATAAGATATATATATATTCATATAACCGCTAGGAGAATAGCTAATAAGTAAAAAGTGCTCAATACCTAAGTAGAGCAAATAATAAGAGTCAGATCTTAGCCTTGAAGAGCATTAAGCGAAACTAATAGTAGGTTCGTCTGACTCATTAGATTTATCTTTATATATATATATATATATATATATATATATATTTATAATGTTATATACCCGATCAAACATGGGTATTTAAACGATGAGTGAGAGTGAGAGAGTTCTCGGATTATAGAGCGAGAGAGACAGATTAGAGACTTACTTGGAGAAGAGATGGTCTTGCTTTCTCTAGTTACTCTAGTTCTTGCTGATTCTTCTCCCATCTCCGGCTGCCATCTTGTTGTCTAGTTGCTGACTGATTTTTCTAACTGCTTCTTCTTCTATCTAAGGACTTCTTTTCTTCTGGGCTGATTTGGTTATTATAATTAAATGAACTCAGAAAGCCTTTTTTGTTGCTTGATCAAGCTTTTTTATTTAGCCCATGATTTTCCTCACAGATGAGATTGACCTCAGCACATCTGCTCTGCTTCAAAGTTAGGTCGGATCTAAAATCTAAACTAAATCACATGTTTTTCATGGCACGTGAGATTCGTGCCTCAAGGATTATTAACAGTCAATGGTAAATTTCCACTGGCTCCCTCGATTTTAAATATGAGAGACCTGTTTTTAATTTCTAGCTTACAGGGTCTGCTAACAATTTATTTGAACTATTTGACAATAGCATCACGTTCAAACATTATAATAATTGAATTATCATACTGAGGTATATCCACAGGTCTTGCTAGAAAAAAAGTTAAATCAAGATTATTATACTTTTTACATATTGAACTATTTGGCAATAGCTCTTAAGTAAACATATCAAATGTAATAATTAAATTATCATACTGTGGTATATCCACAGGTCCTGCTAGAAAAGAGTTAAATCAAGATTATTAAATACATAGATATATGAATAGACTTAGATAGTTAGATAGATAGATAGATAGATATATGAATAGACTTAGATAGTTAGATAGATAGATAGATTTATGAATAGACTTAGATAGTTAGATAGATAGATAGATATATGAATAGACTTAGATAGATAGATAGATATATGAATAGACTTAGATAGTTAGATAAATAGATAGATATATGAATAGACTTAGATAGAAAGATAGATAGGTAAATAGATATATAGATGAATAGAGATAGATAAATAGATAGATATATGAATAGACTTAGAGAGATAGATAAATAGATAGATATATGAATAGACTTAGAAAGATAGCTAGGTAGATAGATAGATATATAAATAGACTGAGATAGATAGATAGATAGATAGATAGATAGATATGAGAGACTGAGATAGATAGATAGATATGAAGAGACTGAGATAGATAGATAGATAGATATGAAGAGACTGAGATAGATAGATAGATAGATATGAAGAAACTGAGATAGATAGATAGATAGATATGAAGAGACAGAGATAGATAGATAGATAGATAGATAGACTGATATATTGATTTGTATCAACATTCACTGTGTACATACTCCAGTGAAGCATAATTCTTCTTACTATTTCATTTTTTAAAAGAATCCATTACTTCTACTAAGTGTTACATAAGTGTGTGTGTGTGTGTTCATGTGTATGTGTGATTGTGTGTATGCGTGTGTGTGTGTGAGTGTATATGTATGTATGTTTCAGTGACACCTAAAGTCTAGTTGTGTGTGTGTCTGTGAGTATGTGTGTTTGTGTATGTGTTCGTGAGTGTGTGTATAGATAGATATGAAGAGACTGGGATAGATAGATAGATAGATAGATAGATAGATGAATAGAGATAGATAGGTAGATAGATATATGAATAGACTTAGATAGATAGATGAATAGAGATAGATAGATAAATAAATAGATAGATATATGAATAGACTTATATAGAAAGATAAATAGGTAGATAGATAGATATATGAATAGACTTAGAGAGATAGATAGATATGAAGAGACTGAGATAGATAGATAGATAGATAGATAGATTGATATGAAGAGACTGGGATAGATAGATAGATAGATATGAAGAGACTGGGATAGATAGATAGATAGATAGATATGAAGAGACTGGGATAGATAGATAGATAGATAGATATGAAGTCACACCTTTGACAAGTTGTGTGTGTGTGTGAGTGCATGTATGTGTGTGTGTCAGTCACACCTAAAGTCAAGTTGTGTATGTGTTTGTGTGTGTGTGTGTGTTCATGTGCATATATGTATGTGTCAGTCACACCTAAGTTAAATTGTGTGTGTGTGTCTGCGTCTGTATGTATGTGTGTGTGTGTGTGTGTGTGCATATGTATGAGTGTGTATGTGTCAGTCACACCTAAAGTCGAGTTGTGTGTGTGTTTGTGAGTATGTGTTTGTGTTTGTATGTGTCAGTTACACCTAAGTCAAGTTGTAGGTGTGTGTGTGCGTATGTATGTATGTGTGTGTGTGTATATGTATGTATGAGTGTGTATGTATCAGTCACACCTAAAGTCAATTTGTTGCTGCTCGTTAAAATTTTCTTTTTTTTTTTTTTCCTTTTTTTCCTCAACAACATCCTTTCTATTTTTGCGATACCGTTTTCCATTGTCTGCCGACGCTATTAAAGTGCAAATGAGGCTTGTCACAGCAAATATCAGATTGATTCATCTTGTTTCTCGAAAAATAGAATCGATCTTTTCTTTTTCCTAGACAGATTATCAATCATATGGAAATCTGATCTCACTGATAAACATCTAAAGCAACGTCTCTTACAAGTTGTAAGTTGTATTAGTGCTACTGTATGGCTGCACCAGTTGGGCCCTAACAAAGCACCTTGAAAGCCAATAGAACAATTCACATACCAAGGTAGTAATATCTCATCCACAGAAAGCGATGTTAATGCCCGTTTTTTCCTTTCAACATACATCTATATCTATCTATCTATCTCTCTCTCTCTCTATATATATATATATATATATATATATATATATGTATAAAGTGTTATTATGGGTCCAATGGAAAAAAATTAAATATCTTATAAAAAAGAAGCTTCACAAAATGGATTATGTTTTTTTAAATTTTTTTATTATTATTTTACATTTGCGACATGTATTTCAGATCTTCTGATATCTTCTTTGTGCATTAATTAACCATATTCTGACAGAATATGGTTAATTAACATATATATATCTAATATATATGTATAAGCTAGATGGAAGCTGCACAAGAATGCTGCATGCAGTCTTGAACAAGTCGTCGAAGCAGCACCCCACGAAGAGGCAGCTGTACGGTCACTTGCCTCCCATCTCACAAACTATCCGAGTGAGACGGACAAGGCATGCAGGACACTGCTGGAGAAGCAGGGACAAGCTCATAAGCGACGTTCTCCTGTGGAAGCCAACACATGGACATGCAGGTGTGGGGTACCCGGCAAGGACCTAGATTGACCAGCTATGCGAGGATGCTATTTGCTCTGCAGAGGACCTCCCGGGTGCAATGCATGATAGGAAAGGTTGGCGAGAGATTGTCATGGATATCCATGCTGCAAGTGCAACATCATGATGATGAATATGTATATATGTGAAAATTGAGGAAATATGGATAAAACACAAAACAACTTCATTCAAATGTAGAATTTTTCGAATATAAAATTTATATATATTAATTAACTATATTGTGACAGAATATGGTTAATTAATATATATATATATGTGAAAATTGAGGAAATATGGATAAAACACAAAACAATTTCATTCAAATGTAGAATTTTTTGAATATAGAATTTATATATATTAATTAACCATATTGTGACAGATTATGGTTAATTAATATATATATGTGAAAATTGAGGAAATATGGATAAAACACAAAACAACTATTCAAATGTAGAATTTTTCGAATATAGAATTTATATATATTAATTAACCATATTGTGACAGAATATGGTTAATTAATATATATATATGTGAAAATTGAGGAAATATGGATAAAACACAAAACAACTTCATTCAAATGTAGAATTTTTCAAATATAGAATTTAAACGCATAAACATCCATATCCAAATTTATGTGTGTTATTCTTAAATCCGTTACTTTCTTAACATCTTTATTTCTAAAAATAGAAAATTCTTAAATCTGAAAAAAAAAAAAAAATAAAATAAATGAATAAATGAATATAAAAGTTTAAAAAAGATGATTATTATTATTATCTCTATATAATCATTATTGATTTTTCACAATGCAAACAGCTGTAAGATCTTTATTCATTGTCTTTGCTTCTGTCTTTAGCCTTCTCCGCTCCTGTGCTGTCGTAAAAGATTCTGTTCCATTCTTCGCTTGAAAAGAGACGAACGTTTCCCAGTCTTCGATTCCTTTTTCCATTTTCTTTTTTCTATCTTCACACCAGATTCCATCCTTGACAAAACATGTTCGACAATGGCATAAAACACCATGGATTTTTTTTTTCAATCTATCTTAGTGTATTTATATCTATCTATCTATCTATCTCAGTCTATTTATATATATCTTCCTTTCCTTCTCTCTTTCTTTCTCCCATTTTTCTTTTTATTACTCTATCTCTCTGTCTCTCTCTGTCTTCCTTTCTCCCATTTTTTCTTTTTAATATTCTCTCTCTCTCTCTCTACCTCTCTATCTATCTATCTAAGAAATAGAAAGGAAGAAAAAGAAAGTGATAGAAAGAAAGACAGATTGAGAGAGAGAAAAATTTATAATTTGACTAATTTACTTGGTTATAACATTCCTTGATGGAGCTTCATGACATCGCTCCTTAACAATGTCCTGATGATGGTTAATATACTTAATGTATATATATAAAATGTACCCCAGCTACCTGTCTCCTACATCTTTGTGTATCCTCCATGCAATATCAACTCTCTCTCTCTCTCTCTCTCTCTCTCTCTCTCTCTCCTCTCTCTTTCTCTCTAAGAAAAAGAAAGGAAGGAAGAAAAAGAAAGAGAGAGAGAGAAAGATAGATAGAAAGAAAGAAAGTGTGATAGAAAGAAAGACAGATAGAGAGAGAGAAAAAATTTATAATTTGACTAATTTACTTGGTTATAACATTCCTTGATGGAGCTTCATGACATCGCTCCTTAACATTGTCCTGATGATGGTTAATATAATGCATATGTGTGGAGAAAATTTAGAAACCAACATGGGATGTTATGTTGAATGGAAATTTATTGTCAATGCTCAACCATTTCGGTTTACAAAGGAAACCTTATCAGGACTGTGAAAATGAGAAGAAAACTAGGATTTATGTGGATAAAAGATGATGAATGTTGTGTGTGTGTTGAATTAGAAAAATGTATGGAAAAAAGGTTTGTTACCGTTAGTTGAGTGGCGTTTTTAGTTGAATGTTGATTATATGGTTATTGCATGTAAAAGCAAAAATTAATGATGGGAACACGTGAAATTGAAAAGCCAAACGTGATTGGCCCACAAGTAGATTATATGCACATGTATAAAATGTACCCCAGCTGCTTGTCTCCTACAACTTTGTGTATCCTCCATGCAATGTCAACTCTCCAGGTCGGCATTAAACAAAGAAATCATAAATATGTGAAGCTGCAAGAACTCTTAGACCCAAAATAAAGTTTGGAAATGCTCCAAGATAGAGAGTTCATAATCCGTAGTTGAAAAATAAATCTCTAAGATTAAGTGCTAATCTCAAAGTGAAACTTTAATCCGTCAATTTCTTTTTTCTGAAGGAACTCGGTGGCGCCAAATATAGAATTAACGAGTTTTGTGCTTTTCTTACTTTCCTCTCTGCTGCCTGACACAATCAAATATAACCAAAAAATACTTGCCTAGTAGGAAAAATGGATCATACTTTATTTTCTACTAGCAGATCTACCCAGCATTGTTTAATTTTAATTTTTTTTGTTTTAATAATACAATATATAATTTCCTTTCGGTTGCTATCTGCCTGACACAATCAAATATAACCAAAAAATACTTGCCTAGTAGGAAAAATTGCCCATACTTTATTTTCTACTAGCAAATCTACCCAGCATTGTTTTAATTTTCATTATTTTTTGTTTTAATAATACAATATATATTTCCTTTCGGCTGCTATCTGCCTGACACGACCAAATATAACCCAAAAATATTTGCCAAGTAGGAAAAATGGATCATGCTTTATTTTCTACTAGCAGAGCTACCCAGCATTGTTTTCATCATGATTTGCCAGCAGCGCAGATATCCATGACAATCTCTCGCCAACCATCCCTATCATTCATTGACCCTGGGAGGTCCTCAGCACAGCATGCAATATCTACACAGAGCTGGTCTATGTAGATCTTTGCTGGACAACCCACACTAGCATGTTCATATACTGGTTTCCACATGTAGGAAGCATGTGGTGTAATGGTTAAAGTCATGGGAAATGGACTCATCGCCCCGAGTTCAAATCCTGGACATGGTAATTGCATTACACTTAGTGCTAATACCCTTGGGAAAGGTATGAATCCTACTCTCCCTCCAGGTATGGGTAAATAGTAGGGCAGTCTGGGCTCTTTAACCATGACTAGGTAACCAGTCAAGGAGAAGGAAAACTCTGAATTCAAACCTGTTAAACTCCTTAAGAAATTGACCTTGTGTCGCATCCTGCTCGTGCGGAGGCATTGGTAAATTTATTTATATTTATATACTGGTTTCCAGAGAAGGACGTTGTTTATGAGTTCATCCTTACTTCTCCAGCAGTGTCCGGCATGTCTTGTTCCTCTTACTCGGATGGTTTGTGTGATAGGTGGCAGGTGGCTGTATAACTGCTTCCCTGTGGGCTATCGGAGGGATCAAATTGGGGTCATCACTCATAATGAAAATTTCCACTTAACTCCCTCTGATTCTAAATCTAACAAACTCTTATTCAAAATATTCTTACTACAGGTACATACATAATTCATAAACTACCTATGAATTATGTAACACTATCTGCCTGACACAACCAGATATAAACAAAAAAATACTTGCCGAGTAGGAAAAATGGCCCATGCTTTATCAGAGCTACCCAGCATTGTTTTAATTTTCATTATTTTTTGTTTTAATTATATCTTTAATATAATATGCTTGTTCTTTAATCTTTCAACTGTTATCATCTTGCAACACCCTCTGGTTAAAAATGAGACTGTCCAGATCAATCCAAGATGAAATGCAAAAATGTATATCCTGATTATCTGGTGTTGCTTATCCGCCAAATTCTTATTTCTTATGAGTGTCCTCACCTTAGCTAAATAATGGACTATTCCGTTATTATCATAAAGAAAGGACAGGCTACCCAGAAAAAATATAATAAGAATCGATTATAATGAGAAGATGAAAAGAAGGAAAGAAAGAAAAAAGAGTGAGAGAAAGAGACAGTTAAATCAAGATTATCATACTTGTTACATATTGAAATATTTAGCAATAGCTCTTAAGTAAACATATCAGTTGGCAAGATGCATCCAGGCATAGAGTCAAATGGAGAAAATAGATTTGCACTGTGTCATCATCTAGTAGTAGTAGTAGTAGTAGTAGTAGTAGTATATACTAAAAGTAATGATAATGAAATTTATTGTGTTCAGTGCTCAGGTGCACCACAACTCATCAAAGTCTCATGTCTAGTACATAGAATAATGTATTCATGTCAGGAACATGAATAGTGTACAGTAATAATATACATGTATGTGTACAGCGCTCAGGTGCACCACAACTCATCAAAGTCTCATGTCTAGTACATAGAATAATGTATTAGTGTCAGGAACATGAGTAGTGTACAGTAATAATATACATGTATGTGTACAGAGCCCAGGTGCACCACAACTCATCAAAGTCTCATGTCTAGTACATAGAATAATGTATTAGTGTCAGGAACATGAACAGCGTACAGTAATAATATACATGTATGTGTACAGTGCTCAGGTGCACCACAACTCATCAAAGTCTCATGTCTAGTACATAGAATAATGTATTAATGTCAGGAACATGAATAGTGTACAGTAATAATATACATGTATGTATACAGCGCTCAGGTGCACCACAACTCATCAAAGTCTCATGTTAGGTATATAGAATAATGTACTAATGTCAGGAACATGAATAGCCTACAGTGCTCAGGTGCACCACAACTCATCAATGTTTCATGTCTAGTACATAGAATAATGTATTAGTATCAGGAACATGAATAGTGTACAGTAATAATATACATGTATGTGTACAGAGCCCAGGTGCACCACAACTCATCAAAGTCTCATGTCTAGTACATAGAATAATGTACTGTCAGGAACATGAATAGTGTACAGTAATAATATACATGTATGTGTGTGTGCGCGTGCATATGTGTGTGGATGGGAGCATTAGGTATAGGTAGAGGGTGATAAGTCTTTTGGACCACTTTGTAGACCAAGGAGATTGTTTTTTAGCATCTGAGGTGGAGCACCACACCTACCACCAGCTCCTCACTTTACTGTAAAGATCTCTGTGTTACTCATATGCTGATTTGGTGAGGGCCAGTATCAAGACAGGAACTTTGTGGTTCCCAGGCAGACGCTCTACCAACTAAGCTAAACCGGCCCTTAGTAGTATATTTTGGTAGGTGTGATAAGACTTTTGGACCACCTTGTAGAAGAATAGTATTGGTTTCGGCATATCAACCTCAGTGGGTCATTTAATGCCGATAAAGTTTTGAAATAAATTCATTCTTAATGGATAATACAATTTTTTTTATAAATACATTTTTCTATTTAACCCATAGATGGGACCCTAACAGGTACTACCACTCCGGGTCAGAGTGGACCAGGGAGCAATTGTGATGAAGGGGTGCTCCATATTCCCCAAACCTCCAAAACCGGAACCTCACCATCAGATAGAGTTTAACGTCATTCCCAGGACATGTAGACCCGCAGTCACCGCTTTCTAGCAACCATATGATAAAAAGGGGTTGGAGCTTGCCATAAGGGCAATAAGGTTCGGAAAATCATATAGGTGCTAGGGCTTGACGTGACCAGCCGATTGATCGGAGGGGCCTCTCCGACCGCCCGTCTAGCCCAAGATAGGGCCAAAGTGGAGTATTGCAAGTCATGAATGGCTCATCCACCTGGGTTCTATTCTTAAGCATCACAGGTCGCCACCCATGGCCAACAGGTGGCCCCATTGGGGGAGTCTTACCCCTCTGCAGAGGTGCAGTCAGTGCATTCTAACGCTACAACCGACAGGGCGGGACTTGTTTTGTAAAAAAAAACAAATAAAAACAGCATATATCCCTTGTTCATTATGTACTCATCAAGTTCTTCTTATTTCGTCTAATCTCTACATTACTCAACACACACGGGTACTACTCTTACTTGCTTCAATAAAAATAAATAAATAATAACAGTTTTCCTGTAAGTCTGGCACAAGGCAAAAATGCGGAGCACCTAGTTAGGATTAAGTTAATGGTCAAAAACAGGCTTAAACACTTCTAACGCCGCAGCTGACAGGGTGGAGAAGAACAGTAGTAGTACTATTTAACCCATAGATGGTAAAAAAATAACATAATTGATTTTATATTTTGCTCACATGGATTAAGAGAGGGGCTTCTTTTTTTTATCTGTTTTTTTTTTGGGGGGGGGGCGGTGGGTTGAATATTTCAAATTTTATTGAAAAATCCTTAGTAGTTTTATTAGCAAAATTTTGAGTTGGCTTGATATCACTTTTCAGCAACCTAAAAAACAAAAAAAAACTTTGAACAACTAAAAAAAAAAAAAAATTTGAATAACTAGAAAAAAAAAAATAATAATAATATCGATAAAGTCTTCTGCTAATTCGAATCAAATTTAATTCCAGCCGAGTTAATCAACTTAGATTATTAGAATTAATTACATTTTAATTAAGTCAACATTTAATTAGATTAATTCCATTTTTTAATTTAAAATTTAAAATTTTTTTTTAAATGACAATTTGCAATTTCTAAATAAAACACAAAAATGTTTATTTTGGTATAAGTTCATTGCTCGCATTTCGGGTAGTCTGCATGGAGTTAAAAAAAAAAAAGAAGTAAAGTCGTTAGGGTGGCCTGAAGTCGGTATCAGCCAGACAGCGAGGGAGTCTATCCCCTTATCACTAGTGTCTGAGGTGGTGCGCCACACCTACCATCAGCTCATAACTTTACCGCAAAGATCTGTTTATCTGTCTGTCTGTCTGTCTGTCTCTGTCTTTCTCTTTCCCTGTCTGTTTGTATCTGTCTCTTTCTGTCTGTCTGTCTCTCATTTGTATCTCTGTTTCTGTCTATCTGTCTTTCTGCCTCTCTCTCTGTCTCTATCTGTCTGTCTTTTTCTCTTTCTGCTTGTATGCCTGTCTGTCTGTCTTCCTCTATCTGTCTGACTGTTTCTGTATTTTCTCTTTCCTTTTCTGTTTCTTTTTGTCTGTCTGTCTTTCCAGATTTGTCTCTCTGTCTCTGCCTCTCTGTCTCTCTCTGTCTCTGTGTGTCTCTCCTTTGTAGATGTTCCGGTATCTCTTACCATGAATAAAGTATCTATCTCTGTCTGTGTTTGTCTCCCTTTCTCTCTCTCTCTGTCTTTCTCTCTTTCTCTCTCTCCTTTGTAGATATTCCTGTATCTCTTACCATGATAAAAGTATCTGTCTCTGTCTGTCGTCTCTCTCTCTCTTTCTCTCTCTCTCTTTTCTGTTTTCTATGTCTGTCTGTCTGTCTCTATGTCTGCCTCTCTCTCACTCTCTCTCTCTTTCTATCTGTCTATCTTTCTCTTGTTCTATCTGTCTCTATGTCTGCCTCTCTCTCTCTCTCTCTCTCTCTCTCTCTCTCTGTATGTATGTCTGTCTATCTCTTTCTGTCTGTCTGTCTATGTCTGTCTCTCTCTCTCTCTCTCTCTTTCTGTCTGTCTCTGTCTGTCTCTCTTCCTCTGTCTGTCTGTCTGTCTCTCTCTCTCCTTTCTCTCCTTTGTAGATATTCCTGTATTTCTTACCATGATAAAAGTATCTGTCTGTCTATCTGTCTGTCTGTCTGTCTGTCTCTCTCTCTCTGTTTCCATCTCTCTCTTTCTTTCAGTGTGTCTTTCCTTTGTAGATATTCTGGTATCTCTTACCATAATAAAAGTAATAATTGATTTTTTTTATTCTTACTAAAACAGCTGTTGTTATAACTAATTAAATATTTGTTCTCTTCCCATAATTTTAAACCAATCAGAGGCAAGGGATAAATTTAATCTCCTGACTGATTTATCTACAATGTGGGGGGTTACCTGTAAACATTTTATACTAACAGGTGTACCCTGCATTGCTTGGGTAGGGGAGCCAAAATTTTATGATGAAATAATTATTGCATATATTTTTACAAAATTCTATGGATACAGAAATAGGAACATGGTATAAATATAAGCATGGTATAAATAGAGACATGGTATAAATATGAGCATGGTATTAATAGGGACATGGTATAAATATGAGCATGGTACAGATAGGAACATGATATAAATATGAGCTTGGTATAGATAGGAGAATGGTATAAATATGAGCATTTTATAAATAGCGACATGGTATAAATGAAGACATAGTATAAATATAAGTATGGTACAGATAGGAACATGGTATAGATAGGTATATGGTATAAATATGAGCATCGTATAAATAGGGACATGGTATAAATATGAGCATGGTATAAATAGAGATGGTATAAATAGGGACATGGTATAAATATAAGCATGGTATAGATAGGGACATGGTATAGATAGGTATATGGTATAAATAAGGATATGGTATAAATAGGAACATGGTATGAATATAAGCATGGTATAAATATGAGCCTGATATAGATAGGAATATGGTAATAAATATGAACATGGTATAAATAGGAACGTGATATATATACAGACATGGTATAAATATGAACATGGTATAGATAGGAACATGGTATAGATATGAGATCAAGAAACTGAGATAGATATATAGATATCAAGAGACTGAGATAGATAGATAGATAGATAGATAAGATAGATAGATAGATAGATAGATATCAGAAACTGAGATAGATAGATAGATAGATAGATAGATAGATAGATATCAAGAAACTGAGATAGATAGATAGATATCAAGAAACTGAGATAGATAGATAGATATCAAGAAACTGAGATAGATAGATAGATAGATGAGATAGAGATAGATATCAAGAAACTGAGATAGATAGATATCAAGAAACTGAGATAGATAGATAGATAGATAGACTGAGATAGATAGATAGATATCAAGAGAGTGAGATAGAGAGATAGATAGATAGATATCAAGAGACTGAGATTGAGAGATAGAGAGATAGATATCAAGAAACTGAGATAGATAGATAGATATATTGATAGATAGATATTATATGTTCTTCTCTGTTCAGAGAGCAAAGTTTTCTTGTCAAAACCACTCCACAGGTTTCCCTGTGATATTTCTATATATCAAGGGAAGTAACTCTGACTACTTCCTGTGCATGCAAGACAGCTTTAACTTTTAACTTGTGACCTTGAAAGGATTACTGTCCGAAACTACAGCGATCGCACCTGGCCTGTAGCGAAGAACGTTCAATAATGTGTCTTGGATTTTTGTTATGGAAGAAAAACAAAGGTTACGATGATGACTACATAATAACGTTTGAATTCTTTGTCTACGAGTCAACAGAAGATGCTGACCTTTGCAATCGATAAGAAACAAATGAAGTACAAGAATATCAAGACGTTGATATATCTTATTGTAATGAAGATTATGTTTCTGTCTGTCTGTAACCAAAACTATGTCACCACCAACATCACAATTCCCTTAGTTGTTTTTTTATATTCTTGATGGGTATTAAATAATAATTATTTGGTTTTAATTAGCATCTTATTTATTAACAATGTCTCTGATCTCTGCTAAAGTCTAACTGAGATATTGTGACAGAGAACACGAGGTGAGTGGCGAACGTCAAGGCCTGCCGTATTCTCGAAGGAAGCAGGCTAGGCTTTGCCTGACATGTCAGACTGTAGAATCGAACCCGCTTCCTTCAGAATGCAAACATTGTCAACAAAGTCGAGAAGCTACAGTCCTGGATGTAAGTGCCAGGTGCCCGGATGATAGCTATGAGGATTCCGGCGGTCGGGTTTTGGCTTGAGAATCTCGTGTGTGGGGCGCAGACACCCGGATGTTGAGGAGAAATTAGTATAAGTAGAAGTGGGGTGATGACAGCAGTGGAGTCACGATTTTTGAGTTGATAAAGAATTTTTGACAGCGACGACATTGTCAACAAGTCGAATATTTATTATTTTTCCCCTCTATTTTTCTTTTTTCTCATTCTAGAGATATGTTGTGAGACTGCAATTAAAGCTGTTAATAACATCAACAAAGCAGTACATTTTGTTAAAGAAGGAAACATTTCGAAATTTTCGCGTAAAAATAGGCACATGTCGTCACTATTTGATGGCTCCACGGGCTGGAGCATTGCATACGACTTGGAACATCAACTCGTTTTTCCAACTGAAATAACGTTAACGGCCCAGCGTCCTGATATTGTCATTTGGTCTGTTAATCAAAAGAAAGATTTTATCATTGAATTGACAGTTCCATTTGAAGAAAATCTTGATTGGGCACATCAGCGTAAGTTGGAAAAATATGAAGACCAACGTGAACAATGCGTCAGAAACGAATGGATAACAGATGTATTTCCCATTGAAGTCGGATGCCGGGGATTTATTACCAACTCAACCTCGGCATTTTTGTCTAAACTTGGATTTTCTACACCAGACAAGAGGAAATACATAAAAAAGATCCAGGAGAAAGCTCTAACCGCATCAGCATGGATATGGCAATCCTACATTGTGACATCAAACCGACAAAGTCTGGTGGTATCGTGAGATACTGCTGGGGCGCTCTGGGTTAGTGGTAATGATGCTTTGGCCCCGAAACCATGCCTGAACCCAGAGTCATCATCTGATGAAGGCTTTGTTGGTTGCAATGCTACTGTGTAAATAGCAGTCATTGTATGAAGATTATTATATTATTAAGAAATAAAGGTCTGTATAGTATACTAGCAGTGACTACCCAGCATCGCATGGGTAGAGGGCGATTTTTTAAAGTTAGTCCCACAGATCCATTATTACTGAATCATGAGTTGAATCCTCATGGGATGCCCCATTTAAATTCCTATGTAAAAAAAAATAGACCTTGCAAATAATAGACAGGAAAAAAATCACCTCATTTGGGTGGACAACTTTACTGCGTCCTCCACACTCACCAGATTTAGTGCTTTCCGACTATTATCTCATTGGCCCCATGAAAGAGGGTTTGAGAAGCAAACATTATTCCAGTGATATGGAAGGAAAGTCTGTAGTGAAGAAGTGGCTCAAAGAACAGTCAGCAGAATTTTACAGGGCAGGAGTAGATTGGATTTGTAATCAAAGAAAGGTTACAATGTTGACTTCATAATAACGTTTAAATTCTTTGTTTACGAGTCAACAGAAGATGCTGACCTTTGCAATCGATAAAAAACAAATGAAGTACAAGAATATCAAGACGTTGATATTTATTAATAATTTGATTATTACAACGTTTGATACAAAACGATTGGGGAAAAAGCTAGATAAGTACTACACAAGGTGGATATATCTTTTTAGTGCCCCATCTATTGGTTTAATAGATAAAAAGTGAGTTTGAAAACGAGTTTAAAAAAATTGAATATCTATCATGAGTGAATAAAACAAAAAAGTCTTCGGCATAAAATAACCCAACAAGGGTTGACATGCCGTAAACTGCAACCAACCAACCAACCAACCAACCAACCGATTATTAAAAATCTATCTGATTTCTAGAGGGAACCAGTTCTTTCAGTATGACTTGACCGTAACCCCATCAATGGCTTAAATAGATTTAAAATATAAGGTTTTTTTAAAACTGTGCTTTAAAATTAGTTTTTTTAACAATTGTATACACAGCAAAAACGTCTTCTGCATAAAATAATCCAATGGGTTGAGATGCCATAAAACCCAACCATTATATAACTATTATCTCATTGGCCCTATGAAAGAGGGTTTGAGAGGCAAACATTATTCCAGTGATATGGAAGGAAAGTCTGTAGTGAAGAAGTGGCTCAAAGAACAGTCAGCAGAATTTTACAGGGCAGGGGTAGATTGGATTTTTAATCAAAGAAAAACAAAGGTTATTATGTTGACTTCATAATAACATTTGAATTCTTGTTTACCAAGTCAACAGAAGATCGAGGAGGAAGATTGGCATACTCCACTTTGGCCCTATCTTTTGGGGCTAGAGGCGTCGGCTTCGGAGAGGCTCTCTCTGATCAGATCGGCTGGTTCACGTCACAGCCTAGCATCTGTAAGATGGATCTGTCCCCGCAACCTGATTGCCCCTTATGGCAAGCCCCAACGCCCTTTTTATCATATGGGTGCTAGAAGGCGGTGGCTGCGGGTCTTACATGTCGCTGGGAATGGACGTTAAAACTCTATGTCTATCTAATGGTGAGGTTCCAGTTTTGGAGGTTTGGGGAATGTGGAGCACGGCCTTCAATCACCATTGCTCCCTGTGGTCACGACTCTGCGTTCTGCGGGGTCGGTGACTGTTTTTTGGCCTCAGTCTGTATTGGCGGGTTAAATAGAAAAATTTGTATTTAAAAAAAATTGTATTATCCATTAAGATTGATTTTGATGTTTAATAAGCTTTATACGGCATTAACTGAACCATGAGGTTGATATGGCCGTAAGAACAAAACACAACAATTTTCAAAAGTGGTGCTTCGATCAACACAGATGTTTCTTTACGTGGGAATTTAATGGACATCCTGTGGTAGAAGCAACTGACGATTCATGTAATAATGGATCTAAACGAGACTGTGTGATAGTTGTTAGATATTCTCCACCCACCTCCCTGCGTAGCCGTCGTCTGGCGGAGTGTTCGGTGTGTTAATTGAGTAGCCGCTGCTGCAGCTGTCTCTTCATATGGAAGTGAGTCATGGGCGTTATAAATGGGCAAGACACCTGAAAAAAAACTGGAGGCATTCCCATCAACTGCCCATGAACGCATACGGTATATAAGTGTGGCCAAAATCCTCCCTTAGAATTAGAAGCAGATGCATACATTGACCCAATTGAGAAATCCTATTGCATTTATCATTATAGGTGATTGAATTATATTATAGTTGGTTGTATTGTTCTCTGGCAAAGGGTCTTCTCACACACATGTTGAAATTGATCTGAATTCTATAAATGGAAATATAAAGAGGACTTTTTCTCTTTTTTTTTGTTTTTTTTGTAGCTGTTTCGATTATCTGTATTATAAATATAGCATCTAATTATCCTTCTGCCATCGTGCCGAAAATCGCATAATCGAGTTTCAGGAACTTTCTGTTTGCTCTCTATCAATCTTTCTTTTCTCTCTATCTATCTATCTATCTATCTCTCTCTTCTTTTCTTTCTCTCTCTCTAATCTTCTATCTATGTTCTCTATCTATCTATCTCTCTCTATCTTTCTTTCTCTCTCTATCTATCTCTCTATCCTCTCTCTATTCTTTCTTTCTCTCTCTATCTATCTATCTATTTCTCTATCATTCTGCATCTATAATATCTATCTAGTCATTCTCTCTATGCTATCTTATCATTCTCTCTCTCTCTCTATCTATCTATCTATCATTCTTTCCTCTCTCTATTATCTATCTATCATCTATTATTCTTTCGTCTGCTCTCTCTATTCTATCTAATCTATCATTCTTTCTCTCTCTCTCTATCCTATCTATCTAATCATTCTTCTTCTATCCTATCTATCTATCATTTCTCTCTCTCTCCTTATCTATCTAATCTATCAATTCTCGTCTGCTTATCTTCATTCTCTCTCTCTATCTATTATCATTCTCTCTATCTATCTATCTTCTTTCTCTCTGCTATTCTCTCTATCTATCTATCTATCTTTCTTATCTATCTATCTAATCTATCTATCATTCTCTTCTCTCTCTTATCTATCTCTGCTATCATTCTCTCTATTATCTATCTATCTCTCTATGCATTCCTCTCTTCTATCTATCTATCTATATAATCATTCTTTCTCTCTCTCTCTCTCTCTCTCTTCTATCGTTTATCATTCTTTCTCTCTCTCTCTCCTTCTCTAATCTATCATTCCTTTCTCTCTCTCCCCCCCTTCCCGTCCCCCTTTTTCTCTCTCTATCTATCTATCCTCTCTATCTAATCTATCTATCTATCATTCTCTCTCTCTCTCTCTCTCTAATCTATCATTCTCTCTCTCTAATCTATCATTTCTCTCTCTATCGTAACTCATTCTCTCTATCTATCTATCTACAATATATCATTGCCTCTCTATCTATCTATCTATCAATTCCCTCCTCTCTCTCTCTCTCTCTTCTTCTCTATCTTATCATTCTTCTATCTATGCTATCTTATCATTTCTCTCTGCTCTCTCTCTCTATCTATCATTCTCTTCTATCTTATTCTATCTATCATTCTCTCTCTCTCTCCTCTCTCTCTCTATCTATTCATTCTCTCTATCTATTCTATCTATCATTTCTCTCTCTCTCTCTCTCTCTAATCTATCATTCTCCGCTCTATTATCTATCTATCTATATTCTCTCTCTCTCCTCTCTCTCTCTCTATCTATCATTCCTCTCTATCTATCTATCTATCATTCTCTCTCTCTCTCTCTCTCCTCTATCTATCATCTCCTCTCTCTCTCTACGTCGTATCATTCTCGTCTCTCTCTCTCTCTATCTATCATTTTTCTCATCTCTCCTCTCTCTCTCTCTCTCTATTATATATATATATATATATATATATATATATATATATATTAGCGATGAAACAATACTTATATATACTGCAACACAATGGCAAGAAATATGTGGCTATGTGGGAGAAACATCAGCACCCTTTAGACCTAAGGACTAAATAACCACTAAATCCACTATAATCTCAAATCCCCGCATAGTACAATAGCCACTTTATTTTAACACCCTATCACACAACCTTAAAGCAGCCTCAAATGCATTTTAATAGAACACGCATTTTCCAACAACGCAATCTAGAAAACAATCAGTAAACTACATGGGTTCTAAAATTGCAGACACACGTGAAGGGGAGTGAACACAGACAATCGGAATTCTCTGTTATTATACAATATTTCACAGAGGACAAAAAGGTGTTAAACAGGATAACACTCATTTGATAAAGGGTATCTTAACGAACCTGAAAATTTTATGACATAAATATAATAATAAAAAATAAGTGAATCCAATACTCCATAATATCGAGTTCATATCATTTATTATATTTTTAATGCTACGTATTAATGCGCCAACTTAAAAAAAAAACATTAAAATATATATATATATATATATATATATATATATAATACTATATATATTAACTCAATAACTGACGAGTTCAAAAATTAAGCAGAGTGCTGGATATATTTTTTTTTTATATAGATCTAGATATTAAATACGATTATTCAAATTAGACTTACTTATCACGTAAATTCATTGTGGGGCACTACTCATGTAGCAAATCTTGTGCAGAATAGACTGGCGAGTTCATCTCTCAAAAGCAGTCTGGTTTTGAATTAAAATAGTTTTTCCTTCTGATTTTCATACCAATATTAATTAGGTGGGCTAGAAAAAAGTGGATTTTCAAATATTTCCCAGGGTTTTTATATCACCATGGAAGATACAAACAGCTGGTTCAGGGTTTGAAATTGGTAGCCGACGACACTTAAGCCCAATAGACAATAACCATTGACTCCACACGAGGCACCTCTAAGAATGTTAATGGTCTAGAAAATCGTATTTATATATTAAATTTAGAAGTAGAAGACTGAAATATAATATATATCTATAGTATATTATATATAATAATTATATATATATATAGTCTATTAAAGAACAAAAAGAACATATATATATATATGTATATAATTTTTTTTTTTTATAAGGTCATCGGTGTGGCCTAGAAGTTGGTATGCAGCCAATCATGGGGAGTTCTTATCCCCTTTTTATAGCGTAGACAAAGGAGAATTTTTTTTTTGCTCGCACACCTATCATCAGGCTCTTTACTTTACACAACAGATCTCAATGTTACTCATTGCTGGGTTGGCGAGGACTAGCCGACACTCTACCTGCTGGCTAACCCAGATAATCTCATAAAAGTCTACATTTTTTATAATCGCATACTTGGCTTTGTTCAAAATATATAATTTTTTGTTCAAAATATATATTATTATAGATAGTCTCCACATACATTGTATTTTGATGTTTCACATTCTGTTCCAAGTGTGGCTAGAACACAGCCAGCTACCTCTGACGCAGGAGCTAAACCTGACTCACTTTTTCATGCAGCCCAATTCATTAATCTCTTGGCTATTTGACAGAGAGAAAGCCAGTCTGTAGACAAACAGACGATCATTGCTTTATGCTAGTGTGAAAGTTAATTTTAGTACCCTAGAGAGCTCTACAGGTTTTTGGAGTAGTAATATTATCTATATATATATATATATATATATCGAATAGGAAAGGCATGGTTGGCCACCAACTAAATTATGCAGTCATTGGAAATCCGATCTCCCTGACAAACTAAGAACGATTCTTCAGGCTGTGGTTGTATCGGTGCTGCTTGTATGGCTGTAACCACTGGACCCTACCAGCCTTGAGACTAAGCTAGAATGGGAGCTGCACCAGAATGCTGTGAGCGGTCCTGAATAAGTTGTGGAAAGCAGCACCCGACAAAAAGCAACTGATGGCCACCTAACCCCATCTGCAAAACTATACGAAGTAAGACGGGACTAGGCATGCAGGGACATGGCTGGAGAAACAGGACAAGATGCGTAAGCGACGTACTATTGTGAAGCCCAGCAACATGGACACGCTATTATGTGGGCAGCCCAGTCAGGACCTACATTGGACAATATGTAAATGGATGCTGGCTGCTGCGGCGGAGGAATTCCCAGAGTTCGATGAATGATAGGGAAGGTTGGCGGAGATTGTCATGGATATTCCGTGCAACTGTGCCGACATGATGATGATGATATATATAATATATATATATATAATATATAGTCATATTTTAGAAAGATTGAAAAAAACCAGGTTTTAAATGGGTAAGTGGTGAGTTTAAACCAGTGGTTTTTTCAAATCTTTCTTAATATACTATATATCGTGGATTCACTTCCTTTTCTCACACACAACAGACAGTCACACATATATATATATATATATATATATATATATTAATGCAGGCTCTCCTGTCATGAATAGAGCTCTCTCTGACGGTCTTTAACATCAATTAAAATGCTCATTCTTGGTCTGCAAGTGTGCCAATGGACCTGGGGGTATACAGTGTGAGCCAAAAGTAGGGTTACAGTTTAACACTTAACTTAATCAAGTAACTGTAACCCTACTTTTGGGCCACCTGTATATATATATAAAGTGCTGTCTCATCTTTGTCTCTTTTTCTCTCATTGTCTGTCTGTCCTGTCTCTTACTTTCCCTTTCTGTCTCTCTACTTTCTGTCTCTCTTACTTTCTGTCTCTTTCTCTCACTGCTGTCTCTTTTCTGTCTCAATTTCTCTCTTCAGTCTCTCTCTCAGTCTCTCTCTCTCTCATCTCTCTCTCTGTGTCTAACTCCTGCTGTCTCTCTCTCATTCTTCATTCTCTCTCTGTCTCTCTCTCTTTCTCCCTTTCTCTGTCTCTCGCCCTTTTTCTTTTTTTTTGTTCTGTCTCTTTTTCCTCCTTTCCCCTTTCTGTCTCTCTTACTTCCTATTCTCTTTCTCTCATCTGTCTCTTTCTGTCTCAATTTCTGTCTCTCTTACTTTTCTGTCTCTCTCTCTCCTCTCTCTTATTTCTCATTCTCTCTCTCTTTCTCCTCTTTCTCTGTCTCTTGCCCTTTTTTTCTTTCTTTATCTTTCTTTTCATAAACCTTCTTATTAAAAAAAAAAAAGAACCTGTAAAGACTTGTAAAACTGAAGAATTCCTTCTCGTTTTGATAGACAAAGTTTAGGGCAGATATTTTTTTCTTTGATTTAATCCTAAACCAAAACAACAATTTGAAATGGTGAAAATAAATTCTTTGTTAACTAGCAGAACTTATAGAAATTCCACAAAAAAAACCCCAAGAGGATCTATATAAGTAAGAAAGGATAGTTGCCCTTTGTATAAATAATACAAAATTACAATAACAATCTATATAATACTTAATGTGTAGTTAGTAGTAGTAAGAGAAGGATGACAAACCACCCTGTTGGTGGGCATTAGAATGCACCGGCTGCACCTCTGCAGAGGGGTAAGATTCCCCCAATGGGGCCCCTGTTGGCCATGGGTGGCACCTGTGATGCTTAAGAATAGAACCCAGGTGGATGAGCATTCATGACTGCAATACTCCACTTTGGCCCTATCTTGGGCTAGACGGGCGGTCAGAGAGGCCCCTCCGACAATCGGCTGGTCACGTCAAGCCCTAGCAACTATATGATTTTCCAACCTATTGCCCTATGGCAAGCCCCAACCCCTTTTTATCATATGGGTGCTAGAAGGCGGTACTGGGGTCTACATGTCCTGGGAATGACGTTAAACTCTATCTGATGGTGAGGTTCCGTTTTGGAGGTTTGGGAATGTGAGCACCCTTCATCACAATTGCTCTGGTCCACTCTGACCCGGAGTGGTAGTACCTGTTAGGGTCCCATCTATGGGTTAAATAGAAAAATGTATTTTAAAAAATTGTATTATCCATTAAGAATGATTTATTTCAAAACTTTATTGGCATTAAATGACCCACTGAGGTTGATATGCCGGAAAACAAAAACAAAACAAACCAAACCAAGGATGACAAAGAAATGAATGATTGAATGAATGTCTCTAAATTTCAAAATTAGGTAATGACTTCAATTAAGCCATATCTCCAAAAATTGTCAGCTAAAAGCCATATCAATAAACACATTGTTTATTTAACTCACTCTCATATAATATTATATATTATATATATATATAAATATATATATATATATATACTATGATAATGGTACACGGTTATAACTACTCGAGTTTCACCATAAGGATCTGTCAGGGTTAAATCCACTGGATTAATCAAGATATTGATTAATTGCAGTTGATTGCACGTGTGTATTTTTTTGCGATAAACAGTTGGTTACAGGATTGCAAGTAACGTATTGAGCACTTTTATTTTTTGTTATAATCGCTGCTTATAATTGTGAATCTTGCATCAACTAACATTGTGACCTGTTTCCCCGGTAAGTCATCTTTTCCACAAATACATATATATTTTATGTGTAGAAAGTTTGTAGAAAAAACAAGATGTTAAAGTTTTGCTGAATAGAAATCTATTTCAGCCATATGAAGTGGTCTTTATCAAAGCAACATTGTAAACGGAAAGACAAAAATAAATATATCATTAATCATGAGGCACAGAATGCTCTCAATTAGTATGGAATTTCTGGGCTACTATCACACTCACAGGAAACACAAAATGTCTTCTTGATAGCAGGCACAACATGGGAAACAAATCACTTACTGCTGACCCCTCAGCTATCGTTCATGATAGGAGAGTCGACCACATATTATATATTATATATATATATAACATACATACATACATACACAATATAGAAGGAATAGAGAGTGATATGAGAAAAGTGTTAACATATAAAGGTGCTCAATGCTAAAATACCAATCGGGACAAGACAGAAAAAAAAAAGTAAGACAAAGAAAGTGGACAACTATGACTAATCACTCATTGCCAGCTCATCAGCCATTTTTTTCTAGCTAGATACTCTTCTTTCTTTCTTCTCAGAACCAGTTTTTTGAATATCCAAACAATTCTTAATCTTCTATACATATATATAGGCAGTTGTGTTATGATATGTATGTCTGGAGGAAACTTAAAAATAAAACAATTAAGGACAAAGTAAATATATATACACCTTAATATCACCAGGGCTTGGTTTTTGAGCAAAATAAATAGAAGATTTGATTTATATTCGTGAAGACAATTAAAAAATACAGTTTAAATGATGTAGAATAATCATACTAAGTCCATTACCAATCGAATTGGCAAGACAAGACAGCAAGCAGTCCGTAACCCAATACGATTTTGGTAATGCTGTAAAGACCACTGCAAAGTGGCGGATTTTGGAGCCTCAGAGGATCCTACAACAACCAAGCAGCCAATCAGGACTCAGGAATGGAATCACCCAATGCATGAGTGGACTGTTCTGAATTCCCATAAGTACCAGTTGTCTTGATACTGGTCAGTTGTGCTTGGCCAGTCACATTGTTCAAAACAATTGTTGACTGACTGACTGACTTCAATAAATGATAACAGCAGGATTTTTTTTCATTAATATTTTAGATAGTCAGACATTTACATTTCTTTTCAAAGTAGCTGGATCAATGCAAGGTCTATTTTTTTTACATAGGGATTTAACTCACGATTCAGTAATAATGGATCTGCAGGACTAACTTTAAAAAATCCTCCTCTACCAGATGCCACGGGTAGCCACTGCTAGTTAACTAATAAAGTAAAGTTAAGTTGGCAGAGTGGCCTGTTGACAGCAAAGGGGTCTATCCCCTTTTCACTAGTGCTAGACCAGATTGTTTTTGCTGAGGTGAAGCACACACCTATTGTGAGCTCTCCACTTTACCTCACAGGCCAGATTACTCAATCTGTGCTGGATTGACAGGGGACCAGTATTGGAACCAGAACCTTGTGATTCCTAGGCAGGAGCTCTACTGACTACGCTAAACCGGCTGTTGATGTTAGCACAGAACTTAAAATATCGCTGTTGCTTATAGACTTAAGTAAGATATCTCATTTCTTTCAGATTCTTGGCATTCCAATACCTTTCTCTTGCAACAATACGTTCACTTTTAGATTGTTTTCATTTCCAAAAAAAATATTTCTCTAGTATTGTTTTTTTTTTTTTTTTTGAATCTAAATCCAATTATAAATTACAAATTACTAAAATAATTAACTGAGAATTCATAACGCAACAAATCTACAATGAGAAGACAAATACAAAACACTGCACCCACATCCACAGACCAGCACACAGACACACACACACACACAGACACACGAGCCAATGCACTAGTTGTTAACAATTGGATTTACTCTGATTATTGATGAATTTGACTAAATAATTGACCTACATTAAAGAATATGAATTTCCTCTTGCTAATCTCTTAATAATTAATTCATGTGACAGGGCCTGGGTGGTAAAACATGTATACTGATTATATGTATAATAATAATTTAAAAAAAAAAGGGAAATCACAGTATTAAACCTACCTTTTACCCTATACCCCTAAAACAAATCAGTAGATTCTATAATTATAGTTCTTGATAGATATTAGTCTTATTCTAAACTTATTATTTTACAGTGTGTGGGCCCGATGGAGACTATGTTGAAAAACAAACTTCATTTCTTCTCTCTTTCTTGGCACTACTACTGTCAGTGAGGCCACCTTTTTTTTTGATTGATTGATTGAATGATTTTAATGACATGTCAACCGTCTAGGGTTATTTTATGCCTAGAGGTTACAGAGTTACATGCATTGATTGTTGATATAATGGCATGTCAACCTGTCTAGGGTTATTTTATGCAAGAAGATATGGAGTCACATAGATTGATCGATTGATTGATTTTAATGGCATGTGTCTGGGGTTATTTTATGCCAAGAGATATGGAGTCACGTAGATTGATTGTCAACGTACCTCCAAATTCATGGCATAAAAAGGTATTTTTTTACGCGGCGGTCGTTCTTGTCGATAAAAAAGGTACAACACGTGAGATATATATTCACAAGGGGTTAGCTTTTATTTTCAGGCTCGTGGTCGTGGGCGGTTTCGGAGAGAAGGAAAAGACAGAGAGAAAGGAGAGAGAGAGAGGACACTGTTAAATTACTGTAATCCCACACTGGGACCAGAGGCCTGTCCGAACTCTACGCTGCGGAAAGCAAAAAGGAGCTGATCTTGTTGTTTGTTGTTCCTCGTCACCACTTCCGGGTTCTGGTCAACACGCGAAACTTCCGGCTGGGCTTCCAATTCTCCATCCGGGGGTCATACCTCGGTCAAATTCCAGCAACCCGTTGTGTGGTCCATTACTCCTTTTGTTTTTTTTAACCGTTTTACGTTCTCTATTTCTTTTTCCTCTCCTTTCTATAGCAGTCTGCCCAAAACTCAGGACCTTCATAATGCCCGTTACATAGCTATGCTAGTTTTGAATTTAGTTTCAAATCACTTTTCTGCTCTCTTTTCTGTCAAGGGCTACTTTCTCTTCTGGCTTCACTCCTCTCCAGTCCTTGCTTAATGTTTCGGGCACCAGGCTGCTCTATTTTTTTGTTTCAAAGTGAAAGTCAGTTGGCTAAATTCTTAGCATAAAATTAAATCTGAAATGAACTTAATTGTTATTAAGAATACATTTATATGATATTATTGTGTTAAAGCATGCAGTTGTATTGTTTTCGGAAAAAGTTTCTAAGATTTGTTTTATTTCGCGCGGAGACATTTCAAAATAGCTCTCCGGTGAAAAGTGAAAGTGAAGGGAGGTTACTCCTAATTGCCTTTATTTGCTAGGAATTTTAAACCTATACAGGTGAAAATTACCATGAGACTTTTGGTTAAGAAAACCAATCTGCTTACTAATTTACCGCAAAGCTGGAGAGAGACAGTTCGATTTATAGCTTTCCTGGAGGAATTTTCCGAGATTGAAGTGAAACCAGCTTCATCCATGATTTGAACTCGTGTCATAGGTGTCCTTTCCTATGACGTTAACATCATATGCTAGTTTTGAATATTAGTTTCATCACTTTTCTGCTCTCTTTTCTGCTCTGCTTTTCTGCTCTCTTTTCTGTCAAGGCTACTCTCCTCTCTGCTTCACTCTCTCCCATGTCTTGGTTCGATTTTACAGCAAGTAAATCCTTGGGTTATTTCATGCCGAATGTTTTTTTTGTTTTATTGATTTCTTTGGGTAATTACATTTTTAACCCATTTTGCATTTTTATGACTAATATTTTATCTATTTGATTATAGATGGGACCCCAACAGAAACTAACACTCCGGGTAGATCTGCGAGTAACGGTGATGAAGGGATTCTCCCCACTCCCCAGAGCTCTACAACTGGAACCTCACCACTAAGTGCAGTATAACGTCATACCCAGGACACTAAGATCCTCAGCCAGCACCCCCTTGCCATATGATAAAAAGGGTTTTGTGAGATTAATAGGGTCGGGACTATCACATAGGTGCTAGAGTATGACATGATTTTCTATGTTTAATGTATACAAATGACAATGTTGAGGCACCAGGCTGCTCTATTTTTTGCATCTACCTCCCACGTACTTGTGTCAATATGTCATATCCTCATAACTCTTCTTCTCCAGAATTCTTTAATTGTATGCGTAGTCTACCAACTGATCGAGAGCGCTCACAACCGTATATATCATTTTTATCTTTTTCTTTCCTGGCAGCACTGTTATAACCATGCTAGTTTAGAATATTAGTATTACGTAGTGCCTTTCTTTTGACGGTACCAAATAGATATATGTTGCATACCTCTTTACCGGCCCTAAATATCTATAAGTTATATACCTTCTTATGTCTTACTCTGTCGTCTATTCTTCTGGCCGGATCTGGTATATCTTTCTAAGGTCTCGTCGGGTCTTCTATTGAGGATTCTGGGTCTGGTTTTGGTTGGGGATCACTCCTTATCAGAAGCCTTGTGTCATTGTTAGCTTTTAGTAATAACCACAAGACTTTGATTTACGATGATGTTACTTTATTCGTAGAACCCAGACCAGACAATCACGGCAGTGAGACTCACATCTTGCTAGCTTCGCTTCTAAGTTCTAACTCTAACTAACTGAGTTGCTTACTCCTTAAACCGGAAGGGGCCTTCTATTGCTTCCGTTTCTCACGATCATCCCCAGAACGCAAGGTCAGAGGGGGGCAAACGCTGTCACTCCACTCTCAAGGCTATCAGCTGCACTAATATGATTTCTACACTATTGTCATAATCATTAGGTATCTAATGATTATGTAACATTAGTTTCAATCACATCAGTTTGTAAATTGTACATTTATATTTTACCTTTTTGTCACCTAAGTTCCCCTGCACCAAATTCTGTGAGGTATTTCTGTCACAACCTGTATANGCTGACCTTTTGGCAATCGATAAAAAACAAATGAAGTACAAGAATATCAAGACGTTGATATTTCTTATTATAATGGAGATTGTGTGTTTTTCTGTCTGTAACGAAACTATATTCCTACTCAAGTCACAATTCTCTTAGTTATTGACATCACATGTCTCCATGATTTTATTTTTATCTAAACCTCAATTATTAATAAAATTGTCTTACATTATTAATACTGTTAACTATGTCTACATACTGTCAACATGCAATTATATTTATATATACACAAAATAGCGGTTACAGTGTGAACGGGAAGGCTAATTTGCATATTAATATTAAAAAATCGAATTTAATAAATATGTGCTTAGTATTATTGATTTCTAACTGTTTGGTTTTATTTTAATGAAATAAGCAAAAATCTCTTCAATGAATGTTAAATGAAATCCATTAACAAGATAAAAAACTGTCATTTTATTCTTTACTTCCTCTTATAACTAAATACTTAAATTAGAAAAAATAAAATGAAAGACGAGAGTGATGGAAGAGTAGTTTCAGTTGTTCCATTTTTTATTATACTCCCTCTGTTTCAAATCTTTTATCTGTATTCTTATTTAGTTTCATTAGCCTTTCTAATTTAATATAATATTTTTATTATATTAAAATTAAATACTTGCACCCGGAGGGTGCATATATTTGCTAGTATCATAATGGAGATTCGCTTCTGGTTTTTGCCTGTAACAAAAATACGTCACTGCTTACGTCACATTACCCAAATCGTCAACAACATAGAATAGATACCTCAAAATTTGAACATGTAACATTAGACAGTCTCATTGTTTTTTTAAAACAAGTTTTAATAAATACATGACTGGTATTAATATATCTATATATAGTTGTTTTTATTTTAATACATATTTAAAGTTTACATTTCAAATTGTTTTTATTTTTTAATCCTTTAATGAATTTGATGATTTATTTACTTAGGGTACAAACTTGCTGACATAACTCCCACCCCTCGGCAATATTGTTTCAAAAATCTATTTTTACATCGCTTGGAGGGCGTTTTTTATTTTGCTAGTATTAATAATGGAGATCCGTTTTTTGTCTGTAACAAAACTACGTCACTGCTTATGTCACTATACCCATAGAATAAATACACTCAAAATTTGAACATGCAATATTAGACAGTCCTCATTGTTTTTTTAAAACAAGTTTTTAATAAATACATGACTGGTATTATACATCTATATATAGTTTGTTTTATTTTAAATGCATATTTAAAGTTTACATTTCAAATTGTTTTATTTTTTAATCCTTTAATGAATTTGATGATTTTACTTACTTAGGGTACAAACTCGACATTCAATTTTTAACTCCCACCACTCAGGCAATATGTTTTAAAAATCTATTTTTTGGGTAATGTGATGTAAGCAGTGATGTAATTTTTGTTACAGACAAAAACTGGAAGCGAATTCCATTATTAATAGATAGATAGAAGAGAGAGATGAAAGCTGAAGGTGATCCCAGAGAGAGAAATAGACAAAAAGTGAGAGAGAGAGAGTGAAAAAAGAGTAAGACATATAGCGAGAGGGAGTTAATAAAAAAAGAGAGTGATGACTTACTTCAACATAGAATTCAAGACCTCATGCAATTCTCAACCATTGAGTTCAGTTTTTGTTCCACAGGATTGCCAGTCTTGAGATTTTATTGCAATCTTCTGTAACTGAGGTAAGAGCTGCACAAATACCACAAAAAGGTTTTAAAAAAGAAGTTTAAAAAAGGGTTTTTTGTTTGTTTTTTTAGAAAAAAATATTTGAACAAAAGAAAAAATGCTTTAAAAAAAAAAATGTTAAAAAAAGAAAAAACATTTAAATAAAAATTTAAATAAAAAAATGTTTTTAAAAAAGTAAAAATAAAACGAGTGAAAATAAAATCTTTAAAAAAAAATTTAAAAAAGTTCAAATATCTATTTAAAACAAAACAATCTGTGAGGGTGACCCAGGTGGGACCCAAACCATTTGCTGGCAGTGAGTTAATTTTAAATACAACTTTATTTACAATTGTCCAGTTGTACACATGGTGCAACTGATAAAGGTGTTGAGTTAATACAGTCCTAAGTGACGACTCTCTGGGCTACAGGCTAGACCAAGGAGATTGTTTTGGCGTCTGAGGTGGAGCGCCACACCTACCATCAACTCTTACTTTACCGCACAGATCCTGTACTACTTATACGCTGAGTTGGTGAGGACCGGTATCGAACTAGGAACCTTGTGGTTTCTAGCCGAATGCTCTACCCGACTGAGCTAACCCGCCCTATATATATATATATATATTATAACAGGTACTATTACTCCAAGTTAGAGTGGACTGGGAGTAATAGCAATGAAGAGGTAGTCCAAGGATACCCCACTTTGGTGTGTGTTGTGTGTGGGGGGTCTAATTGTGATAAAAGACTTGAGTTTGAACTTGCTTACTATGATATTGCAGTCTAGCTCGTTAACCACTACACTACACCAGGGAAGGACTTCTTCTTCTGGTTTATTAATGAAATGTTTAATAAAAGATTTCAATTCATTTTCATATTTCCTCCTCCTTTGATGATTATGAGACTTATTTATACAAACATTATTATTCTGAAATATTCAGTGTCTTTAAATAACCCACTCCCCCCCAAAAAAACATACAGCCATACAGTAGTACTGATCACCACCGCTTGGAAGAATTGTCACTTTAACTTTGTCAGTGAGATTGTATTTCCATATGACTGATAATATATATATATTTTTAGAAACTAAAATAGCAGAATGCAGAGACCCAGGGAGATATTGAACTCGCGATCGGAGTTGACAACAAGTGTAGGCATTTGAACAAGCATAAACTGTGGCAGGTAGGTTCTGGCATTATGTAGGGTGACCACCCACATTCTTAAGAATGGGTAAACCCGGATACAAATAAAAGTAGATGGCTGTAATAAGCAATAATTCCTGAAGAATTGCTACGGCAAGAAACTGCAGTTGGAATATTTTATTACATTCGCTTTTAAAAAATGTATATATATATATATATATATATATATAAATATATAACAGGTACTACTTATTTATACAAACATTATTCATCTGAAATATTCAGTGTCTTTAAATAAAAAGAAACAAAAAAAAACCCAAGTGTGACTAATCGTAGAAATCTTTTATGAAAATGCCATCAATATTAACGCACACCCCAAGAGAATAAATTAATAATTAACCAGGGTGGATATGATTGATTAAACAAAACTCTATGCAAATTAGCCTTCCCGTTCCACTGTAAACCACTATTTGTTGTATAAATAAATTCACTTGCATGTTATTATATAGTAGATATGGTCAACAGTATTATAATTGTAAACAATTTTATTAATAATTGAGGTTTAAATAAAAATAAAATCATGGAGAATGTGATGTAATAATTAAGGGAATTGTGACTTGAGTAGTAATATAGTTTTGATTACAGACTGACAAACACACAATCTCCATTATAATAAGAATGCCATCAATATTAACGCAGACCCCAAGAGAGTAAATCAATAATCAATCAGGTAGATACGATTGATTAAACAAAAACTCTAAGCTGGATTTTTATAGCAGCGTCAAATGGGGTCTGTGTATTGTGCGGTGAAAATACGAAGGACTAGAATGTGTTTACATTCTAGCAATAAAGGTAATATAGGCAAGAGACTCAGGTAATTAGTTAACGAGTTATTTATAGACAGGTGTAAATATAAGTATGTTTATCCATTGGATTATTTATACCTTATTTATATGAGGGGTAATGGTTATCATCGAAAGAAATTGATATACGAATCTGAGTTTCAAATCCTAGACGAGGCTGTTTGCATTTCACATAGTGCTAATACCTTGGGAAGGGTATGCATTAACTATTCCCTCTTCAGCTATGGATAAATAGTAGGATTGACTCGGTAGTTTAACCTGAGGAAGGACCAGAATATGTTTCAGTTTAGGAATAGGTTTGGGTTTGTTTTGTTTTGTTTTACAGCATATCAACCTCAGTGGGTCATTTAATGCCGATAAAGATTTGAAATAAATACATTTTATGATAATACAATTTTTTTCATAAATACATTTTTTCTATTTAACCCATAGATGGGACCTAACAGGTACTACCACTCCGGGTCAGAGGGGACCAGGGAGCAATGGTGATGAAGGGGTGATCCACATTCCCAAACCTCCAAAACTGGAATCTCACCATCAGATAGAGTTTAACGTCATTCCAGGACATGTAGACCGTACTATATACTTGTAATAAGTAATTGAGAGTCACCTCCCCATATTTCCCTATTATCTCTCCTTTGTGGAACTCTTTGGTGTTTCTAAGAGTATATAAGCTAGTTTAGAATGTGTTTGAAATGGCGAAGGCCAACAATTTCAAACACCTTGTTTGTTCAGTTCATACTGTAATAAGTAATTGTGAGTTACCTCCCCTATTTCCCTATTATCTCCCCTTTGTGGAACTCTTTGGTGTTTCTAAGAGTATATAAGCTCTCAGTAAACTGTAACATTATTCTAAGTAGAGTAAAGCTTTCTTAAGTATATCCGTGTGTGTTCGTTTATTATTACATATACATCTTTATCTTTTTCTTTCCTGGGCATCGCTGTATAACCATGCTAGTTTAGAATGTGTGTGAAATGGCGAAGGGCGACAATTTCAAACACATTGTTTGTTCACTTCATACTGTAATAAGTAATTGAGAGTCACCTCCCCTATTTCCCTATTATCTCCCCTTTGTGGAACTCTTTGGTGTTTCTAAGAGTATATAAGCTCTCAGTAAACTGTAACATTATTCTAAGTAGAGTAAAGCTTTCTTAAGTCTTGTTACACAATTATTAGATACCTAATATTTATGGCAATAGTGTAGAAATCAAAATGGCTGTTATAAGCTACAGCCCACGGCCTTGAAGGATGAGTGACAAGGCTTAACTTCAGTCCTAACCTTCCGGTGGATACTGTGAGAACCGGTAGAGAGGACCCTCTATTCCGGTTTAAGGATAGTAAGTAAGTCTCAGTCAGTTAGAAGGTAGGAGCCGAGCTCGTAGGATGTAAGTCTCACCTGCGCAGATGTCTGGGTTGGGGATTGAAATAAAGTAACATCAAAGTAAATCGAAGTCTTGTGTTTATTACCTAAAAACTAACAATGACACAGGGCTTCTGATAAGGAGAAATCCCTAACAGAAACCAGACCTAAGGTCCCCAAGAAAGTCCAGACCTTAGAAGAGACCAGACCAAGATAGATGAAGAAATAGCAAAGCCGGCCAGAAGAAAATACGACCAGAAGTAAGAAGTAAGAAAAGGGTATACAACAGTCTATCCGTGTGTTCGTTTATTATTACATATACATTTTTTATCTTTTTCTTTCCTGGGCATCGCTGTATAACCATGCTAGTTTAGAATATCAGTCTTAATCACATATCAGTTGTAAATTGTTAATTGACGAGGCATTACAAGTCCCTGGCCTAAATCATGTTTTGTTATTAGAAGACCAATCAGAATAATCTGCCATTTAATTGAATGGAGTCCTGACATTTCATCTTATAAAAGAAATATTTGAAGAGACTGAAAATGATTTGAAGAGAGTAATGTTTGAGTGCAATTTGTTATTGTCTAGTGGAGAGCAAGGAGAGTGAGAGAAAAGATTTAGATTTGAAAGTGATGGAAAGACTGGAAGAAAGGATAAGAAAAAGAGGGGGTGGTTGGTACGGAGAGAGAGAGAGAGAGAGAGAGAGAGAGAGAGAGAGAGAGAGAGAGAGAGAGAGAGAGAGAGAGAGAGAGAGAGAGAGCAAGGAAGGGGAGAGTGAGAGAAGATTTAAATTTGAAAGTGATAAACAAGAAGAAGAAGGAAAGACTGTAGAAGAAAATGTAAGAAAAAAGGGGGTGGTTAGTATGGTGGGAGGAAAGCGAGAGAGAGAGAGAGAGAGAGAGAGAGAGAGAGGGAGATAGAGAGAGAGATTAAGGAGAGCAAGGAGAAAGAAGATTTGGATTTGAAAGTGATGAACAAGAAGAAGGATAGATTGTGGAAGAAAAGATAAGAAAAACGGGGGGTGGTTGGTATGGTGAGAGACAGAGACAGACAGACAGACAAACACACACACAAACAGATTAATGAAAAAAGGAAGGGGAAGGAGTTTTGAATGAGAGGCAATTTATTATTGTCTAGGGGAGAGCAAGGGGAGAAAGAGAGAGAAGATTTAGATTTGAAAGTGATGGAAAGACTGGAAGAAAGGATAAGAAAAGAGGGGGTGGTTAATACGGACAGAGAGAGAGAGAGACAGACAGACAGACAGAGACAGAGAGAGTGATAGAAGATTCAGATTTGAAAGTGATAAATAAGAAGAAGAAGGAAAGACTGTGGAAGAAAATATAAGAAAAAAGGGGCTGGTTAGTTTAGGGGAGGAGAAAGAGAGAGAGAGAGAGAGAGAGAGAGAGAGAGAGAGATTAAAGAGAGCAAGGAGAAAGAAGATTTAGATTTGAAAGTGATGGAAAGACTGGAAGAAAGGATAAAAAAAGAAGGGGTGGTTGGAGAGAGAGAGAGAGAGAGAGAGAGAGAGAGAGAGAGAGAGAGAGAGAGAGAGAGAGAGGGGATTTAGATTTGAAAGTGATGAAGAAGAAGGAAAAAGACTGTGGAAGAAAAGCTAAGAATAAAGGGGTGTTGGTATGGCGAGAGGAGATACCGATACAGACAGACACATAGATAGAGATTAATGAAAAAAGGAAGGGGAGCAGTTTTGAATGAGAGGTAATTTGTTATTGTCTTGTGAAGAGCAAGAAGAAAGACAAAATTTGAAAGTAATGAAGAAGAAGAAGGAAAGACTGTGGAAGAGAAGGAAAAAAATAAAGGGAGTGGTTGCTATGGTGAAAGGAGAGACATAAAGATTACACTTAAAGATTAAGGAAAAAGAAAGAGGAAGGAGTTTTTTTTCCATAGATAGATAAATATGAAGAGACTGAGATAGATAGAGAGATTGTGTGAGTGCAATTTGTTATTGTCTAGTGGAGAGCAAGAGGGGGGGGGAGAAGATTTAGATTTGAAATTGATGAAGAAGAAGGAAAGACCATGGATGAGAGGAAAAGGAGGAATATGATCAGAGAGAGAGAGAGAGGAGAGAGAGGAGAGAGAGAGAGAGGAAAAAGGAAGGGAAAGGAGGAATATGGTCAGGAGAGAGAGAGAGAGAGAGAGAGGAGAGAGAGAGAGAGAGAGAAAGAGAGAGATTAAGGTAAAAAGGGGGGAAGGAGAGTTTTGAATGAGGGGCAATGTTATTTTCTAGTGGAGAGCAAAGAGAGAGAGAGAGAGAGAGAGAAGATTTAGATTTAAAAGTGATGAAGAAAGGAAAGACCATGGTGAGAGGAAAAGGAGGAATATGGTCAGAGAGAGAGAGAGTGTGAGAGAGAGAGAGAGAGAGAGAGAGAGAGAGAGAATCCATGGGTGAGAGGAAAAGGAGAATATGGTCAGAGAGAGAGAGAGAGAGAAGATTTAGATTTAAAATTGATGAAGAAGAAGGAAAGACATGGGTGAGAGGAAAAGGAGGAATATGGTCAGAGAGAGAGAGAGAGAGATTAAGGAAAAAGAAGGGAAAAGAGTTTTAAATGAGAGGCAATTTGTTATTGTCTAGTGAAGAGCAAGAAGAGAGACAGAAAATTGGAAAGTAAAGAAGAAGAAGAAGAAGAAGAAGGAAAGAATAATAGGGATGGTTGGTATGGTGATAGGAGAGACGACAGACAGACAGACTTAGAAATTAAGGAAAAAGGAAGAAAGAGTTTTGAATGAGAGGCATATTTTTTCCATAGATAGATAGATAGATAGATATGAAGACTGAGATAGATAGATAGATAGATAAATAGAGAGTGTGTGTGTGAGTGTAATTTGTTATTGTCTAGTGGAAAGCAAGGGAGGGGGAGAGAGAAGATTTAGATTTGAAAGAGAAGAAGAAGGAAAGACCATAGATTAGAAGAAAGGGGTATGGTGAGAGGAGAGAAACAGACAGATAGATTAAGGTAAAAAGGAAAGGAAAGGATTTTTAAATGAGGGGCAATGTTATTTTCTAGTGGAGTGCAAAGAGAGAGAGAGAGAGAGAGAGAGAGACAGAGACAGAGATAGAGAGACAGAGAGAGATTTAGATTTAAAATTGATGAAGAAGAAGGAAAGACCAGGGATGAGAGTTAAAAGAGGAATATGGCGAGAGAGGGAGAGAGAGAGAGAGGAGAGAGAGAGATTAAGGAAAAAAAGGAAGGGAAAGGGTTTTTAAATGAGAGGCAATTTGTTATTGTCTAGTGAAGAGCAAGGAGAAAGAGAGAGAACATTTTGAAAGGGTTGAAATAGAAGGAAAGATGTTGGAAGATAAGAAAATAAAAATAAAGAGGGTTGCTATAGTGACAGTGAGAGAGAGGGAGAGAGATTCTGGGAAAAAAGGGAGGAAGGAATTTTGAATGAATAAAAGAATGAAAAAGATATAAGTAAGTAAATAAAGTTGTCTATCCCCTTTTCACTAGCGCTAGACCAAGGAGATTATTTTGGCGTCAGAGGTGGAGCGCCACACCTACCATCAGCTCCTCACTTTACCGCACAGATCCCTGTGCTACTCATATGCTGAGTTGGCGAGGGCCGATATCGAACTAGGAACCTTGTGGTTTCTAGCCGAACGCTCTACCAACTGAGCTAAATATGTAAGTCGTCGGGGCGGCCTAAAGTCGGTATCAGCCAGTCTATCCCCTTTTCACTAGCGCTAGACCAAGGAGATTATTTTGGCGTCTGAGGTGGAGCGCCACACCTACCATCAGCTCCTCACTTTACCACACAGTTAATCCCTGTGCTACTCATACGCTGAGTTGGCGAGGGACGGTATCGAACTGGGAACCTTGTGGTTTCTAGCCGAACGCTCTACCGACTGTGCTAACCCGGCCCTTTCAAGAAAGTAGTGTTAGTATTTTTTTTTTTTTTTTATCTATTTTGAAATACTTGCTTCTTTTTGTACACACCATTTTGATTAGTTTATGAAGTGGAAGAATTCAAAATTCAAAATAATTGATTCATTTGAATTCTTTTCCGAACGAAACAATGGAACAAAGGAATTTAACAAGTATTTAGCGGAGGCGCTTGTGGCATAACGGTTATTGTCTAAGAAAATAAACATGGCAACTCGAGTTCAAATCCTGGAAGATGCTGTTTATGTTTCTCATTGCGAATGAATTTTTCTTCTTTTTCCCTAAAACTCTTCCCATGCCTTTAGACCACCCCGATGACTTTACTTACTTTCTTGAAACTTAGCTCTTTGGCTACTTTAAACCACTCACAGCTGCCCTTTCAACACACCCAAGCAAAGTACAAAAATTGATGGTTTATTATAATTCAGCAGAAGGACTCTGATTACAATAATAATAGGACTTTATTTGAATAGAATGAGTTGTGAGGTGAATAGATAGTGAACTTTGAAATATTCCATCATACAGGTAAAAAATACTTGTACATAACAGAGTTTTCCTGAAGATCCTTCTTGGTGAAACCTGAATATTATATATATATATATATATATATATATATATATAAGGATCTTCAGGAAAACTGTTATGTACAGGTATTTTTTACCTGTATGATGGGATATTTCAAAGATGGGAGATTTCAAATATTTCTCATCATTGTCATAAACCATTAAAACAATAACACAAAGCAGATTTCTTACAATGTTTATATTTTGCCCCTTTGAAAAAAATGCAACTTCCGCTCTTTTTGAATTTTAAATCAACGTTCTTTGACTGCGGACCTATAATCAACCGTTTATCACGAAAAAAAAAATACACATGTGAAATCAACTGCAATTAATCAATATCTTGATTAATCCAGTGGATTGAACCCTGAAGATACTTATGGTGAAACTCGAGTAGGTTATTACCGTGTACCATTATGATAATAAATTTGCTCTACTAACGTATTGAGCACTTTATATTTGTTATATCGCTGTCTTATCATTGTGAAACTTGCATTAACTAACCATTGTGACCATTTTCACCGGTAAGTCACTTTTTCCACTAATACCATATATATATATATATATATATATATATATATATATGGATTGGTTTAAAAAGCATACGCATTTTAAAATATATTAAGATATTATAAAAAAGGGTGCCCTTTTTTTCAGTTATGTCTCATCAGAGAAGAATTCCATGACAAAAGAAGTAGTAAAAGAAAAAATGAAATATATATATATATATATATATATATATATATATTTATTTATTATAGTGTACAATCTTAATAATGGAGATTCGCTTCCGTTTTTTGTCTGTAACAAAAATGACGTCACCGCTTATGTCGCATTACCCAACACATAATCCAACGTCATAACATAGAATAAATATACTCAAAATGTGAGCATGCAATCCTCATTGTTTCAATAAATAGATGCCCGGCATTATATATTTATATATAATTGTTTTATTCTAATATAATATTTAAAGTTATCGGAACTGTTTCTATTTCAAATTGTCTTTCTTTCTTTTTTTTTTTTTTACTCCTTTAATAAATTTGACAATTTTACATACTTATGGTACACACTCTATGACATTGAATTTTCAGCTCCCATCCTCTCAGGAAATATATTTCAAAAAATTATTTTTACATCGCCCGGAGGGTGTCTTTTTATTTTGCTAGTACATTTAAGGCACAATTGTTACCATTGGTTTCTAAGCAGCATGCTTGCGCTGCTGCCCTTCATCATGGCAACGTACTTATGAAAAAAATACTTGGAATGTTCATTCACTTGCGTACATGACCCTCAGTCTGTTGGACGTTATTCTCTTAGTCTCTTGTGTTTTTATTGGTTGTGGTTCCTTCTTGTGTTTCCTTTGATCTTCTTATCTAGATGTATGCCTCGGCTCTTGGTGCTACATTTTTTTATTTTTTTTATTTATTTATTTTTTTATCTTTTTATTTATTTTTTTTTTTTCTGGACGTGTGATAAATAAATACAGCTCTTACAGAAATAATCGAGCACTTTACTCTCATTTCTCCAATACTAACAAAGGATTAACTATATATATATATATATATATATATATATATATTTATATTTTAAAAATAAAATGAATCTCATTTTCAATTTCATTTTATTTTTAAATAAAATTCATTTTATTTTAAATAATATATATATATATATATATATATATATATATAATATAAATAGTGTCTTACATATAATGAAAACAATTCATTCAGTTGTTTGTTTATATAAAATGTTTATACAATCTGAAAAAAAATGTACTTACTTTCTTCCATATCTGTAGCAGAACATAAGAGAATCCATGAAGTAAGAATAAAAAGTCCTACATGAAGGGGTTGTAAAATGTATCTGAAATCCATTTTAGTGATCTGAAAAAAACAAAACAAAAAAAAAATTACAATTGAATAACAGGTAATTTGATTGGCCCAAATCCAAATAAGATAAAAAAAAAATAGGATCTGTTTATTTTCTTTATAAAGTCAATCAGTATACAAGTACATTATATATACTAGCAAATATATGCACCCTCCGGGTGCAAGTATTTAAGTTTTGATATAATAAAATATCATATTAAATTAGAAAGGCTAATGAAACTGACTAAGAAGGCAGATAAAAAGATCTACAACAGAGGGGTATAATCGAAAAATAGAAACTTTGAAAAAAATTCAATCATTTTCCATTACTCCCTCTTTCATTGTTAAATTTTCTAATTTAACTATTTAGTTAAAATAGGAAGTAAAGGATAATATTACAGTTATTTCTTCTTGTAAATAAATTTCTTTTAAGATTTATCCACGAGATTTTTGTTTATATTTCTTAAATAAAACCAAACAATTAGAAATCAATAATACCAAGCACATATTTATTAAAATATTTTTAAATATCAATATGCAAATTAGCCTTCTCGTTCAAACTGTAAACCGCTATTTTGTTGTATATATAAATACAATATTGTTAGTAGTAGATATGGTCAAAAGTATTAATAATGTAAAACAATTTTTATTAATAACTTACGGTTTAAAAAATAAAATCATGGAGAATTTGACGTAAATAATTAAGGGAATTGTGACTTGAGTAGTAATATAGTTTCGGTTACAGACAGAAAAACACACAATCTCCATTATAATAAGATATATATATATATTATAAAAAAGAAGGTCCGCACAATGTATTGTTTTCAGAAAAAATTAAAAATTCTTTTTATCTTACATATGCAACATGTGTTTCAGATCTTCTGGCATCGATTATCAATCAAAGCCTGAAGAAGATACCAGAAGATCTGAAACACGTGTTGCATATGTAAGATAAAAAGGATAAAAATCTTTTTTCTGAAAACATAATACATTTTGCAGACCTTCTTTTTTATAAAATATTGAATTTTCTCCTGTTGGAACCAGAACAACATTTTATATATATATAATATATTAATATTTTGAAGGCCAATACAATGCATATGAAAAATAAAAACAAAAAGATGTTATTTTTGTCTTATCGATTTCGAAGCATGAACTTCATCATCAGAGTTTATTTTCAGAAAATAAACTCTGATGATGAAGTTCATGCTTCAAAATCAATAAGACAAAAATAACATCTTTTTGTTTTTATTTTTCATATGCATTGTATTGGCCTTCAAAATATTAATATATTATTACATACTTAACAATGCTTCAAGCAAATTACCAATTGCTTTTATATATATATATATATATATATATATATATATATATATATATATATATATATATATATATGCATATATATATATATATATATATATATATATATATATATATATATATATATATGCATATATATATATATATATATATATATATATATATATATATATATATATATATATATATATATATATATATATATATATATATATATATATATATATATATATGCATATATATATATATATATATATATATATATATATATATATATATATATATATATGCATATATATATATATATATATGCATATATATATATATATATGCATATATATATATATATATGCATACATATATATATATATGAATAGCCTCAAAACCAATATTTATGTGAGGTTGAAATAATCTTTGCTATAAACTAATTCTTACCATTTAATATGGTTTGCACTTCTCAGACACCAAAAATATGCAGACAGACCTCTATTCAAACCTGGAGCACTCTGTTTGATTTGCTGCCATTTTGAATAGCCTCCAAACAAATATTTATGCAAGGTTAAAATAATCTTTGCTATAAACCAATTCCAAACAATGCAAAGTTTATATTACCATTTCTTTTTCAGATACGATCAATTACAATCATAGGTTGGACCAGTGCACAACGTGTTTTTGCTGTTAAAACATTTTTAAATAATGCTAAATCTGTAATTTCTACGCAGAAAGTCTTTTCATGCTCATTTCATGTTATATCAGAATGATGTTGTTGCATAGGGCAAAATTTGAGTTGCAGTAGTAGTCGTTAGTATTAGTAATAGTCGTTAGTTCAGGAACAACATACACAAGTTGTATAGTCACAAGGGGGTTGTTTATTTCTTTCTAGATAAAGTTTGGCCCTATACAACAATATCAGAATGATGCTGTTTCCGATAGAAAGACCTTGTCACCAACTTAACTGTTCAAAGGCATTAGTAAATACCTTTTAATAATAGATACTGCTAATCTATTGAATTATATTTTCGTGCTCATTTCATGTTATGTCAGAATGATGCTATTCCGGATAGAAAGATCTTGTATCACCTCTAAACTGTGTAGAGGGGGTGGTAAATATCATCACTACCTCTCAATAATAGATACTGCTAGTCTATTTAATTGTATTTTTGTGCTCATTTCATGTTATGTCAGAATGATGCTGTTCTGAATAGAAAGATCTTGTCACCTCTTAAATGTGCAGAGAGATTGGTACCCTTCAGTAATAGATACTGCTACTCTACTGAATTATATTTTCGTGTTCATTTCATGTTATGTCAAAATGATGCTATTCTGGATAGAAAACCCTTGTGTCTCCTCTTAGCCATGTAGAGGGATTGGTAAATATCGACACTACCCCCTCAATAATAGATACTGCTAGTCTATTGAATTATATTTTCATGCTCATTTCATGTTATGTCAGAATGATGCTATTCTGGATAGAAAAATCTACCCCCTCAATAATAGATACTGCTAGTCTATTGAATTATATTTTCATGCTCATTTCATGTTATGTCAGAATGATGCTATTCTGGATAGAAAAATCTACCCCCTCAATAATAGATACTGCTAGTCTATTGAATTATATTTTCATGCTCATTTCATGTTATGTCAGAATGATGCTATTCTGGATAGAAAAATCTACCCCCTCAATAATAGATACTGCTAGTCTATTGAATTATATTTTCATGCTCAGTTCATGTTATGTCAGAATGATGCTATTCTGGATAGAAAAACCTACCCCCTCAATAATAGATACTGCTAGTCTATTGAATTATATTTTCATGCTCATTTCATGTTATGTCAGAATGATGCTATTCTGGATAGAAAAACCTACCCCTCAATAATAGATACTGCTAGTCTATTGAATTATATTTTCATGCTCATTTCATGTTATGTCAGAATGATGCTATTCTGGATAGAAAAAGCTACCCCCTCAATAATAGATAATGCTATTCTATTGTCTAACAATGAAAGTAATTGGTTTTCTATGTTTTTACAGAGGTTTTTTTTTGGGGGGGGGGTACCGCCACGTTGTCATTAAGAAAATCTCAGGTGAAAATCCATTCTTGCGTACCTGTCACTGCTCGCTGTCGGCAATGTTTTAATCAAACCAGTTCAACTCAGCTGTGTTTCTCCCTCCCACGCATCACCAGACACGAGGGATGGGTTTGGGTGGGGTGTTTTGCGGGTTGTGGTGGGGATGTTGTGTGGAGGGATGAGAAGGCGGATTGAATGATGAGGGTGGGTGTCAATGAGAATACCAAGAGAGTGAGAAAGAGTCATCGTATATATATATATCCGTCAACATCAGCTTGTACGTAGTGTTTATTATAGGGAATTTATGATTTGGACAGGGAAATAAACGAATAAGCTGAAAATGTAATGAACTATGTATTAGAGAGAGAGAGGGAGACAGACAGAGAGACAGACAGAATAGGAAAAATACAGAGAGAGAGAGAGAGAGAGAGAGAGAAGAGAGAGAAGGGGGAGAGGAAAGAAAGGGGGTAATTGAAAGAGACTGATAAATGGAGATGAATTCAAAAAGGTAGAGAGAGAGAAGTAAAATAAACAGAAAAGGACAAATAGAGAGAGACACAGGGAGAAAGAAAGAAATAGAAGGACAACAAGAGAGAGAGAGAGAGAGAGAGAGAGAGAGAGAGAGGAAGGGTGGGGAAGATACACACACACACACAGAAAGAAAGGAAAGGTCTCCAAAAGAGGGACAACAAGTGAGAGAGAGAGAAAGAAAAGGACTACAAATAGAGGGACGAGAGAGAGAGAGGCAGAGAGAGAGACAGAAAGAGAGAGGGAGACAGAGAGAGAGAAAGAAAAGGACTACAAATAGAGGGACAATGAGAGAGAGAGACAGAAAGAGAAGAGAGAAAGAAAAGGACTACAATAGAGGGACAATGAGAGAGAGAGAGAGAGAGACATACACACACACACACAGAAAAAAAGGACTACAAATAGAGGGACTACAAGAGAGAGAGAGAGAGAGAGAGAGAGAGAGAGAGAGATACACACAGACACAGAGAGAGACAGAGAGAGACACACACACACAGAAAGAAAGAAAAGGACTACAAATAGAGGGACAACAAGAGAGACACAGAGAGAGAGAGAGAGAGAGAGAGAGAGACACACACACACACACACACACACACAGACAGAGAGTGACAGAGAGAGAGAGAGAGAGGGAGACAGAGAGAGAAAGAAAAGGACTACAAATAGAGGGACTACAAATAGAGGGACAACGAGAGAGAGAGAGAGAGAGAGAGAGAGAGAGAGAGAGAGAGAGAGAGACATACACACAGACACAGACACAGAGAGAGACATGCAGACACAGAGAGAGAGAGACACACACAGAGAAAGAAAGAAAAGGACTACAAATAGAGGACAACAAGAGAGACACAGACAGAGAGACAGAGAGAGAGAGAGAGAGAGAGAGAGAGAGACAACACACACACACACACAAAACACAGAGGGGGAGACAGAGAGAGAAGAAAAGGACTACAAATAGAGGGACAACAAGAGAGACACAGACAGAGAAACACAGAGAGAGAGAGAGAGAGAAGAGAGAGAGAAATGTGATCAATTGAGTTTTGTTGATTTCAAAGTGGCAAAGACCACCATTTTCCCCGATATTACTGCAGGAAAATATTGTTATTACGTATATAGTTACTGAATCGACTTTTTTTGTTCAATGAACCGAGAAAACAAACAACAATAAAAACAATAAAACAAAAAAACAAGGGGATGAATAACAAAGAATTCAGTAACCTATTTTAACAACATCACTTCATTAGGTTTATCCAAATTTGGAAAACATTAATGAAATATTGGAGGCGTTCAATGTGAAACGGTTATCATTGTAGGAAACGGACATGATACAAAGGTGTGTGTATATAGGTTCTATATAGATATGTGTTGGTGTGTAGATTAGGGTAGGTCGATTTTTCACTTTTCAAAAATATCAAATTGTCCATCTATGCAAAAGTGGTATACTGAATATGGATATATATTATATGAGTAAATTATATGTAAATATGTGTATATAATATTATGTAAATTGATCTTATTAGAAAAAATGAGTATAATTTTTGGATTAAGCATAAAAGCACTGCCTTAAAATCAGCTATTATATATTTAACCTTGAAAACATTGCAGGCCAGTGTATTTCTTAATTCTCCAACACTTGCCAGATCTTCAGAACTGGAGCCTCATCATCAAATATATATTTTTAGGGTGTCTTATTACTCAGAGGCAACGGCCATCATATTATAAGCACCACCAAAATGCCCAGAATGTCAGAACGGCCAATTTACTTTAAACTTAGACACAGAATAAAATCTATGGATTACAACAAACTAATACATGTAAAACAACATTTCGGCTCACACAGTCACAATTTTAGCAGATATCCAAAATTTCATATCATAAATTGATGTCATGATTATGTAAATACCTTGGTACACCTCACTATTAGTCTGATTGGACAGTGTCATATATAAATATTCGACACTGTGTTGGTACCAGGCACCTAAGCCTACAAGCCTAAACTTACTCGCCAGACTACACCACGACTGCTCAAGAAAGAACGTACTGCGCATTGCNCCACAAAGAGAGAGATAAATCCCAACCAGACAATGCGTGCGGATCCTTACATCTTTCTAGCTTGGCTCTAACTTCTAACTGACTCTTACACTTACTTAGTATTCTTAAACCGGAAGAGGGCCTTCTATCGGGTTCCGGTTCTCACGATCCATCCCCGGAAAGCAAGGTCAGAGTAAGGTCAAACGCTTCACTCACTCTCAAGGCCATCAGCTGTACTAATCACCATAATGATTCTACAATACCTTATAAAAGCATTAGGGATCCAATATTATGTAACAATATATTATATGAGTAAATTATATGTAAATATGTGGATATAATATTATGTAATATTAATATTATGTAAATTGATGTAATGAATATGTAAATACCTTGTACCCCTCACTATAATCTGATTGGACAGTGTCATGTATAATAGTCGACACTAGTGTTGGTTACAAGCAATTGCGAACCTAATTAAGCCGCAAACAGCCCAGGTGTGTTTCGGCACTGGACCGGCTGAGTTGGTTGATAGCATCGATCCAAGGGGGCCGTTCCCAGGCATTACCTGCCCCCTCGATTAAAGGGCAGGCTGGGTTTATTGCCCAGCGCCTGAGGCACCCCCCTTGAAGGGGAATGCCGATGGGATCGACGCAATTTTTCTACCTACCACCCCATGAGTCTTGACTTGTGGGTGGTGCCCACATAAAACGGCCTTGTGCCATATCGTGTGAAAGTAATGTAAATAATGTAATGTAAATACCCCTAAGCTTACAAGCCTAAACTTACTCGCCAGACTACACCACAACTACTCGGAAGACGTCCTGCTATTCGATGCACCAACTACTACTGCGATAATATACCAAATACCAACTTCATAATATATCCCTTAACCCGGATATATCATAAATATGTGGATATAATATTATGTATTTGATATTTTAAAATATCAAATTGTCCATCTATGCAAAAGTTGTACATTAGTATACTGAATATGGATATATATTATATGAGTAACTTATATGTAAATATATCTATTAATAATGGAGATTCGCTTCCGGTTTTTGTCTGTAACAAAAATTATATCACTGCTTACGTCACATTACCCAAAATCGTCATAACATAGAATGAATACACTAAAAATTTGAACATGCAACATTAGACAGTCCTCATTGTTTTTTAAAACAAGTTTTAATAAATACATGACTGGTATTATATATCTATATATAGTTTGTTTTATTTTGATACATATTTAAAGTTTACATTTCAAATTGTTTTATTTTTTAATCCTTTAATGAATTTGATGATTTTACTTACTTAGGGTACAAACTCGCTGACATTGAATTTTTAACTCCCACCTCTCAGGCAATATGTTTCAAAAATCTATTTTTACATCACCCAGAGGGTGTTTTTTATTTTGTACTAGTAAATATAATATTAGTATACTGAATATGGATACCAAAAATTACATCCTTTACTGTGCAAGTAAAGGATGTAATTTTGAGGAAATTTGGAAAACATTAATATGAAATATTCGAGGCGCTCATTGTGAAACGGTTGTGAAACAGTAACTGTGTTAATTATTATTCTATGTTACTGCTGCCCTTGACCAGGATTAAACGTGCAGTCTAGAGAAACATAGAATAATAATTAACACAGCTTAACGCCTCTACCCCAGCTATGGTTAGCGGAATGAGAACAGGATGCCCCCATGGACTGAATAAAGGGTTAGGTTCAACAGACTTGAATTGTGAAACGGTAACTGTGTTAATTATTATTCTATGTTACTGCTGCCCTTGACCAGGATTGAACCTGCAGTCTAGAGAAACATAGAATAATAATTAACACAGCTTAACGCCTCTACCCCAGCTATGGTTAGCGGAATGAGAACAGGATACCCACGTGGACTGAATAAAGGGTTAGGTTCAAAGTTCCGTGATGGCTCTCGATAATGACAAGAAGGTTCCCGAGTCTGAAAAGAAGATTCCTGAGTCCAATAAGAAATACCTGAAGAAGGCTGGAGGGCACATCATCCGAAACGTTGTACAGATAACAATGAAGATGAGGACAATAGTCTGAATAACATAGATAATACATAAATATTTAGCTTGTTAGTATAGATAATAAAACATTACAGTTCAAAAAATCGACCTGCCCTACTAGGTAGTCACTTCTAGTGTATTTTAAGCCTTGCTAACAGTGATCATAAATATTTAGTTTGTTAGTATAGATAATGAGAGGGTTAAGCGAGAGCTCATTTGTGAGTCTCAATCGCAACAGACAATGTAATACAATATAATGCAAGAGATCTTTTAACATTGTAATAATTGAGATTTTTTAAGAAATTCACCAGGAAAAATGTTGGTGATCAGCCGTTTTTTGTTCAATTCAACTCGAGACAAAACAGTGCGTTTTACATATAAATAACTGTTAACGGTGCAGTGAGTGCAACTTTGAATGAGAAAGATCATCTTACAAAGAAATTTCACACGTCTGAAATTTAACTTTTAATGAATAATAGAGAGAAAAATGATGATGATAAGAATAATAATGATAGTAATTTGGGAATGATAACAATTATGTACCATGTATCTTAATATAATGGAGAATCAGTGTCTGTTTGTCTGTAACTGAAAGATCATCTTACAAAGAAATTTCACACGTCTGAAATTTAACTTCTAATGAATAACAGAGAGAAAAATGATGATAAGAATAATAATGATAGTAATTTGGGAATGATAACAATTATGTACCATGTATCTTAATATAATGGAGAATCAGTGTCTGTTTGTCTGTAACTGAAAGATCATCTTACAAAGAAATTTCACATGTCTGAAATTTAACTTTTAATGAATAACAGAGAGAAAAATGATGATGATAAGAATAATAATGATAGTAATTTGGAATGATAACAATTATGTACCATGTATCTTAATATAATGGAGAATCAGTGTCTGTTTGTCTGTAACTGAAAGATTGTGTTACAAAGAAATTTTACACGTCTGAAATTTAACTTTTAATGAATAACAGAGAAAAATGATGATGATCAGAATAATAATGATAGTAATTTGTATCAGCCAATCAGGGAGTCTATCCTCTATTCACTTGCGCTAGACCAAGGGATTGTTTTAGCGTCTGAGGTAAGCACCACACCTACCATCAGCTCCTTACTTTACCACACAGATGCCTTTGCTACTCATATGCTGAGTTAGCGAGGGCGGTATTGAAGTAGGAACCTTGTAGTTTCTAGCTGAACACTCTACCGACTGAGCTAACCCGGCCCTATTAAAGAGGTCTAATAACAGAGAGAAAAATGATGATAATGTTAAGTTTCTGACCGCCATCCTTGGCCAGTTGAAAAGGACTTAAAGTAAGTAAGTCCTGAGCTATAGAATCCTTTGGTAAGTGTGAATAAGTCCTAAGTTTTGGAATCCTACGTAGTGTCAAAGATCCAGTGATATAACCCTATGATCCGTCATCCACAAAGGTTTGAAGCAATATGTGCAGGTATGGCCAGAACAGCCAGTATAAATAATAATATCAGCAGCAGAATACTGCCAGTGTTTGGTCAATAGGTTGGTCACATGGTTATCGGCGAGTCTATAAGTAGTAGTGAACATCAAGCACACGCCTTATAACCCAAAAATTCCAACAGATAATGATAATAAGAATAATGATGATAGTAATTTGGAAGTGATAGCAATTATATACCATATATCTTATATAAGTCAACACAGTCATTCTTGTTGTTGTTGTTGTTGTTGTTCTTGATTTTGTGCCTTTATAATTATAATGGAGATTATATGTCTGTTTGTAAAGAAAACTACCTCACCACCAACATCACAATTCCCTTAGTTATTTACATTATTGTTGTTGGCATCCTTCCGTCTACTAAAGACAATGGCGTAGAGTCCACTTTTTGGTATTTAAAATTTTTTTTTTTATATATCTGCAACTGTGTGAGTAGTTAAGCAGCACACTTTTTGAATGGCAATCTCTGGTGCAGTGACTGCGAACACTCCGGGTGGCCAGGTTGGATGCCTTCGTTAGGTCCATCAATGTGGTACAGAGTGGCATCTACTCTCCCGGCAGTAATGGCAATGAAGGGGTACTCCACTCTTCCCAAAGCTCCACGATTGGAACTTCACCATTAGATGCAGTTTAAAAAAAGGTGTTGATACTGATAATGATAGTAATGACTTCTAATAGATGGGACTCTAACAGGTACTACCAATTAAGGTCAGAGTGGACCTGGGAGTAATGGCAATGAAGGGGTACTCCACTCTTCCCAAAGCTCCACAATTGGAACTTCACCATTAGATGCAGTTTAAAAAAAGGTGTTGATACTGATAATGATAGTTATGACTTCTAATAGATGGGACTCTAACAGGTACTACCAATCAAGGTCAGAGTGGACCTGGGAGTAATAGCAATGAAGGGGTACTCCACTCTTCCCAAAGCTCCACAATTGGAACTTCACCATTAGATGCAGTTTTAAAAAAAAGTGTTGATACTGATAATGATAGTAATGACTTCTGCTCAGAACTGCTCAACCTCTAATTTCATTAATACGATAATTCTGGTCTAAAAATAAGCGATATCAATTTTCTAATTGATTTTAAGAAAAACCTTCAGTTTATATACAAGAAAAAATCTGTCTGTCTGTTTGTCTTTTATTTTGTATTCTCATTTTCTTTTTTCTTTTAAGATTTCCACATTGTCTCTAAAATTGGCATTTTTTAAAATCCGCCATGTCGGCATTGGCTTTAAATCTCTTAATTATCTAAATGGATTTTCAATCTCAAGGTCAAAGAAGAAGATGAGGCTAAAAATATAAAAGAGTATATATATATATATATATATATATATATATATATGTGTGTGTTGTGTGTGTGTGTGTGTGTGTGTGTGTATATATGTCACAAAAATCACACCAACAGCTGAGTGAAGATTACACACATACATACACACAAATAAACAAACTAACGTACAGATGGGAGACCTGCCTTACCAAAAAAAGAAAAAAAGGAGGGAGGGGAAAAGGAAAGAAAGGATAGGCCAAATCTGGAATGATACTAAGACATTGTTGGAAAGACACTCACACACTTACACATACACTCATAAACACACACTTACACACATACACACGCAAAGAATTCGGAGGAAGATATCACCAAACACATGATAGTATGAACACATCCTAGCCACAAGCTCCAGAACTTAGCTTTCAGAAATCTTCTGACAAAGAGATCTTTATCCCAAAATATATTAAGAAAATAAATCAAAGGTAGACGAACAACTTCATAGTTACCTCATTTTTCTTTACACTTGTGATGGCCATCAAAACCAATCACCAAACCATATATATATATATATATATATATATATATATATAAGAAGTAAATAAACAAACGATGTGTTTTTGATATGGCTTTTTTTAGCCGACAATTTTTGGGAGAATATGTGTTTAAATGAAGTCGTACTTAATTTTGAAAATTAATTAATTAATAATTAATTAATTAGGCGGGCATACCTATTCAAATGTAAGGCTAAACAAATTGAGAAAAATCAATTTTCAAAATTAGGTATGACTTCAATTAAACACATATTCTCCCAAAAATATATATATATAAATGAGAATAAGATATGGAAATAAATCCGACAATATGTAGAAGAAAAAAAAATTAGTTGGTGTGTATATATATATATATATATATATATATATATATTGCATGCATGCCATAAATATATATACACAAACTTTTATGTATTGGAAGATTGCTGTGCAGACACTGGATGCTGTCTAGTGAACTTACCAAGAGTGAGAGATGTATAGTGTGAGAGAGAGAGAGAGAAAGAGAGAGAGTCAAGGGAATATGTGTTATGAGCATGCAATGATGATGATGATGATGATTACCATACCTCCTACCCCCCCTCCTCTTCCCTTTGTGTTCACTTCAAGCCCCTTACAACATTCAGAAATAAAGTCTCTTATGTCATTCTAAAAGACTCTTTTTTTTGTACGTATAAAGAAACCATTTTCTACTTTTTGAGATAAGATCTAAGATTCCACTTTTGAAGGAACCTGAAGAGTAGAAAAAAAAAATGTACCAAAATTTTCTCCAAGACGTATAAGTAAATGTAATTTGAAAGAATTCCAAGAGTATTGGCATGAGGCTTTTACCGAACAATGCTATCTTTGAATACCATTAAAAAAATTTGCTGTTCGAAAATAAAATTTTAAACAGAATTATAACATGCACTTACACATAACACATCAATAATTAACATTAAGTTACACCCTCGCATAAACAGTAGGTTAGAATTAAACACTGAATATATAATTAGTTAACATATACATTCTATAAATACACACACATATATATATATTTATATATATAAAATAAATTTTATAAATAAATAAATAAATAAAAGGAATGAAATTGAAATTGACTGAACAACGGATATCACAGCGTGGCGTTCAACCCACGAGACGTGTGTTTATAACGTCCAAAACAAAAAAACACACAAGACCGCGTCCATTTCAAAAACAGTCTCTGAAGATGAAGTTTCTTCGAATTGATTAGACACTGAACATTATTTTATTTTCTTATACGCATTGTAATTGCCTTCTTAATATAAATAAATAATAATATACTTAACAATGCTTCAAGCAAATTATCAAATACTATAATTACTTACTATATGATAGAAAGCGATTTTATATGATATGTCTCCAAATTCTTGATTAAGTTGTTAAATATGAAAGTGCTGGAATGAGCAAACATGAACAACAAGCCCACCATCATCTGCGAGAGACGCCTGTGTTGGCTTGGTCACGTTAGGAGGATGGACAAAGGCCGCATCCCCAAAGACCTACTGTATGGTGAATTAGTAGAGGGCACCCGGCCGGTAGGGAGACCATGCCTGGGCTTTAAAGATGTCTGCAAGAGGGACATGAAGACATGCCACATCAACACCAACACATGGGAGGCTTGTGCAGAAAACCGTGCGACCTGGCACCTCCATATCAAACAAGGAACGAAAAGAAGTGAGGAAAAAAGCTGCCACAGAAAAGAGAACCAGAAGGAAGGAGAGACAACAGTAACTCCAGCAAGCATTATTGTTGTTTGTTTGCAGTCACTGCACCAGAGATTGCCATTCAAAAATTGGTCTGTTTAGCCACTCACACTACACCATCGTCTTTAGTAGACGTAAGGATGTTAACAACAACATAACACATACAGGGCACTTTTCAAGGTGTAATGGTTAATGAGCTAGGCTATTGTTAAGAGTGCCACACCTACCATCAGCTCCCCACTTTTCTACACAGATCCAAGCTGAGTTGGCAAGGGTTGGTATTGAACCTGGAACCTTGTGGTTTTAAGGCAAATGTTCTACCGACTGAGCTTAACTGGCCCATATGAAACCATACAGTAAAATAAAGTAGGTGGAGTGTCAGATCAGCTGGACAGCGAGGGAGTCTATCCCCTTTTCGCTAGTGCAAGACCAGAGAGATTGTTTTTGCATCTGAAGTGGAGCACCACACCTACCATCAGCTCCCCACTTTACTGCACAGATCCAAGCTGTGCTACTCATGTGCTGAGTTGGCAAGGGTTGGTATTGAACCTGAAAACTTGTGGTCTTAAGGCAGATGTTCTACTGACTGAGCTAAAATTAGCTCAGTCGGTAGAGCGTTCGGCTAGAAACCACAAGGTTCCTAGTTTGATAACGGCCCTCGCCAACTCAGTGTAGCACAGGGATCTGTGTGGTAAAGTAAGGAGCTGATGGTAGATGTGGCGCTTCAGCTCAGATGCCAAAATAATCTCCTTGGTCTAGCGCTAGTGAAAAGGGGATAGACTCCCTTGCTGATTGGCTGATTGTTAAGTATCTGGCCGCCATCCTTGGCCAATTGTAAAGAACTTAAAGTAAATAAGTAAGTAAGTCCTGAACTATAGAATCCTTTGGTAAGTGAATAAGTCGTAAGTTTTGGAATCCTACGTAGTGTCAAAAAGGTCCAGCGATAGGATCCGTCGTCCATGAAGATCCAAGTGGTTGTGAGTACCTAAGATTAGAATCAGCCAGTATAAATAATAATATCAGCAGCAGAGCACTGCCAGTGATTGGACAATAGGTTGGTCACATGCTTATCGGCGAGTCTATAAGTAGAAGTGACCATTTACCACATGCCTTATATATTAAAAACGCCAACACTGATACCGACTCTAGGACACCCCGACGACTTTACTTACTTTTACTTATTAGTATTAGATAAGAATACATGAAACTGTATAACTCTAGATAAACAAATAATTATTAAATATAAATACTTAGTTGAAACCATAGCATTGATTGCAAAAGAAGACCTTGGCATAAAATAACCCAACAAGGAGTTGACATGCCATAAAAAACAACCAACCAAAACAGGTTAATATCTATGGCACAGACTAAAAGTTTCTGCCTCAGAAGAACTTCCAATTTAAACCCCCTAGCCGCCCCCCCCAAAGAAACCTCCATAGTTCTTCAATTTTATCTTTTAGCCGCCATGCTACACAAGTGCCAATCCCAACCCACCTTGAGTCCTTTGTGGAACGCTGAGACAAGTCCACACTCCTTTCGGATATGTCTTGGCACAGAGATCAAACAACGGTGTGGGAGCAAACGTACAACCTGAATGGGTGGTTGGATGGTGGGTATAGATGCTCATATTGATTTTCCCTTTGGTTAGAAAATTTACCGTTTTCAATATTCAAATCAGAAAATGTTATTTTATTTTCTTAAAATGAAACGAATTAAACATTAGAAATAGAATTCAAAATTCAAAATGTGTCCACCCCGTCTCCATCACCACCGACACTAATTTCTAGGCCAAATGTTGTAAAAACAAGAAATTTTTGTGAATTTTAGCAAATGATCTTTGACGCTATTTTCCTCAAAGAACGGTAAAGTAAAAGATCTAATTTTTGGTATCAGTATTCAGTATACTAACACACAACGATCTTTGATGCTAAAACAATGGTGCAAGTAAAAGATCTAATTTTTGGTATCAGTATTCAGTATACTAACACACAACGATCTTTGATGCTATTTCCTCAAACAATGGTGCAAGTAAAAGATGTAATTTTTGGTATCAGTATTCAGTATACTAACACACAACGATCTTTGATGCTATTTCCTCAAACAATGGTTCAAGTAAAAGATCTAATTTTTGGTATCAGTATTCAGTATACTAACACACAACGATCTTTGATGCTATTTCCTCAAACAATGGTGCAAGTAAAAGATCTCATTTTTGGTATCAGTATTCAGTATACTAACACACAACGATCTTTGATGCTATTTCCTCAAACAATGGTGCAAGTAAAAGATCTAATTTTTGGTACAGTATTCAGTGGTTTCGACCGGGGGTCCGGTGGCTTCGACCCTGGACTGCATGTTAACATCGTTGATCCCATGGGGTCATACCCCCAGGCAACACCTGCCCCCTTGATTTAAAAGGACAGGGCTGGGTTTATTGCCTGGTGCCTGAGGCAACCCTCTTAAGGTAGAATGCCGACAGGATCAACATATTTTTGCATCTGCCTCCCATGAGCTTCAGTTCGTAGGTGGTGCCATATTAATAGGGCCTTGTGCCTAACCTGTACACGTGGGGTATGTAGTAAATATCCAGAACTTTCACATAGATGGACTGTAAATGCAAGATAATTATCTCCCTTGTTTTGTTTGGCCATCCTATTGCATGGGTACAGGCACCGTTTGACACCGGTAAAAGTCACATGTTTGCGTGGCGCTGGTTTTGAATTCTTTTAGCAGCAGGATTTGAGGCGACAAGAAGGTAAATACATGCTTGGAACTTTTCCTCCTCTTTTTCGATTTTATTAATTGTATATTAGAGAAACTACATAGCCCTTTGTATTCTATTGTAGTTTCACGTTGAAGAGCAGTTGCGAAACAGGAGGATAGGTGACAACTCCCGTATTTACCTAAATAAAAGCGTCTTCATCAGTCGGACTCTGTCTTTACTCATTTCCTTGCCTTGGGCGGCCGTCATATGGACAATTTCATATTTTAAAAAAGTGAAAAATCAACCTACCCTATTGTGGAATGCTTTGACAGTCCACACTCCTTTCTGATATGTCTTGGCACAGAGATCAAATAACGGTGTGGGAGCAAACATACACGACGGACGGGTGGTTGGATGGGTGGGTATAGGTGCTCATATTGATTTTCACTGATCAATACAACTACTCGTGCGGAAGGGTTGTTAAATACATACAAATATTAATTAAATTGAACTTAACGGACCTAAATTCCACCATCGTATGTCACCCCACCGAAAGAAAAAAAATCAGGGAATTAACCGAATTTAATGAAATTTTCAGTGTTGATATATTAATGAATAAAATATACAATGTACCAGTTATTTTATTTAAAAACTTTTACATTTTTTCAGGTAAGTTAACTTTCAACCACGTATCTTTGAGAATCTGTGTTACGCCTCAAAAATACTGATTTTTGCTATTTTTTTTTCTTTCAGTGTGTTGACATACAATGGTGGGATTTAGGTCCGTTAAGTTCGATTTAACCCAAATATTTTTGTATTTTATTGCTTTTGTGTGGTTTTTTTGGGGGGATGGGGTGCTTTTTGTTGTTCTTATCTTCTTTTTTTTTGCCATTCGTCTTTATTTGGGGTTATTGTTTGCTTAGATATTCACTAAGAATGTTGACAGATTTCAAATTATCAATCTTTGTTCAAAATACAGACATGTGCTTGCGCTAATACATATCAATGGATATACATATATATAAACAGACTGAATAAGAAGGATTACATATATTTAAACAGACTGAATAAGAAGGATTACCACTCACTTTTTCTCATCATTCTGTGATATATAATTTCTTATCTTATGCCCTGAAGATGATCTATTTAATAGATCGAAACACTGCAGCGTCGGCCAATAAACTCACCACTTAACCCATTTAAACCTGTGTTTTTTCATTTTTCTTGATATATTACATACCGTCGGATTTACTTCCTCTCTTCACATACATATATATATGAAGTAGTCTAAGGCTCTGCTGATGAGGCCTAATGGGCTGAAATGTACATACAGAGATGACTTTTTCTCGATTTATTTACGCTTTACATTTAAACCGATATGCATGCCTTATTCATTTAATCATAATTAATTAACAAAATTAAGTATGACTTTAATAAAGCACATAATCTCCCACATATATATATATATATGAGAGTAAGTAAATAGACAATGTGTTTATTTGATATGGCTTTTAGCCGACAATTTTTGGAGGATATGTGCTTAATTGAAGTCATACCTAATTTTGAAAATTAATTAGTTAATAATTAATGAATTTAGGCGGGCATATATGTTCAAATGTATGGCTAAACAAATCGAGAAAATGTCAATCCCTGAATGTATATTTCGACCTATTAGGTCTCATCAGCAAGGTTATAGACATGGGAGACTGCTCCGTGTGTGACTCGAAACCTCAACTGCCAAGCTGACAGGCGGGGATTCTAACCACTACACCAGCTGGCCATTTCCAGATTCTTTGTCTGTTTTCAATTATTAACTAATTAATTTTCAAAATTAGGTATGACTTCAATTAAGCACATATCCTCCCCCCCCCCAAAAAAAAATATATATAGATATATAGGATTTTCAAATTCAGAGTTTCCTTCTCCTAGACTGGTTACCAATCCAAGGTTAAAGAGCCCATTCTTCCCTACTATTTTACTCATAGCTGGAGGGAGAATATATGGATTCATACCTTTCCCAATGGTATTAGTGCTATGTAAAATGCAAACAGACTTGTCTAGGATTTGAACTCGATTGACAGGTAAACGTTTGTTCAAGATACAAACATGTGCTTGTGCTATCTACTGCCCTGCTTACCCCACACCGCTTTGATCTTTCAATCCTCCCCCCCACCTTAACTTGATGTCTGTATGTAACCGAAACTACGTCACTGCTTACGTCACAATACCCTCAGGAATTGCGTAAGTTTATCAATGAGTATCTAATTTATAGTCAAAATCATTAATACATAGAATAGATTTTATTTATTAATGCTGTCTCTATGAAAATCTATTCTATGAATGGATTTATATAGAGCNAGCTAATTAGAATATAAGTAAAATAAGTGTAATCTTTTATATGCGTTCTTATTTAATTTAGTTAGTCTTTCTAATACATATACTAGACAAAATTTGACCCATTGGGTCACCCATTGAGCTCTGGGTAGATATTTAGGATCAGGAAAAAGTGAGTTTGCAAAGCAAATTAAATAAAAAATAAATAAATACGACCGGAGAATTAAAAAACCCAAAAAACATTGAATTCATTTTGTAAGATTTCTAAGAAAGAGAACGTTTGACCTAATTTAAATTTATTAAGAACCAAGATACTGATACAACCACAGCTTGGAAGAATTGTCGCTTTAACTTGTCAGTGAGATTGGATTTCCATAATAATAATCTGATAATATATATATATATATATAATAATAATCTGATAAATATATATATATATATAATCTGATAATATATATATATATATATATATATATATATATATATATATATATATGTAAAAATGGAAATTGGATGTGAATCCAACAATATGGAAGAAATGAATAAAGAAAAGAAAGAATAGAATGGATAATAAAAGATGAATTTAATCAATATCACCTTACACATGTGTTTCGGTCAGTTCCCCAACAAATTTTTTCATTCAAAATAAATTTCACTCTGATGAAGGTCGAATTTCTCTGTGTGCGAAATATTTTCACACAGATGAACTGACTGAAACACATGTGTAAGCGATATTGAGTAAAATTCATCTTTTATTATCCATTCTATTCTTTCTTTTCTTTATTCATCTTCCTCATATATATATATATATATATATATATATATATATATGTATATAACAGGTACTACTTGTTACATTACCTTTTTGAGATTCTGTCTAGAAATTATTGGAATAAATATTGTATCTAATTCTGTCTGTTGAGCTTCCAATTTCACCTTGTATATTTGCTTAGTAAACCTTTTTCCCTATCCTTAACACTCATTGTGTTTCCGCCCTGTCAGCTGGGCGTTAGAATGCACAGACTGCACCTCTGCAGAGGGTAAGACTCCCCAATGGGGCCACCTGTTGGCCGTGGGTGGCGACCCATGATGCTTAAGGATAGAGCCCAGGTGGATAAGCAGTTCATGACTTGTAATACTCCACTTTAGCCCTATCTTGGGTTAGACGGGCGGTCGGAGAGGGCCCCTCCGATCAATCGGCTGGTCACATCAAGCCCTAACACCTATGTGATTTCCCAAGCCTATTGCCCTTATGGCAAGCCCCAACCCCTTTTTATCACATGGGTGCTAGAAGGCGGTGGCTGTGGGTCTACATGTCCTGGGAATGACGTAAACTCTATCTGTTGGTGAGGTTCCAGTTTTAGAGGTTTGGGAAGTGGAGCACCCCTTCATCACCATTGCTCCCTGGTCCACTCTGACCCGGAGTGGTAGTACCTGTTAGGGTCCCATCTATGGGTTAAATAGAAAAATGTATTTATAAAAAAAATTGTGTTATCCATTAAGAATTGATTTATTTTCAAAACTTATCGGCATTAAATGACCCACTGAGGTTGATATGCCACAAAACAAACCAAACCAAATCATTGTGTTTCTTCCTATTATTTCTCTGTTAACTCTAATACTCGAGTTAGAACACAACCTCTTCTGGTTTATTAATGAAAAGTTTAATAAAAGATTTCAAATCATTTTCATATTTCCTCCTCCTTTTATGATTATGAGACTTATTTATACAAACATTATTCATCTGAAATATTCAGTGTTTTTAAATACCCCCACTCCCCCCAAAAAAAACATACAGCCATACAGTAGTACTGATCCAACCACCGCTTGGAAGAATTGTCACTTTAACTTGTCAGTGAAAATTGCATTTCCATATGACTGATAATATATATATATTTTAGAAACTAAAAATAGCAGAATGCAGAGACCCAGGGAAGGTATTGAACTCGCGATCGGAGTTGACAAACAAGTGTAGGCATTTGAACAAGCATAAACTGTGCCAGGTAGGTTCTGGCATTATGTAGGGTGACACACCCACATTCTTAAGAATGGTACAAACCGGATACAAATAAAAGTAGATGGCTGTAATAAGCAATAATTCCCTGAAGAATTGCTACGGCAAGAAACTGCAGTTGGAATATTTTATTACATTCGCTTTTAAAAAAATGTATATGTATATATATATATATATATTATATATATATAACAGGTACTACTTATTTATACAAACATTATTCATCTGAAATATTCAGTTTCTTTTAAATACCCCCCCCCCAAAAAAAAAAAAACCAAGTGTGACTAATCATAGAATCTTTATAAAATGCATCAATATTAAGCAGAACCCTCTGAGAATAAAATCTATAGTCGATCAGGGCGCTATCCCCCCAGGCAATACCTGCCCCCTTGATTTAAAGGGCAGGGCTGGGTCTATTGCCCAGTGCCCCCTCTTGAGGGGAATGCTGACGGATTCAATGCATTTTTTGCAGCCGCCACCCATGAGCTTTGGTTCGTGAGTGTCTTTAATAAAAGAAACAAAAAAAAAACCCCAAGTGTGACTAATTGTAGAATCTTCATAAAAATGCCATCAATATTAACGCAGACCCCAAGAGAATAAAATCAATAATTAACCAGGTGGATATTATTGATTAAACAAAAACTCTATTCAAATTAGCCTTCCCGTTCCCACTGTAAACCACTATTTTGTTGTATAAATAAATTCACTTGCATGTTATTAGGATGTAGATATGGTCAACAGTATTAATAATTGAAACAATTTTATTAATAATTGAGTTTGAATAAAAATAAAATCATGGAGAATGTGATGTAAATAATTAAGGGAATTGTGACTTGAGTAGTAATATAGTTTCGGTTACAGACAGGAAAACACACAATCTCCATTATATAAAGATGCCATCAATATTAACGCAGACCCCAAGAGAGTAAAATCAATAATCAATCAGGTAGATCGATTGATTAAACAAAAACTCTAAGCTGGATTTTTATAGCAGCGTCAAATGGGGTCTGCGTATTGTGCGTGAAAATACGAAGGACTAGAATGTGTTTACATTCTAGCATAAAGGTAAATATAGGCAAAGAGACTCAGGTAATTAGTTAACGAGTTATTTATAGACGGTGTAATATAAAGTATGTTTATCCATTGGATTATTTATACACCTTATTTATATGAGTGTAATGGTTATCATCGAAAGAAATTGATATACGAATCTGAGTTCAAATCTTAGACGAGGCTGTTTGCATATCACATAGTGCTAATACCCTTGGGAAAGGTATGCATTCAACTATTCTCTCTTTAGCTATGGATAAATAGTAGGATTGACCGCGTAGTTTAACCTGAGGAAGACCAGAAATGTGTTTACATTCTAGCAATAAAGGTAAAATATAGACAAAGAGACACAGGTAATTAGTTAACGAGTTATTTATAGACAGGTGTAAATATAAGTATGTTTACCATTCGATTATTCATACCAAGGCTTGAGGTTAATGATTATCATAGAAAGAAATTGACATAGAGACCTGAGTTCAAATTCTGGACGAGCCGAATAAGAGAGAGAATAGAAGAAATAAATCTATCATTAATCACGAGGCACAGAATGCTCTCCGATTAGTACCACGTGGAATTTTACTGCCATAATCTTTTGAATTTTTTAATGATAAAATGCTTTATAATTTTTTTAATAAAATTTATTTTATTTTTAGCATAGAATACACATTTAAAAAATTTTTTGAAAATTCCAGTACTAATCGAGAGCATTCTGTGCCTCGTGATTAATGATATATTTATTTCGTCTTTCCGTTTACAATGTTGCTTTGATAAAGACCACTTCATATGGTCGAAACAGATTTCTGTCAGCAAAACTTTTAACATCTTGTTTTTTCTACAAACTTTCTACACATAAATATATATATGGTATTTGTGGAAAAGATGACTTACCCGGTGAAACAGGTCACAATGGTTAGTTGATGCAAGATTCACAATTATAAGGCAGCGATATAACAAATATAAAGTGCTCAATACGTTACTGCAATCCTGTAACCAAATTTTTATCGCAAAAAAATACACACGTGCAATCAACTGCAATTAATCAATATCTTGATTAATCCAGTGGATTTAACCCTGAAGATCCTTATGGTGAAACTCGAGTAGGTTATTACCGTGTACCATTATCATAGTTATATATATTAATATATTATATATATATATATATATATGAGAGTGAGTAAATAAACAATGTGTTTATTTGATATGGCTTTTAGCTGACAATTTTTGGAGGATATGTGCTTAATTGAAGTCATACCTAATTTTGAAAATTTAGAGACATTTCATTCAATCATTCATTTCTTTGTCATCCTTGGTTTGGTTTGTTTTGTTTTGTTTTACGGCATATCAACCTCAGTGGGTCATTTAATGCCGATAAAATTTTGAAATAAATACATTCTTAATGGATAATACAATTTGTTTATAAATACATTTTTCTATCTAACCAATAGATGGGACCCTAACAGGTACTACCACGCCGGGTCAGAGTGGACCAGGGAGCAACGGTGATGAAGGGGTGCTCCACATTCCCCAAACCCCCAAAACTGAAACCTCACCATCAGATAGAGTTTAACGTCATTCCCAGGACATGTAGACCCTCAGTTACCGCCTTCTAGCACCCATATGATAAAAAGGGGTTGGGGCTTGCCATAAGGGCAATAGGGTTGGGAAAGTCATATAGGTGCTAGGGCTTGACGTGACGCCCATCTAGCCCAAGATAGGGCCAAAGTGGAGTATTGCATGTCATGAACTGCTCATCCACCTGGGCTCTATCCTTAAGCATTACGGGTCGCCACCCACGGCCAACAGGTGGCCCCATTGGGGGAGTCTTACCCCTCTGCAGAGGTGCAGTCGGTGCATTCTAACGCCCCAGCCGACAGGGCGGTTTGTCATCCTCTCTTCACTACTACTACTACATATTAAGTATTATATAGATTGTTATTGTATATTTTTGTATTATTTATTACAAAGGCAACTATCCTTTCTTACTTATATAGATCCTCTTGGGGTTTTTTTTGTGGAATTTCTATAAGTTCTGCTAGTTAACAAAGAATTTATTTTCACCATTTCAAATTGTTGTTTTGGTTTAGGAATTAAATACAAAGAAAAAAAATTGCCCTAAACTTTGTCTATCAAAACGAGAAGGAATCTTCTAGTTTTAACAAGTCTTTACAGGTTATTTTTTTTTTTAATAAGAAGGTTTATGAAAAGAAAGATAAAGAAAAGAAAAAAGGGCAAGAGACAGAGAAAGGGAGAAAGAGAGAGAGAATGAGAATAAGAGAGAGAGAGACAGAGAAAGAGAGAGAGAGAGAGAGAGAGAGAGAGAGAAATTGAGACAGAGTGAGAGGAAGAGACAGAAAGTAAGAGAGACACTAATTGAGAGACAAAAGGGAAAGTGAGAGAAAGAGAACAGAGAGACAGACAGACAGTGAGAGAAAGAGAAAGAGAGACAAAGAGTGAGACAGCATTTATATATATATATATATATATATATATATATATACAGGGTGGGCCAAAAGTAGGGTTACAGTTACTTGATTAAGTTTAAGTGTTAACTGTAACCCTACTTTTGGCTCACACTGTATACCCCCCAGACCAGAATTAGATTTTAATTGATGTTAAAAACCATAAGAGAGAGCTCTATTCATTACAGGAGATCCCTGTATTATATATATATATATATATATATATATATATATATATACGTGTGTGTGTGTGTGAAGAAAAGGAAGTGAATCCGACAGTATGTAGTATATTAAGAAAGATTGAAAAAACACAGGTTTAAACTTACCACTTAACTCATTAAAACCTGTGTTTTTTCAATCTTTCTTAATATACTACATATATATATATTATATATATATATATATAATACTCCCAAAACCTGGTAGAGCTCTCTAGGGGTGACTTAAATTAACTTTCACCACTAGCATAAAGCAATGATCGTCTGTTGTCTACAGACTGGTTCTCTCTGTCAAACAGCCAAGAGATTAATGAATCGGGCTGATGAAAGGGAGTCAGGTTTAGCTCCTGGTCAGAGGTAGCTGCTGTGTCTAGCCACACTGAACAGATGTGAAACATCAAAATACAATGTATGTGGATGACTATATATATAATATATATTTTGAACAAATAAATATATATTTTGAACAAAGCCAAGTATGCGATTATAAAAAATATAGACTTTTATGAGATTATCTGGGTTAGCTCAGTCGGTAGAGTGTTCGGCTAAAAACCTTAAGGTTTCCTAGTTCAATACCGGTCCTCGCCAACCCAGCATATGAGTAACATAGAGATCTGTGTGGTAAAGTAAAGAGCTGATGATAGGTGTGGCGCTCCACCTCAGACGCAAAAAAAAAATTCTCCTTGTCTAGCGCTAGTAAAAAGGGGATAGACTCCCTCGCTGATTGGCTGATACCAACTTTCAGGCCACACCGACGACTTAAAAAAAATATATATATATATTATATATATATATATATATATATATATATATGGTTCTTTTTTGTTCTTTAATAGACTATATATATATATATATATATATATATACATATATATACATATATATATATATACATATATATATATTCAGTCTTCTACTTCTAAAATTTATATATATAAATACGATTTTCTAGACCATAACATTCTTAGAGGTGCTCGTGGAGTAATGGTTATTGTCTATTGGGTTAAGTGTCGTCGGCTACCAATTTCAAACCCTGAACCTAGCTGTTTGTATCTTCCATGGTGATAATAAACCCTGGGAAATATTGAAAATCAACTATTTTCTGCCCAGATATTTAATATTGGTATGAAAATCAGAAGGAAAAACTATTAATTCAAACTAGACCGGTTGAGAGATGAACTTCGCCAGTCTATTCTTGCACAAGATTTGCTACATGAGTAGTGCCCACAAACAAATGAATCTACGTGATAAGTAAGTCTAAATTTGAATAATCGTATTGATATTAGATCTATATAAAAAAAGAATATCCAGCACTCTTCTTAATTTTTGAACTCGTCAGTTTATTGAAGCTATATATATATATATATATATATATATATTTAATGTTTTTTTTAAAGTTTGGCGTTATTACGAAGCATTAAAAATATATAAATGAATGAACTCGATATTATGGAGTATTGGATTCACTTATTTTTTTATTATTTTTTGTCATAAATTTTCAGGTTCGTTAGATACCCTTTATCAAATGAGTGTTATTTCTGTTTAACAGCTTTTTTGTCTCTGTTGTTATGTCTGTGAAATATTTATAATAACGGAGAATTCCGATGTCTGCGTTCAATCCCTTCACGTGTGTTTGTAATTTTAGAATCCATTTAGTTTCTGATTGTTTTCTAGATTGCGTTGTTGGAAATGCGTGTTCTATTAAAATGCATTTGAGGTGTGTAAGGTTGTGTGATAGGGTATTAAAATGAAGTGCTATTGTACTATGCGGGGATTTGAGATTTATAGTGGATTTGTGGTTATTTAGTCTTAGTCTAAAGGGTGTTGATGTTTCTCCCACATATCCGCTATTTCTGCATTGTGTGCAGTATATATAATATATGATGTTAGCGCTATCGCATATATATATATATATATATATATATATATATATATATATATATATATAGAGAGAGAGAGAGAGAGAGAGAGAATGATAGATGATAGATAGATAGAGAGAATGAGAGAGAGATGATAGATAGATAGATAGAGAGAATGATAGATAGAGAGAGAGAGAGAGAAGATAGATAGATAGATAGAGAGAATGATAGATTAGAGAGAGAGAGAGAGAGAGATGATGATAGATAGATAGAGAGAATGATAGAATAGAGAGAGAGAGAGAGAGAGAGAGAATGATAGATAGATAGATAGAGAGAATGAATAGAGAAGAGAGAGAGAATGATAGATAGAGAGATAGAGAGAGAGATAGATAGAGAGAGATAGAGAGAGAGATAGATAGATAGAGAGAGATAGATAGAGAGAGAGAGAGAGAGAGGAGAGAATGATAGATAGAGAGAATGATAGATAGAGAGAGAGAAATGATAGATAGATAGATAGATAGATAGAGAGAATGATAGATAGAGAGAGAGAGAGAGAGAGAGAGAGAGAGAGAGAGAATGATAGATAGATAGATAGAGAGAGAGAGGAGAGAGAGATAGATAGATAGATAGAGAGAATGATAGATAGATAGATAGAGAGAATGATAGATAGATAGATAGATAGAGAGAGAATGATAGATAGATAGAGAGAGAGAGAGAAAGAATGATAGATAGAGAATGATAGATAGAGAGAAAGAATGATAGATAGATAGATAGAGAGAGAGAATGATAGATAGATAGAGAGAATGATAGATAGATAGATAGATAGATAGAAAGAATGATAAAGAGAGAGATAGATAGAGAGAGAAAGATAGATAGAGAGAGATAGATAGATAGAGAGAGAGATAGAGAGAGATAGATAGATAGATAGAGAGAGAGAGAGAGAAAGAAAGATAAAGAGATAGATAGATAGAGAGAGAATGATAGATAGATAGATAGATAGATAGAGATAGAGAGAGAGAAAGAAAGATAGATAGATAGATACAGAAAGTGTCCTGAAACTCGATATGGATTTCGGACGAGGCAGAAGGATAATAGATGCTATATTTATAATGAGGCAGATAATCGAAACAGCTACAAAAAACAAAAAAAAAGAAAAGTCCTCTTATATTTCCATTTTATAGATTTCAGATCAATTTTCAACACTATGTGGAGAAAGACCCTTTGGAGAACAATACAACCAACTATAGATATAATTAATCACCTATAATGATAAATGCAATAGGATGGTCTCAATTGGGTCAATGCATTCTCTGCTTCTAATTTCTAAGTGGAGGATTTTGTGCCACCACTTTAGGCCCAGTATGCGTTTGAGGCAGTTGATGTGGAATGCCTCCAGTTTTTTTTCAGGTGTCTGCGATATAACGCCCATGACTCACTTCCATATAAGAGAACTAGCAGCGGCTACCCAGTATCGCCTGGGTAGAGGGGGAGACTTTTTAAAATTTAGTCTCATAGATCCATTATTACTGAATCGTCAGTTGCTTTCCCACAGGATGTCCCATTAAAATTCCCACGTAAAGAAGACCTTGTGTTGATTGAGCAACTCTGAAAATGGTTTGTTTTGTTTTACAGCATATCAACCTCAGTGGGTCATTTAATGCCGATAAAGTTTTAAAATAAATCAATTCTTAATGGATAATACAATTTTTTTATAAATACATTTTTCTATTTAACCCATAGATGGAACCCTAACAGGTATCACCACCCCGGGTCAGAGTGGACCAGGGAGCAATGGTGATGAAGGGGTGCTCCACATTCCCCAAACCTCCAAAACTGGAACCTCACCATCAGATAGAGTTTAACGTCATTCCCAGCAGCCACCGCCTTCTAGCACCCATATGATAAAAAGGGGTTGGGGCTTGCCATAAGGGCAATAGGGTTGGGGAAATCATATAGGTGCTAAGCCTTGGCGTGACCAGCCAATTGATCGGAGGGTGCCTCTCCGACCGCCCGTCTAGCCCAAGATAGGGCCAAAGTGGAGTATTGCAAGTCATGAACTGCTCATCCACCTGGGTTCTATCCTTAAGCATCACGGGTCGCCACCCACGGCCAACAGGTGGCCCCATTGGGGGAGTCTTACCCCTCTGCAGAGGTGCAGTCGGTGCATTCTAACGCCCCAGGGTGGAACTCTGAAAAGAAAAATTAATGTCTGCTATTTACAACATTAAATACAACAAAAAAAATTCCATGCTGTTATCATTCAAATTTTATTTTTTAATTATCTTCACGAATATAAATCAAATCTTTATTATTTTTACTCAAAAACCAAGATATGATAATAGTGAATGTTTATATATATTTACTTTGTTGTTAATTGTTTTATTTTCATAGTTTCCTCTGGACATACAGATTCACACACAACCCCTTTATATATGTATAGATGGATAGGCATACAGCTTTATATACAGAGATCTTGGTATTGATGGTGAGGTCTCTGTTCATGAACACTCTGTGAGATAGCCTACCAAAAGATGCTGAAGCCAGGCCAATCCGCCATTGCACTCGCTATGCCAACTGCAATGGTTGGGTCACACCATCCACATGCCTGCAGATAGATTCCCCCGTAAACTACTTTACAGATGGCACACGGAGGACAGTAGCCCCCCAAAAGCAGTTCATAGACCATATTAAGACAATGCTGAAGAAATGTAATATCACACTTTCAAGCATGGAAGATCTGGCCTCCAACAGACAGGGTTGGCGAAATGCCTGCTGCACAGGAGCTAAGCAGCTCAATAATGAGATAAACAGTACTGAGTGGCGTTGTCTTTGTCATTATTGAAGAATAATCAAGCTAAGTTCCAATTCGAAGTTCGAATTGGTAAGACACAGCAACAAGCAATTGTAACTCAATATAATCCTGTCTCATCGCAATTCTACTGCAGACTGACAGGGTATTTATAAAACTCCACAATATCATAGAAACCAAGCAGCCAATCAGAACTCAGGGAATGGAATCACTCAAATGCATGAATAGACTATTCTTGATTTCTATAGATACCAACTGTCTTGGACACTGCTTCAGTTGTGCTTAGCTAGTTGCTGTTATTCAAACCAACAGTAGACTAACTGACTTCAATAGTCATGAACAACCAAATGTAGATGGGGATTTCCCTCTGCAATGTGTGTGACTGCATTTGCAAGTCCAGAATTGGACTAATGAGCCACCATAGGGCACTTCCAAAAGAAAAAAAGAATGATAAATGCCCTACTACTTTACTCATAGTTGGGGAGAGAAGATATGGATTCATACCAGAGATGCTGATAGTATGTGTCCTGCGTCCCTGACACACAAAAATCTGCAAGGACGTATTAAAATCATATCCATGCCTCCCAGTGTTTTTCTTTTTCCTTCCCTCACCATTTCAAACTAATTGTAAATATATTTCAGTAGTTTCTTAGAAACAAATTACACAACATAGGTTACAAGGTAAGAGTTAAACTGCTTTAGTTTTTTCCTGAGATCATTTACCATCAGCTCCCTACTTTACCGCACAGATCCCTGTGCTACTCATATGCTGAGTTGGCGAGGGCCGGTATCGAACCAAGAACCTTGTGATTCCTAGCCGAACACTCTACCGACTGAGCTAAAGTTATATGGTTTAAAATATTCCTTTCTAATACTAATAAGCCTCTTAAGCCAGAACAGTTCACATACCTAGGTAGTAATATCTCATCCACAGAAAGCGATGTTAATACACATATAGGAAAGGCATGGGTGGCCACAAACAAATTATCAGTAATATGGAAATCCGATCTCACTGACAAGCTAAAGCGACAATTCTTCCAGGCTGTGGTTATATCAGTACTGCTGTATGGCTGCACCACCTGGACCCTAACAAAGCGCTTTGAGAATAAGCTAGATGGGACCTGCCATAGGTAATGAGTGATAGGGAAGGTTGGTGAGCGATTGTCATGGATATCCGGCTGCTACGCGACATGATCAAGTATCTAATACTAATAATTTATATCAATTATATGGTGTCAAATACTATTCCTATAAATAATAATCTTGTTTGCACATAATTATATGGTTTCAAGTATTCCTATCTAATACTAATAATTTATATACAATTTATGGTCTCAAATATCTATTCCTATAAATAATAATCTTGTTTGCACATAATTATATGGTTTCAAGTATTCCTATCTAATACTAATAATTTATATACAATTATATGGTCTCAAATATCTATTCCTATAAATAATAATCTTGTTTGCACACAATTATATGGTTTCAAGTATTCCTATCTAATACTAATAATTTATATATAATTTATGGTGTCAAATATCTATTCCTATAAATAAAATCTTGTTTGCACATAATTATTGGTTTCAAGTATTCCTATCTAATACTAATAATTTATATACAATTATATGTCTCAAATATTATTCCTATAAATAATAATCTTGTTTGCACACAATTATATGGTTTCAAGTATTCCTATCTAATACTAATAATTTATATACAATTATATGGTCTCAAATATCTATTCCTATAAATAGTAATCATGTTTGCACATAATTATATGGTTTCAAGTATTCCTATCTAATACTAATAATTTATATACAATTATATGGTGTCAAATATCTATTCCTATAAATAATAATCTTGTTTGCACATAATTATATGGTTTCAAGTATTCCTATCTAATACTAATAATTTATATACAATTATATGGTGTCAAATATCTATTCCTATAAATAAATCTTGTTTGCACATAATTATATGGTTTCAAGTATTCCTATATAATACTAATAATTTATATACAATTATATGGTCTCAAATATCTATTCCTATAAATAATAATCATGTTTGCACATAATTATATGGTTTCAAGTATTCCTATCTAATACTAATAATAATAATAGTCATTTATTTAAGTTATCTGGTTTCAAATATTCTTTTCTAATACTAATCAAGGCAAAGTGAAGTGTGAACATTAGGGTGGTAAGAGGTTTAGGGTTTTAAGGTTTAAATGTAGCTGGATACTCTTGTTGCGTGTTCTTATGGTTTTTGCTATTGGTGGTCGTGCTGAAAAGGAAGGAATTCAAGGAATGAAAAAGAAAGAGACAAAGGCGGAAGGTGGTTTTATGACTTAAGCTTTATTCACCAGTCATAGTCACCTGTGGCAAGGGAATATCTCCCTGGCCAGTAGGAGCGACTAAACTCAATTATGGCTTAAACAAGAATGGTCGAGATATTATCTTGGTAGTCGGAAGTCGGTCCCTCCTCCCACACATGCATGAAGGCCCACAGGAGTTTTTTTTGTTGTTTTTTTTTTAATTTTATTTAAGTTTTATTTTAATCCCCACAGAACCGCTTTGTCCAGGGATTGAACTGGGCTCACCAAGTCTGTTTCCTAAGACAATAAACATTACACTAAACATGCCTCACATGTTTGAATGAAGTTAATTAAAAACAAAGCACTCCCCCTCATTGTCTAATGACAAAAACAGAATTTGTTTATTAGGCTATCCAATATAAATCACCGACAACTGACGATAGAGACTGGATCTAAAATTCCTACAGTAACATAAAAATAAGAATGTATTGTAAACTGCATTATTATATATATATATATTATATATATATATATATATATATATATATATAATCCAAAAATCTAGAGAAGAAATCTTCCTTATGAGTGTTATTTTTTATTTTAAGAATAAAAAATAACACTCTGATGAAGGTCGGCAAAATCTGTGTACGGAACATTTTATACATTTTTCCTATTGTTATTATCATCATCATTTCCACTCCATCTGATTATTTTAATAATAATAATAACGTAAATCCGTATACATTTTGATAAACAGATCAAAACACATGTGTAAGTGATATCGATTAAAAGTGATATCGATAAAATTCATTTTTATCCATCTACATTTCTTTTCTTTACTCATTTTTTCCTCATATTGTCGGATTCATTTCCCATTCTCACATATAATATATTATATATATATATATAATCCAAAAATCCAGAGAAGAAATCTTCCTTACGACATAGTTTTTTTTTTCAAGTGTCATAGTTTGCAGAGCTCAATGTGTGCTCTTATTGTCAGAGTCAAAGAGCAAAATTATATAAGTAAAAAATATAACAGAAGATTTAGATTTTTAGCATTATAGCCTATTTCAGGAAGCCTAGATCAAATGTCTAGTGTTCCCAATCATCAGATGCATTTCGGTAAAGTGAGGAGCTGATGATAGGTGACCAAATGTCAAGTGTTTTGCATCTGATCATTGGGAACTCTAGACATTTGCTCTAGGCTTCCTGAAATAGGCTATAAAGCTAAAAATCTAAATCTTCTGTTATATTTTTTACTTTATATATATAATGTCCAATAGACCAGATGAGTTGGTGGTGGGAATGGGTCTATTTAGACCATCTTTATCCTTATATATATATATATATAAGAGAAAGACGGATGAAACAACCGTTAGAAGAAAGGTACAAACAAAACGCTATTATTCAATGCTGGAATTTTTTAAAATGCGTGTTCTGTGTTAAAAATAAAATAAATTTTATTTTTAAAAATCAGAAGCATTATAGTTCATAATAAAACTCAAAAGAGTTTTATGTGAAATTATATAAAATGTATAATGAGTATCAAAAAATATATATCATGAACAATTTTGATACTCATTATACACTTTTATATAATTTTACATCAAACTCTTTTGAGTTTTATTATGGACTATAATGTTTCTGATTTTTAAAAATAAAATTTATTTTATTTTTAACACAGAACACGCATTTTTAAAAATTCCAGCATTGAATAATAGCGTTTTGTTTGTACTCTTTCTTCTAACAGTTGTTTCGTCCTGTCGTTCTCTTATATGTTGCTCTTGATGAAGACCGATCTATTAAAGCAGTCAAAACAGATACATATATATATATATATATATATATTATATATATTTATAAGTTTGTGGATCAGATTGATTTTTTTCTCCTTAGTAAAGTCTGCCGAGGGACCTATTGTTGATATCAACCGAACAGCGAGGGAGTCTATCCTCTATTTACTAGCGCTAAACCAGGGAGATTGTTTTTACTGAAGTGGAGTGTCACACCTACCATCAGCTTCCAGATGGTTTATCACATAGATCAGATTACCCAAGCTGTGCTATTCATGCACTGATTTGGCAAGGACTGGTATCGAACCTGGAACCTTGTGATTCCTATGCAGATTCCTTACCAACTAAGCTTATCCAGGCCATTAATCAGAATGAATATAAAATAATTACGATTTTAATTAAAGCAAATTTATAATTTCTGTTTATCAAAGAATCCACTGCAGACATTTATTACGACAGAGCAAATTCTTGGCATTCTTTCTAGTAACTTATAAA
>CM042176.1:17740919-17760919 GCA_023376005.1 Doryteuthis pealeii | reverse complement strand
ATAGACTGAGATAGATAGATAGATAGATAGATAGATAGATAGATATGAACAGACTGAGATAGATAAATAGGAACAGACTGAGATAGATAAATAGATATGGATAGGTAGATAGATATGAACAGATTGAGATACATATATTTATACATATGATAGATATGAATAGACTGACATAGATACAAACACATATGAAAAGAGATAGACAGATATGAACAGAGAGATATATAATGAGAGAGACGGAAAGACAGACAGAGAGAGAGAGACTGCAGCAAAGAATTAGAGACTGCAGGAAAAGTAAAGCAAAAAAAAAGAGCAACACGAAGTGACATAAAAAGAAAGAAATACCTGACTACTGAACATTTCAGTTTGTAATTCCAGATAAAAAAAGCTGTTGGTAGGTGTGGGTGTAGGCGTTGTCTGCTCTGACCCAGGGGATGGAAGTGGGTGAACAAGTTAATGACTAGGATGGGGGAAGAGTTGAACTGGTGCTACCAAAAACGATGGTAGCTCTCATCTAGTGTTGACTAAGAGAGGCTAATCTAGTTAGTAAGCAAAAGAAAATTACACATTCTAGACTGGATAGATAGATAGATAGGTAGATAGATATGAACAGACTGAGATAGATAAATAGATAGGGAACAGACTGAGATAGATAAATAGATATGGATAGGTAGATAGATATGAACAGACTGAGATAGATAAATAGATATGGATAGGTAGATAGATATGAACAGACTGAGATAGATAAATAGATATGGATAGGTAGATAGATATGAGACAGATAGATAAATAGATAGGGAACAGACTGAGATAGATAAATAGATATGGATAGGTAGATAGATATGAACAGACTGAGATAGATAAATAGATATGGATAGGTAGATAGATATGAACAGACTGAGATAGATAAATAGATATGGATAGGTAGATAGATATGAACAGACTGAGGTAGATAAATAGATATGGATAGGTAGATAGATATGAACAGACTGAGATAGATAAATAGATATGGATAGGTAGATAGATATGAACAGACTGAGATAGATAGATAGATATGGATAGGTAGATAGATATGAACAGACTGAGATAGATAAATAGATATGAACAGATAGATAATAGATATGGATAGGTAGATAGATATGAACAGACTGAGATAGATAGATAGATAGATAGATATGGATAGGTAGATAGATATGAACAGACTGAGATAGATAGATAGATAGATATGGATAGGTAGATAGATATGAACAGACTGAGATAGATAAATAGATATGAATAGGTAGATAGATATGAACAGACTGAGATAGATAGATAGATATGGATAGGTAGATAGATATGAACAGACTGAGATAGATAAATAGATATGGATAGGTAGATAGATATGAACAGACTGAGATAGATAAATAGATATGGATAGGTAGATAGATATGAACAGACTGAGATAGATAAATAGATATGGATAGGTAGATAGATATGAACAGACTGAGATAGGTAGATAGATATGGATAGATAGATATGAACAGACTGAGATAGGTAGATAGATATGGATAGGTAGATAGATATGAACAGACTGAGATAGATAAATAGATATGGATAGGTAGATAGATATGAACAGATGAGATATAAATAGATATGGATAGGTAGATAGATATGAACAGACTGAGATAGATAAATAGATATGGATAGGTAGATAGATATGAACAGACTGAGATAGATAAATAGATATGGATAGGTAGATAGATATGAACAGATGAGATAGATAAATAGATATGGATAGGTAGATAGATATGAACAGACTGAGATAGATAAATAGATATGGATAGGTAGATAGATATGAACAGACTGAGATAGATAAATAGATATGGATAGGTAGATAGATATGAACAGATTGAGATACATACATATATACATATATGTATGATAGATATGAATAGATAAATCCTTTAGTTTGGTTTGGTTTGTTTTATTTTCCAGCATATCAATCTCAGTGGGTCATTTAATGCCGATAAAGTTTTGAAATAAATTCATTCTTAATGGATACAATTTTTTTTTAATTTTTTTATAAATACATTTTTCTATTTAACCCATAGACGGGACCCTAACAGGTACTACCACTCTGGGTCAGAGTGGACCAGGGAGCAATGGTCATGAAGGGGTACTTTAGATTTCCCAGAGCTCTAGAATTGGAACTTCACCATCAGATAGAAATTAACGTTATATCCTGGACCAGGGAGCAATGGTGATGAAGGTGTGCTCCACATTCCCCAAACCTCCAGAACTGGAACCTCATCATTGCCAGGACATGAAGACCCTCAGCCACTGCCTTCTAGCAACCATATGATAAAAAGGGGTTGGGGCTTACCATAAGGGCACTAGGGCAATCATATAGGTGCTAGGGCTTGACGTGACCAGCTGATTGATCGGAGGGGGCCTCTCCGACCGTCCATCTAGCCTAAGTAAGGTTCTAAGGGGAGTGTTGCAGGTCATGGACTGCTCATCCATCAAGACTCTGTCCTTAGGCATCACAGGTCGCCACCAACAGGTGGTCCCATTTGGGGGAGTCTTACTCTGCAGATAGGGCCAAAGTGGAGTATTGCAAGTCATGAACTGCTCATCCAACTGGGTTCTATCCTTAAGCATCACGGGTCACCACCCACGGCCAACAGGGGGCCCCATTGGGGAAGTTTTACCCTTCTGCAGAGGTGCAGTCGGTGCATTCTAACACCCCAGCCAACAGTGTGGGCAATCTTATAATACAGCATGGATACACATGACTCTCACTCACCACCCATCCCTATTGATCATTACCCCTGGCAGGTTTAGCTCAGTTGGTAGAGTGTCCGGCTGGGAACCTCGAGGTTCCTGATTCGATTCCGGCCTTTGCCAACTCAGCGTATGAGTAGCACATGGATATGTGCGGTAAAGTGAGGAGCTGATGGTAGGAGTGGCACTCCGCCTCAGATGCCCAAACAATCTCCTTGGTTTAGCGCTAGTGAAAAGGTGATAGACTCCTTTGCTGTCTGGCTAATACCGACTTTATGCCACCCCGACAACTTATTATGGGGTGGCAAGAGGTTTAATATTTTAGGTTTAAAAGGTGGCGGTGGTTATTCCTGGTGCATGTTCCTAGGGTTTGCTTTTAACCCCGTCTCATTTGGGGGTTGAGCTGAGAAGGAAGGAATTCAAGGAAAGAAAAAGGAAGAGACAAAGACAGGAAGGTGGTTTTATGATTTAGGCGTTATTCATGGGATGTAGCCACCACATGGCAGTGGAAATTTCTCCCTGGCCAGTAGTAGTGTCTTGTCCCAGACAACGCCTAAACTCAAATGGATTCTCTTTGGCATTGGAAGTGAGTCCTTTTTCTCACACATGCACACAGGGTTCTTCCAGTGAAAGCTCATAGGAATTTGTTATTTTTTTTAAACTTTTTGAATTTTAATTTTATTTTAATCCCCACAGATTCCAGTTTTGGATCTCTGGGGAGAATGTTTTTAATTTGTTCAGAGTTGGCCGGATTCCAAAATGGTATGATATGTTGATACCTCTAGGAGTAAAGTTGAAAAAAATCATGTAAAAAAAAAAAAAATTACTGAAAACAATTGCAGTAATTAAAACTTAGGAATCCAAAATTTCAGAATTGCAAGTCCGGATTTGGCCCAAATTTAAAAAAAAAATTTCTTCACAGAGTTGGCCGGATTCCAAAATGGTATGATATGTTGAGCTACGACCTCTAGGAGTAAATTTGAAAAAATCATGTAAAAAAAAAAAAAAAAAAAAAAATCACTGTAAACAATTGCAGTAATTAAAACTTAGGAATCCAAAATTTCAGAATTGCAATTCCGGATTTGGACCAAATTTTAAAAAAAATTTTTTTTAAATTTCTGATTCCAAAGTGGTATGATATTTTGAGCTATGGCCTCTAGGAGTAAAGTTGAAAAAATGTGACACACTGATACACTGACATTTGCATTTATTATTAGTGATTAATCTATCTTATCTTAATATTAATTTTGGCCAGAAATAACAGATATAAAAAAAGAATCGAGGTCATTGTTTGTTTGTTTACGTGCTATTCTCATTTATTCTTTCGAAAATTAGTGCACATTCAATGCATTGGTATTTTAATTTGTTTTCTGCTCTTTTGATTATATATATATATATGTATATATATATATATATATATATATATCATCATCATGTCGCACAATTTGCACAGATATCTATGACGATCTCTCGCCAAACCTCCCTATCATTCATCGACTCTGAGAGCTCCTCCGCGCAGCAGCCAGCATCCTTACACAGTTGGTCGATGTAAGTCCTGGTTGGGCGGCCCACGTTAGCATGTCCATGTGTTGACCTCCACAATAGAACGTCGTTTACGAGCTCATCCTTGCTTCTCCAGCAGTGTCCTGCATGCCTAACCCTCCTTACTCGTATGGTTTGTGATATAGGAGGCAGGTGGCCATACAATTGCTTCTTTGTGGGGTGCTGTTTCCACGACTTATTCAAGACCGCTCGCAGCATTCTTGTGCAGCTCCCATCTAGCTTATTCTCAAGGCGCTTCGTTAGGGTCCAAGTGGTACAGCCATATAGCAGTACCGATATAAACACAGCCTGGAAGAATCGTCTCTTCAGCTTGTCAAGGAGGTCGGATTTCCATACGACGGATAATTTGTTGGTGGCCAACCATGCCTTTCCTATTCATGTGTTAACATCGCTTTCTGTGGATGAGATATTACTACCTAGGTATGTGAATTTTTCTACTGGTTTAAGAGGCCTACCGTCTAGAGTGGAGATGTCTCCTTGCTTTTTGAAGCTCATGAAATATATTATATCCTCCAAAAATTGTCGGCTTAAAGCCATATAAAAATAAACACAAGGTTATAGACATGGGAGACTGCTCCATGTGTGACTCGAAACCTCGACTGGCAAGCTGACAGGCGAAGTCTCTAACTGTTACACTAGCTGGCCATCCCACATTCTTCGAGTCACACACGGAGCAGTCTCCCATGTTTATAACCTTGCTGATGAGACCTAATAGGTCGAAATGTACATTCAGGGATTGACATTTTCTCGACTTGTTTAGCCTTACATTTGAACATATATGCCCTCCTAAATTCATTAATTATTAAATAATTGATTTTCAAAATTAAGTATGACTTCAATTAAGCACATATCCTTCAAAAATTGTCGGCTAAAAGCCATATAAAAAAAAGAAGATAAACACATTTGTTTGTTTACTTACCCTCATATATATATATATATATATATATATATATATATATATATATATATAATATGAGTATTATATATATAACATTTCTTTTGAGTATACTCTATTTTGTTATGAGTATTATATATACTAGCAAATATATACACCCTCCGGGTGCAAGTACTTAAGTTTTAATGTAATAAAATATCATATTAAATTAGAAAGACTAACGAAATAAGAATGAAAAAAAAATTTGCAACAGAGGGGGCTATAATCAAAAAATAGAACAACTGAAACTTACTCTTCCACCCCTCCCGTCTTTCATTACTAAATTTTTCTAATTTAACTATTTAGTTAAAATACGAAGTAAAGAATAAAATTACAGTTATTTCTTCTTGTAAATAATTTTCTTTTAAGATTTATCCCCGAGATTTTTGATCATATTCATTAAGATAAAACCAAACAATTAGAAATAAATAATACCAAGCACATATTTATTAAAATCAAATTTTTAATATCAATATGCAAATTAGCCTTCCCGTTCATACTGTATGCCGCTATTTTGTTGTATATATAAATACAATCACATGTTATTAGTATGTAGACCTGGTCAACGCCGGGGGTCCAGTGGCTTCGGCCCTGGATCTTTACAAGTTAATAGCGTCGATCCCAGGGGGCCATCCCCCCAGGCAACACCTGCCCCCTTGATTTAAAGGGGCAGGGCTGGGTTTATTGCCCAGTGCCTGAGGCACCCCCCTTGAGGGGGAATACCGACGGGATCGACGCAATTTTTCACCTGCCACTCCATGAGTCTTGGCTTGTGGGTGGTCCCACATAAATAGGGCCTTTGTGCCTGACCCGTACAAGTGGGGTACGTGGAAAATATCATGTAGATATGGTCAATAGTATTAATAATGTAAAACACTTTTATTAATAATTGAAGGTTTAAAAGAATGAAGCCATGGATAATTTGGCATAAATAATTAATGGAATTGTGACTTGAGTAGTGATATAGTTTCGGTTACAGACAGAAAAACACACAATCTCCATTATAATAAGATATATATATATATATATATATATATATATGTAATATGAGTATTATATATATATAACATTTATTTTGGGTATATTCTATTTTGTTTTTTTCTCTAGCTTTTGTGCTAGTTTCTTTATGTTGGAGTCCAATTGCGAGAGAGGGTGCCCCAAATTTTTGCTCCCAAGGGCATTCAATCATGTCTATTGATTGTCTTCAAATTGGGGCACCTCTTCCTCCAATTGGATCCTGACATAAAAAAAAGGCATGAAAGCTAGTAAAAACAAAAAGGATCACCAAATAAATTATCATATATATATATATATATATATATATATATATATATATATATTGGGGGGGGATATGTGCTTAATTGAAGTCATACCTAATTTTGAAAATTAAAGGGAACCTAGTGTCCCTGAAATAGTCTATAATGCTATCAGCCTAAATCTTCTTTGTTATTTTTTCCTAATATAATTTAGTTCTGGAACTCTAAGAGCACACATTGAGCTCTGCAAATTATGACAATTGAAAAACTACTATGTTATAAGGAAGATTTCTTTACTTGATCTTTGGATTGTATATATATATATATATATTTGGAGGATATGTGCTTAATTGAAGTCATACCTAATTTTGAAAATTAATTAGTTAATAATTAATGAATTTAGGCGGGCATATATGTTTAAAATGTAAGGCTAAACAAATCGAGAAAATGTCAATCCCTGAATGTACATTTCAACCTATTAGGTCTCATCAGCAAGGTTATAGATGAGACCTAATAGGTCGAAATGTACATTCAGGGATTGACATTTTCTCGATTTGTTTAGCCTTACATTTTAAACATATATGCCCACCTAAATTCATTAATTATTAACTAATTAATTTTCAAAATTAGGTATGACTTCAATTGAGCACATATTCCAAAAAAATTGTCGCCTAAAAGCCATATCAAATAAACACATTGTTTATTTACGTACTCTCATATATATATATATATATATATATATATATATATATATATGAGAGTACGTAAATAAACAATGTGTTTATGTAAACATATCAAAGTAACACATTGTTTATTTACGTACTCTCATATATATATATATATATATATATATATATATGTGTGTGTGTGTGTGTGTAATATTGTAAAAATTGAAAAGACACAAGTTTCATAAACGAATAATGTATATTATATGATATATATACATATCTATATATTATATGTTTTTTAATAGTAATAATGAAATTTATTGTGTACAGTCTAGTACATAGAATAATGTATTAGTGTCAGGAACATTTACAATAATAATATACATGTATGTGTGCACGTGCATGAATATGTGTGTGGAGGGGTATCAGGTATAGTGTTGGCGGACTACAGGGAGCATGGAGGTTTTGAAAGATGCAGTGTTTCGGCAGCCTACAACGGACGCAGGCAGCTTATTCCATTACAAAGTAAATAATTATTATTATCTTGTTCATTTGGGATATGGTGAATTTGTTGGATGGAACTGGTCAATCGACCCAGGGTGAATGCTGTCACTACAACAACTTAGTAACAAGTACTGTAAACAGCTTGGTGGTTTGGTTTTGGTTTGTTTTACGGCATATCAACCTCAGTGGGTCATTTAATGCCAATAAAGTTTTGAAATAAATACATTCTTAATGGATAATACAATTTTTTTATAAATACATTTTTCTAGTTAACCCATAGATGGGACCCTAACAAGTACTACCACTCCGGATCAGAGTGGATCAGGCAGCAATGGTGATGAAGGGGTGCTCCACATTCCCCAAACCTGCAAAACTGGAACCTCACCATCAGATAGAGTTTAACGTCATTCCCAGGACATGTAGACCCTCAGTCACCGCCTTCTAGCACCCATATGATAAAAAATGGTTGGGGCTTGCCATAAGGGCAATAGGGTTGGGAAAATCATATAGGTGCTAGGGCTTGACGTGACAAGCCGATTGATCGGAGGGGGCCCTCTGCGACTGCCCGTCTAGCCCAAGATAGGGACAAAGTGGAGTATTGCAAGTCATGAACTGCTCATCCAACTGGGTTCTATCCTTAAGCATCACGGGTCGCCACCCATGGCCAACAGGGGGCCCCATTGGGGTAGTTTTACCCTTCTGCAGAAGTGCAGTTGATGCATTCTAACGTTACAGCCGACAGGGCGGGTAAACAGCTTGAGGTTTGTGCAGTAGACCAAGAAAAACTTAATAACAACAGCTGGCCGTAGTACAGATGCAATATAATCATGTTGCATCAGGGCTATTCTCTTGTAGCGTTAGAGTTCAATTTTGATTTCTAGGTCAAAATTACTATTTACATAGGTAAATCGTTTCTTGTATATTTCCATAGTAAAAACGTTTTTTACGATGCAAATACATACTGTAGCTTCCTCTCAATACACTTTTGCATTTCCACGTGAAAATATTGCCACAATTTTGTAGGAAACACACTGAAGAAAAGGAAATCAAAAAGTATTTTAAATTAATTAGAAATAATCTTTTTTTTTTCCTCCCGAGAAATCGTTCATATATTGATTTAAGGATAACAAGGATTATCTCCCTTTTCATTTTTTTTTTTAATAGCAATATGTTGTTTTAGATGGTGGTATATAAAAACTATGAGTTTCTAAACCTTTCTATTTTTTTTTTTTTTTTTAACTTTGACCACTACGTATGAATGTTAGGGAAAAACACGACAGTTTAAATTTTGAAAGTACTAGTTAAAATATTTATTAAAATATTAGTTAAAATATTTATTCAAATATTAGTTAGATTATTAATTCAAAATATTAGTTAAATTATTAATTCAAAATATTAGTTAGATTATTAATTCAAAATATTAGTTAGATTATTAATTCAAAATATTAGTTAGATTATTAATTCAAATATTAGTTAAATTATTAATTCAAATATTAGTTAAAATATTTATTCAAATATTAGTTAAAATATTTATTCAAATATTAGTTAAATATTAATTCAAATATTAGTTAAAATATTTATTCAAATATTAGTTAAAATATTTATTTAAATATTAGTTAAAATATTTATTCAAATATTAGTTAAAATATTTATTCAATATTAGTTAAAATATTTATTAAATATTAGTTAAATATTTATTCAAATATTAGTTAAAATATTTATTCAAATATTAATATTAGTTAAAATATTTATTCAAATATTAGTTAAAATATTTATTCTTTAGTTAAAATATTTATTCAAATATTAGTTAAAATATTTATTCAAATATTAGTTAAGATATTAATTCAAATATTAGTTAAAATATTTATTCAAATATTATTAGTTAAAATATTTATTTAAATATTAGTTAGAATATTTATTCAAATATTAGTTAAAATATTTATTCAAATATTAGTTAAGATATTAATTCAAATATTAGTTAAAATATTTATTCAAATATTAGTTAAAATATTTATTCAAATATTAGTTAAAATATTTATTTAAATATTAGTTAGAATATTTATTCAAATATTAGTTAAAAATATTTTATTCAAATATTAGTTAAGATATTAATTCAAATATTAGTTAGATTATTAATTCAAATATTAGTTAGATTATTAATTCAAATATTAGTTAGATTATTAATTCAAATATTAGTTAGATTAGTTAGAATATTAGTTAGATTATTAATTCAAAATATTAGTTAGATTATTAATTCAAAATATTAGTTAGATTATTAATTCAAAATATTAATTAAATTATAAATTCAAAATATTAGTTAAATTATTAATTCAAAATATTAATTAAATTATAAATTCAAAATATTAGTTAAATTATTAATTCAAAATATTAGTTAAATTATTAATTCAAAATATTAATTAAATTATAAATTCAAAATATTAGTTAAATTATTAATTCAAATATTATATTTATATATTAGTTAAATTAAATTTTATTATTAGTTATTCTTTCAAGCCATAGCCATATCAGTGCTACTGCACAGATGAACCATTTGGACGAGAACAACAACCTGAGTTCAAATCCTGGACAAGTCTGTTTGCATTTCACATAACGCTGATACCCTTAGGAATGGTATGAATCCAGCTACTATGGAAATGCATTGTACAATACCTCCAGCAATGTTAAATTCATTAAAATATCATTACAAATCTTTTTATATGCATTCATTTCTTTAGTCCTTCTAATATAGTAGAATTTTTTTATTACATTAAAATTTAAATACTTACCCCGGGTGGAGGGTGCATATATTTTTGCTAGTTATATTAATACATTTTACATCTTTTGACAATATGTTGTAGAGAAGAGATGATACCCCTCTGGAATAGTGTCACATAATTATTAGATACCTAATATTTATGGCAATAGTGTAGAAATCAAAATGGCCGTTATAAGCTACAGCCCACGGCCTTGAAGGATGAGTGACAAGGCTTGACCTCACTCTCACCTTGCCTTCCGGGGATAAATCGTGAGAACCGGAAGGCATAGAAGACCCTGTCTTCCGGTTTAAGGATAGTAAGTAAGTCTCAGTTAGCAAGTAGGAGCTGAGCTCGTAAGATGTAAGTCTCACTGCGCAGATGTCTGGGTTGGGGATTGAGAATAAAGTAACATCAAAGTAAATCGAAGTCTTGTGTTTATTACCTAAAAACTAACAATAACACAGGGCTTCTGATAAGGAGAAATCCCTAACAGAAACCAGACCCGAAGTCCCCAAGAAAGTCCAGACCTTAGAAGAGACCAGACCAAGATAGATGATAGAAGAACCAAAGCCGGCCAGAAGAAAAGACGACTAGAAGTAAGAAGTAAGAAAGGGTATACAACAATAGAATGGATTATTCCGATTTAATATGAACATTGAAAGTGTTGGTCTCAGTGCCTCATCTTCCTAGCAAGATTAGCTAGTAATATACACTACTGTTAACACATTCTTGTTAAAATAAATCCTTTTCATTTGTAAGTTACAATTGGAGTTATTATTACAACTAGAACAAAAAATTGTTATATTGATTATTTAGAAATATAAATTTAAAAAAAAAAATAGATTTAAATAAAGAAAAAGTATTTATTCAAACCTAGAATGGCCTTTTTAAATTTTGAATAAATTTGAATATCAAGATTTTCAGGAATTTTCTGCTTAGTTTTTTTTTTTTTTTTTTTTTCTCTTGTTTTTTTTTTTTTTTTTTTCCTTATTGGGAGAGGAATGTGTTATTGGGTGCAGTTAAACATTCTATCATCATTAAAGATAATTAATTAGCAGAGTAATTACTTAATTAATTTAAATAAAAGAAAACTCAGATTTTTCAATAAATTGAGAAAAAATAGGACACATGGTGTAGTGGATATAGGCGTTGTGTTAATACAGTTCTAAGTGACAGTTATCTCTAGGCTGCAGGTTCAATCCTGGTCATGGTGACAGTAACATAGAATAATAATTATCAAAGCTTAACACTTGTATCCAGTCATGGTTAGCAGAATGAGAACAGGATTGAACCTGCAGTCTAGATGAGTACAATAGTCCGAATAATACAAATAATACTAATTACCCACTTCTAGTTAGTAATAAAAAAAAATGTTATTTAACTGAATTTTTGAGATGAGGCTTGATAATTTGGATTATTTGGATTATTCGGACTATTGTCCTCATCTTTATTGTTGAGATACTATTTCTCTGAATTTTTGAGATGAGACTTGATAATTTGGATTATTTGGATTATTCGGACTATTGTCCTCATCTTTATTGTTAGGATACTATTTCTCTGAATTTTTTAGATGAGGCTTGATAATTTGGATTATTTGGATTATTCAGACTATTGTCCTCATCTTTATTGTTATCTACACTATTTCTCTGAATTTTTGAGATGAGGCTTGATAATTTGGATTATTTGGATTATTCGGACTATTGTCCTCATCTTTATTGTTATCTTCACTATTTCTCTGAATTTTTTGAGATGAGACTTGATAATTTGTATTATTTGGACTATTGTCCTCATCTTTATTGTTATCTACTATTTCTCTGAATTTTTTTAGATGAGGCTTGATTATTTGGATTATTCAGACTATTGTCTCATCTTTATTGTTATCTATACTATTTCTCTGAATTTTTGAGATGAGGCTTGATAATTTGATTATTTGGATTATTCAGACTATTGTTCTCATTTTTTTGTTATCTGTACAACAATGAATCAGGTATTTCTTGTTGGACTCAATGGTTAGTTCCTCCCAAGTCCAACAGATAACAATAAAGATGAGGACAATAGTCCGAATAATACAAATAATACAAATTATCAAGGCTCATCTCAAAAATTCAGAGAAATAGTATCTTAACAATAAAGATGAGGACAATAGTCCGAATAATACAAATTATCAAGCCTCATCTTAAAAATTCAGAGAAATAGTACCTTAACAATAAAGATGAGGACAATAGTCCGAATAATACAAATTATCAAGTCTCATCTAAAAAATTCAGAGAAATAGTATCCTAACAATAAAGATGAGGACAATAGTCCGAATAATCCAAATAATACAAACAAAAATCTTGTTCTGCCTGTTTATTGTGAGCAACAAAAATTTCACTCAAACTGTAAATGGGTTAACAATTACTTATCACAAAATCACAGGCAAAAAATTTCTTTTCAGATCGAAATGGCACATGGTAAGTCAGAATCCAAAACGAAGAGAAATGGCGACAATCTTTCAAAGCTGAGGAACCACTCCACCATGAATGGACAGAAAAAAAAAACAAAGAACCTTTTTTATGCAATTAAATTCAACGGCTCTTTTCAGAGCCACTAAATTTTTTTGAAAGTCCTCTTTTCTCCCAAGCTATGAGTTAAACATCTTAACTATTGAGCCTAAGTTTCCTAGAGTAGACATGACTGGGTAGGAAAAGTTGTACACTGAAAATTGTGCAAAAGATTTTTAAGAATTTTAAATTATAAAAAATCTTTGGTAATCTGAACATTAGCTACATAAATGAGAGTAACCTCCCCTTGTTCTTTCACTTTGAGGAAGCCTTATGTTTTGGTCAGCCATTTTCATTTCACTGTAAATCTACACTGAAAATACAAATTTGTTCAAATCAATACAACTGCATGTTTTAACACAAAAATACATAAAATGTGTTCTTAATAACAATTAAGTTCATTTCATATAATGCGCAAGCACAATTAAGAACATATTTTATGATATTTTTGTGTTAAAACATGCAGCTGTATTGATTCGAACAAATTCGTATTTTCAGTATAGATTTACGGTGAAATGAAAATGGCTGACAAAAACATAAGGCTTCCTTAAAGTGAAAGAAGCAAGGGAGGTTACTCTCATTTATGTAGCTAATGTTCAGATTACCAAAAGGTTCTTTGTTTTTTAATTTGAAATTCTTAAAAATCTCTTGCACAATTTTCAGTGGACAACTTTTCCTACCCAGTCATACCTACTCTGTATTCCAGAACATTTTCAGTGTAGATTTACGGTGAAATGAAAATGGCTGACCAAAACATAAGACTTCCTCAAAGTGTAAGAAACAAGGAGAGGTTAATCTCATTTATGTAGCTAATGTTCAGATTACCAAACCTTTTTTTTATGCAATTAAATTCAACGGCTCTTTTCAGAGCCACTATTTTTTTTTTTTTTAGAAAGTCCTTTTCTCCCAAGATATGAATTAAACCTCTAAATTATCAAATTCAAGTCTATTAGCTTTCACGCATTGGTTTAAAAATTTGTGCCAAAAAGATCTGCCATGCTTATCTTCAGTGAAACTATCATTGTACTATTCAGAAATTGAAGTATCAAGTTTCTAATTTTCTGTAATACAGAGTAAGCATGACTGGGTAGGAAAAGTTGTCCACTGAAAACTGTGCAAGAGATTTTTAAGAATTTAGAATTTTAAAAAAACAGAGAACCTTTTTTATGTAATTAAATTCAACAGCTCTTTTCAGAACCACTAAATTTTTTTGAAAGTCCTTTTCTCCCAACATGATTTAAATCTCTAAACCAGGGGTTCCTAAACCTTTTTTTGTCATGCCCCTCCTAATTACCTGTAAGATCCTGATATACCCCCATGTAGTAATATATAATCTTATATAATATAATATATATTATAGTATGGAGGCGCGTGGTCTAATGGTTAGAGTCGTAGGAAATGGACTCGTCGACCCTGAGTTCAATTCCTGGCCGAAGCTGTTTGCATTTCCCATAGCGCTAATACCCTTGGGAAAGGTATGAATCCATTCTCCCTCCAACTATGGGTAAATAGTAGGGCAGACTGGGCTCTTTAACCATGGCTAGGTAACCAGTCTAGGAGAATGAAAACTGAATTCAAACCTGTTAAACTCCGGTTAAGAAATTGACTTTGCGTCGCATCCTGCTTGTGTAGAGGAGTTGGTGTGTGTGGTGTATATATATATATATATATATATATTATATATATATATATCCTCATCATCATGTCCCCTGGGGGAGCTCCTCTGCGCAGCATCCAGCATCCTCACATAGTCAGTCAATATAGGTCCTGGCTGGGCGGCCCACACTAGCACGCCCATGTTTTGGCTTCCCCAGGAGTATGTCACTTATGAGCTCGTCCTTGCTTCTCCAGCAGTGTCCCGCATGCCTAGTCTGTCTTACTGTATGGTTTGGGAGTGGGGGCAAGTGGCCATATAGTTGCCTCCTTGTGGGGTGCTGTTTCCACGACTTGTTTAAGACTGCACGGGATATATATATATATATATATATATATATATATATATATATATATATATATATGTGTGTGTGTGTGTGTGTATGTGTATCTGTAAAAATGGAATTGGAATTGAATCCGACAATATGAGGAAGAATGAATAAAGAAAAGAAAGTACAGAATGGATAATAAAAGATGAATTTAATCAATATCATTTCAATTTAATTTCACTCTGATGAAGGTCGAATTTTCTCTGTGTACGTAATATTTTTACATTTTTCTATTATTATTATTTCATTTCATTTCATTTGTTTATTTAATAATAATAATAATTTTGAATCATGTACACATAGATAAACTGGCCGAAACACATTTTAAGTGATATTGATTAAATTCATCTTTTATTATCCATTCTGTACTTTCTTTTCTTTATTCGTTCTTCCTCATAATATATATATATATATATATATATATATATATATATATATATATAAAAATCTTATTATAATCAAGATTCAGTGTTTGTCTGTCTGAAATCAAAACTACATCACTGCTTATGTCACAATACCCTCAGGAATTGCATAAGTTTATCAATGAGTATTTAATTTATAGTCAAAATCATTAATACATAGAATATAAATCTCATTCTGTAATGATGTCTCTATGATAATTATTATTTCAAAATCAAAAAAATAAAGAACCTTTTTTTTACACTATTAAATTCAAGCCTAGTGAATAAAGTGTAATTTATGAGGTAGTGCGTCCCGGTCTCCTGCCTCAAAAATTGCTGTCCGGTGACTATTAAAATAACGACCCCAGCTATGGTGTTACTTGAAAGAAAACAACCAACTTAGGTCATTAAATGTATTTTAGGGAGGGGGGGCTTCTCTTTTTTGTTGTAATTCTTATTTATTTATCAAACAAAGTAAAAAAATGAACAAATTGAGGTAGATAGATAGATAGATATCCATCTTCATATCTAAACAAGAATTACGACAAATTAAACATTAAACAAGAATTACGACAAATTACGATAAATAAATAAGAATTACGACAAATTACGATCAATAAATAAGAATTACGAAAAAAAAAGAGAAGCCCCCCCCTCTAAAATACATTTAATGCCCTAAGTTGGTTGTTTTCTTTCAAGTAACACCATAGCTGGGGTCATTATTTTAATAGTCACCGGGCAGCAATTTTTGAGGCAGGAGACCAGGACGCACTTCCTCATAAATTACCGAATAAAGGAGTTAGGTTAAGAGAGTTCTAAGTGACAGTTATCTCTAGACTGCAGGTTCAATCCTGGTCAGGGGCAGCAGTAACATAGAATAATAATTAACACAGCTTAACACCTGTACCCCAAGCTATGGTTAGTGGAATGAGAATAGGATACCCGTGGACTGAATAAAGTGTTATGTTTAAAGTTCCGTGATGGACAAGAAAGTTCCCAATTACGACAAGAAGGTTCCCGAGTCCGACAAGAAATACCTGAAGAAGGCCGGAGGGCACATTGGCCGAAACGTTGTGTAGATAACAATGAAGATGAGAACAATAGTCCAAATAATACTAATTATCAAGCCCCATCTCAAAAATTCAGAAAAATATCATGTTTCTAATCTTCTAGAATACAAGAGCAAGCATGACTGGGTAGGAGAGGTGGTCAACTGTAAATAGTGCAAGAAAATAAAATTTATTTCTAAATTAAAAATAAAGAACCTTTTTTTTATGCTATTAAATTCAACAGCCCTTTTATTTGGATTCGAACTCTGTGCATTTACCATGTTCCAAGGACAATGACCATTACCCGTAATATTTACATAATATTTAGGTTTTATATCTATGTTTTTGCTTAAATGCTACTGAAAGTGTATATTAAATAAATCTATCCTCAGCTATTTAGTCAATTTATTTTATTTATAAATAGAGAAAGAGTTTTTTTGTTTTTTTTTTCTAAATTTCTGAAAAGGAAAATCATCCTTTAAAAAAAATGGCAAGAAGAATCACTTAAGAAATTTTTGAATTGGTCGACTTGAATCTGTTTAATGGAAAGCCACTTAGATTTTGAAAACATTTCTATTCAAGAGTCAATTTATTATACAATAATTGCTATATATAGATGTTTGGAGGGGGGGTGCGCCAATCACTTTTTGTTTGAATCTGTACATTCTTTTTCTATGTGTATACAAATACACACACACATACACATACACATATGTATATACATATATATTGATAATATAGTTGTTTAAATATAGCACACTGTATTATCAGTATATCTATCTATCTCAGTCTATACATATCTATCTATATATCTCAGTCTATACATATCTATCTATCCATCTATCTAAGTCTATATCTATCTATCTATCCATCTATCTAAGTCTATATCTATCTATCTATCCATCTATCTAAGTCTATATCTATCTATCTATCCATCTATCTCAGTATATACATATCTATCTATCCATCTATCTCAGTATATACTATCATCTATCCATCTATCTCAGTATATACATATCTATCTATCCATCTATCTGTCTATACATTCTATCTATCCTCTCTATCTGTCTATACATATCTATCTATCTATCTATCTATCTGTCTATCATATCTATCTATCTATCTATCTGTCTATACTATCTATCTATCTATCTATCTGTCTATACTATCTATCTATCTATCTATCTGTCTATACATATCTATCTATCTATCTATCTCTATATATATCTATCTATCTCAGTCTAACATACCTATCTATCTATCTCAGTCTATACATACCATCTATCTATCTCAGTCTATACATACCTATCTATCTATCTCAGTCTATACCTATCTATCTATCTCTCTATACATATCTATCTATCTATCTCAGTCTATTACATACCTATCTATCTATCTCAGTTCTATACATACTATCTATCTATCTCATCTATCTATCTATCTATCTCATCATATCTATCTATCTATATCTCAGTCTCTATCTATCTATCTATATCTCAGTCTATCATATCTATTCTATTTCATCTAATCTATCTATCTATCTATCTCAGTCTAATCAATCTATCTATATCTCTGTCAATTCATATCTATCTATCTATATCTCATCTATCTATCATCTATCTATATCTCTGTCAATTCATAATCTATCTATCTATCTATATCTCTGTCAATTCATATCTATCTATCTATCTATCTATATCTCTGTCAATTCATATCTCTATCTATCAATTCATATCTATCTATCTATCTATCTATATCTCTGTCAATCATATCTATCTATCTATCTATCTATATCTCTGTCAATTCATATCTATCTATCTATCTATCTATATCTCTGTCAATTCATATCTATCTATCTATCTATCTATATCTCTGTCAATTCATATCTATCTATCTATCTATATCTCTGTCATTCATATCTATCTATCTATCTATATCTCTGTCAATTCATATCTATCTATCTATCTATCTATATCTCTGTCAATCATATTCTATCTATCTATCTATCTATATCTCTGTCAATTCATATCTATCTATCTATCTATCTATATCTCTGTCAATTCATATCTATCTATCTATCTATCTATATCTCTGTCAATTCATATCTATCTATCTATCTATCTATATCTCTGTCAATTCATATCTATCTATCTATCTATCTATTCTCTGTCAATCATATCTATCTATTCTATCTTCTATATCTCTGTCAATTCATATCTATCTTCTATCTATCTATATCTCTTCAATTCATATCTATCTATCTATCTATCTATATCTCGTCAATTCATATCTATCTATCTATCTATCTATATCTCTGTAATTCTATATCTATCTATCTATCTATCTCTCAATTTATATCTATCTATCTATATCTCAGTCTTCATCTATCTATCTATCTATCTATATCTCAGTCTATTTATATCTATCTATCTATCTATCTAAGTCTATTCATATCTATCTATCTATCCGAGTCTGTTCATATCTATCTATCTATCTCAATCTGTTCATATCTATCTATCCATCTATCTCAGTCTATACATACCTATCCATCTATCTCAGTCTATACATACCTATCTATCTATCTATCTGTCTATACATATCTATCTATCTAAGTCTATACATATCTATCTATCTATCTATCTCAGTCTATATATATCTATCTAAGTCTATACATACCTATCTATCTCAGTCTATACTATCTATCTATCTATATCTCATATCATATCTATCTATATCTATATCTCAGTCATTCATATCATCTATCTATCTATCTATATCTCAGTCAATTCATATCTATCTATCTATCTATCTATATCTCACTCAATTCATATCTATCTATCTATCTATCTATATCTCAGTCAATTCATATCTATCTATCTATCTATATACTCAGTCAATCATATCTATCTATCTATCTTCAATCTGTTCATTTCTATCTCATATCTATCTATCTATCTCTCAATCTGTTCATATCTATCTATCTCTATCTTATCTCAATCTTTCATATCTATCTATCTATCTCAATCTGTTTCATATCTATCTATCCATCTATCTCAGTCTATACATACCTATCTATCTATCTATCTCAGTCTATACATATCTATCTATCTCAGTCTGCTTCTTATCTATCTATCTATCTATCTCAGTCTGTCATATCTATCTATCTATCTATCTCAGTCTGTTCATATCTATCTATCTATCTATCTCATCTCTATCTCTATCTATCTCAGTCTGTTCATATCTATCTATCTATCTATCTCAGTCTTTCATATCTATCTATCTATCTATCTCAGTCTGTTCATATCTACCTATCCCAGTCTATTCATATCTATCTATCTATCTATCTATCGCAGTCTAATCATATCTATCAAACTATCTATCTCAGTCTATTATATCTATCTATCTCAATCTATTTATATCTATCTATCTCAATCTATTCATATCTAACTATCTATCTATCTCAGTCTATTCATATCTATCTAACTATCTATCTCAGTCTCTTCATATCTATCTATCTACTCAGTCTCTTCATATCTATCTATCTCAGTCTCTCATATCTAGCTATCTATATCTCTCTCTCTTTT
>CM042176.1:17692005-17739505 GCA_023376005.1 Doryteuthis pealeii | reverse complement strand
TATTATTATTATTTCATTTCATTTCATTTGTTTATTTAAATAATATAATAATTTGAAATCATGTACACTAGATAAACTGGCCGAAACACGTGTTTAAAAGTGTATTGATTAATTCATCTTTTATTATCCATTCTGTACTTTCTTTTCTTTATTCGTTCTTCCTCATAATATATATATATATATATTATATATAAATATATTATATATAAATATCTTATTATAAATCAGATTCATTGTTTGTCTGTCTGAAATCAAAACTAACATCACTGCTTAGTAACAATACCCTCAGGAATTGCATAAGTTTATCAATGAAGTTATTTAATTTATAGTCAAAATCATTAATACATAGAATATAAATCTCTTCTGTAAATGATGTCTCTCTATTGATAAAAAATTTATTATTTCAAAATCAAAAAATAAAGAACTTTTTTTTTTACACTATTAAAATTCAAGCCTAGTGAATAAAGTTGTAATTTATGAGGTAGTGCGTTCCCGGTCTCCTGCCTCAAAATTGCTGTCCGGTGACTATTAAAATAACGACCCCCAGCTATGGTGTTACTTGAAAGAAACAAACACAACTTAGGTCATTAAATGTAATTTTAGGGAGGGGGGGGGCTTCTCTTTTTTGTTGTAATTCTTATTTATTTATCAAACAAAGTAAAAAAATGAACAAATTGAGGTAGATAGATAGATAGATATCCATCTTCATATCTAAACAAGAATTACGACAAAATTAAACATTAACAAGAATTAGAACAAATTACGATAAATAATAAGAATTACGACAATTACGAATCAATAATAAGAATTACGAAAAAAAGAGAAGCCCCCCCCTCTAATACATTTAATGCCCCTAAGTTTTGGTTGTTTCTTTCAAGTAACACCCATAGGCTGGGTCATTATTTTAAATAGTCACCGGGCAGCAATTTTTGAGGCAGGAGACCAGGACGCACTTCCTCATAAATTACCGAATAAAGGAGTTTAGGTTAAGAGAGTTCTAAGTGACAGTTCTCTAGACTGCAGGTTCAATCCTGGTCAGGGGCAGCAGTAAACATAGAATAATAATTAACACAGCTTAACACCTGTACCCCAAGCTATGGTTAGTGGAATGAGAATAGGTAACCCGGTGGATCTGAATAAAGTGTTATGTTTAAAAGTTCCGTGATGGACAAGAAAGTTTCCCAATTACGACAGAAGGTTCCCGGTCCCGACAAGAAATACTGAAGAAGGCCGGAGGGCACATTGGCCGAAACGTTTGTGTAGATAACAATGAAGATGAGAACAATAGTCCAATAATACTAATTATCAAGCCCATCTCAAAAAATTCAGAAAAATATCATGTTTCTAATCTCTAGAATACAAGAGCAAGCATGACTGGGTAGGAAGAAGGTGGTCAACTGTAAATAGTGCAAGAAAATAAAATTTATTTCCTAAATTAAAAATTAAAGAACCTTTTTTTTATGCTATTAAATTCAACAGCCCTTTTATTTGGATTCGAACTCTGTGCATTTACCATGTTCCAAGGACAATGACCATTACCGTAATATTTACATATATTTAGGGTTTTTATATCTATGTTTTTTTGCTTAATTGCTACTGAAAGTGTATATTAAATAAATCTATCCTCAGCTATTTAGTCAATTTATTATATAAATAGAGAAAGAGTTTTTTGTTTTTTTTCTAATTTTCTGAAAAGGAAAATCATCCTTTAAAAAAATGGCAAGAAGAATCACTTAAGAAATTTTGAAATTGGTCGACTTGAATCTGTTTAATGGAAAGCCACTTAAGATTTTGAAAACATTTCTATTCAAGAGTCAATTTATTATACAATAATTGCTATAATATGATGTTTGGAGGGGGGGTGCGCCAATCACTTTTTGTTTGAATCTGTACATTCTTTTTTCTTATGTTATAAAATACACACACACATACACATACACATATTTATATACATTATATATTGATAATATAGTTTGTTTAAATATAGCACACTGTATTATCAGTATATTCTATCTATCTCAGTCTATACATATCTGTCTATATATCTCAGTCTATACATATCTATCTATCCTCTATCTAAGTCTATATCTATCTATCTATCCATCTATCTAAGTCTATATCTATCTATCTATCCATCTATCTAAGTCTATATCTATCTATCTATTCCATCTATCTCATATAATACATATCTTATCTATCCATCTATCTCAGTATATAACATATCTATCTATCCATCTATCTAAGTATATACATATCTATCTATCCATCTATCTTGTTATACATATCTATCTATCATCTATCATCTGTCTATACATATCCTATCTATCTATCTATCTATCGTCTATACATATTATCTATCTATCTATCTGTCTATACATACTCTATCTATCTATTATCTGTCTATACATATCTATCCTATCTATCTATCTGTCTATACATATCTATCTATCTATCTATCTCAGTCTATATATATTCTATCTATCTCAGTCTATACATACCTATCTATCTATCTCAGTCTATACATACCTATCTATCTATCTCAGTCTATACATACCTATCTATCTATCTCAGTCCTATACATACATCTATCTATCTCAGTCTATACATATCTATCTATCTATCTATCTATACATACTATCTATCTATCTCAGTCTATACATACCTATCTATCTATCTCAGTCTATACATACCTATCTATCTATCTCAGTCTGTCATATCTATCTATCTATATCTCATCTAATCATATCTTCTATATCTATCTAATCCATATCTATCTATCTATATCTCAGTCTAATCATATCTATCTATCTATATCTCAGTCTAATCATATCCTATCTATATCTCTGTCAATTTCATATCTATCTATCTATATCTCTGTCAATTCATATCTATCTATCTATCTATTATATTCTCTGTCAATTCATCTAAATCTATCTATCTATCTATATCTCTGTCAATTCATATCTATCTATCTATCTATCTATATCTCTGTCAATTCATATCTATCTATCTATCAATTCATATCTATCTAATCTATCTATCTAATTCATATCTATCCTATCTATCTATATCTATATCTCTGTCAATTCATATCTAATTCTATCTATCTTATCTATATCTCTGTCAATTCATATCTATCTATCTATCTATCTATATCTCTGTCATTCATTCTATCTATATATCTAATATCTATCTCTATCTATCTATCTATATCTCTGTCAATTCATATCTATCTATCTATCTATCTATATCTCTGTCCATTCATATCTATCTATCTATCTATCTATATATCTCTGTCAATTCATATCTATCTATCTATCTATCTATATCTCTGTCAATTCATATCTATCTATCTATCTATCTATATCTCTGTCAATCTATCTATCTATCTATCTATCTATATCTCTGTCAATTCATTCTATCTACTATCTATTATATCTCTGTCAATTCATATCTATCTATCTATCTATATCTATATCTCTGTCCAATTCATATCTATCTATCTATCTATCTATATCTCTGTCAGTCTAATTCATATCTATCTATCTATCTATAATCTCTGTCAATATCATATCTATCCTATATCTCAGTCAATATTTCTATCTATCTATTTATATCTATCTTCTATATCTCAGTCAATTCATATCTAATCTATCTATCTATCTATATCTCAGTCTATTTATATCTATCTATCTATCCTATCTAAGTCTATTCATATCTATCTATCTATCCGAGTCTGTTCATATCTATCTATCTCTATCTCAATCTGTTCATACTTATCTATCCATCTATCTCAGTCCTATACATAACCTATCCATCATCTCTATACATACCTATCTTATCTATCTATCTGTCTATACAATCTATCTATCTAAGTCTATACATATCTATCTATCTATCTATCTCAGTCTATATATATCTATCTAAGTCTATACATACCTATCTATCTCAGTCTATACATATCTATCTGTCTATATCTCAGTCAATTCATATTATCTATCTATCTATATCTCAGTCAATTCATATCTATCTATCTTATCTATCTATATCTCAGTCAATTCAATATCTATCTATTCTATCTATCTATATCTCAGTCAATTCATATCTATCTATCTATCTATCTATATCTCAGTCAATTCATATCTATCTATCTATCTAATATATCTTCAGTCAATTCATATCTATTATCTATTCTCAATTCTGTTCATATCTATCTATCTATCATATCTAATTATCGATCTATCTATCTCAATCTGTTCATATCTATCTATCTCATCTGTTCATATCTATCTATCTCAATCTGTTCATATCTATCTATCTATCTCAATCTGTTCATATCTATCTATCCATCTATCTCAGTCTATACATACCTATCTATCTATCTATCTCAGTCTATACATATCTATCTATCTCAGTCTGTTCTTATCTATCTATCTATCTATCTCAGTCTGTTTCATATCTATCTATCTATCTATCTCAGTCTGTTCATAATCTATCTATCTATCTATTCTAGTCTGTTCATATCTATCTATCATCTATCTCATCTCATCTCAGCTGTTCATATCTATTATCTATCTAGTCTGTCATATCAGTCTATTCATATCTATCTATCTATCTATCTATCTCAGTCTAATCATATCTATCTAACTATCTATCTCAGTCTATTTATATCTATCTATCTCAATCTATTTAATAATCTATCTATCTCAACTATTCATATCTAACTATCTATCTTCTCAGTCTATTCTATCTATCTAACTATCTATCTCAGTCTCTTCATATCTATCTATCTATCTCAGTCTCTTCATATCTATCTATCTCAGTCTCTTCATATCTATCTATCTATCTCAGTCTAATCATATCTAACTATCTCTCTATCTATCTCAGTCTAATCATATCTATCTATCTATCTCAGTCTGTTCATATCTATCTCAGTCTATACATATCTATCTATCTCAGTCTATTCATAACTATCTATCTCAGTCTATTCATAACTATCTATCTATCTCAGTCTATTCATATCTATCTATCTATCTCAGTCTATTCATATCTATCTATATCTCAGTCTAATCATATCTATCTATCTATCTATCTCAGTCTATTCATATCTAACTATCTATCTATCTATCTATCTCAGTCTATTCATATCTATCTAACTATCTATCTATCCCAGTCTATTCTTATCTATCTAAGTTTTGAATTACTAGAAAATATCTTGAAATGGTTTAAATTTTTTTAAGTTTTTAAAATTTCAAATCAAATACCTTGAAATTGATCAACTTTTTTTTTGTACTAATCCAACTTTGCTTATTTATATTTCCAGTTTCATTTGACTATCAACACTGTAACTCCAAAAAGTACCTCGACGTTACAAAAACCACATTTCAAGTAACTACAAATCTCAAAGGTTCTTCAAGTTACAGTGCGACACGTTGCGAAATCTTCTTCAAATCCGAAGGGCAATACATTTGTATGCAAATCCTCAGCATGGACACGGATGATTGTAACGTTAAATTAAAAGTCTTTACGGACAAAGTATCAAAAGAACCAAAGGTAAGAGATATTTTGTTTGGGGTCTTGTTTTTTTTTTTGGGGGGGGTGAGGAAAGAAGGGGACAAATCAAAACCAACGGTAAGAGGTTTGGTGGGAGGGGGGGAGTAAATCAATGGGACCAAAGGTAAAAGATTTGGGGGGTAGGTAAAATAAATAAAAAAAACGAAGGTAAAAGCTTTTTTTTGTTTTTTGGGGGAGGGAGAAGGTTCAAATCAAAACCAATGGTAAGCGGTTTGGTGGGAGGGGGAGAGATCAAATCAATGGAACCAAAGGTAAAAGATTTGCGGGGTAGGTAAATAAAATAAAAAACGAAGGTAAAAGCTTTGTTTGTTTTTTGTGGGATAGAGAAGGTTCAAATTAAAACTGATGGTAAGAGGGTTTGGTGGGGGGAAGCAAATCAAAAGAATCAACGGTAAGAACTTTTTGTTTTGTCTGGGGGAAGAAGGGGCAAATCAAAACCAACGGTAAGAGGATTGGTGGGGGGGCAGCAAATCAATGGGACAAAGGTAAAAGTTTTTTTGGGGGGTAGGTAAAATTAACAAAACGAAGGTTAAAGCTTGGGGTGGTTGGTGGTAAGAGTTAAATCAAAACCAAAGGTAGATAATTTTTTAAAAATACAAAAAATTCTAATTGAATGAAAAAATACAAAAAAAGATAATACCAAACCCGTAGCTAAAATACCAAAAAACAAAATAAAATTTTAAAAACGAAGGTAAAAGCTTTTTAGGGGGTTTTTTTTTGGGGGGGGAGGGAGAAGGTTCAAATTAAAACCAATGGTAAGAGGGTTTTGGGGGGGTAAATCAAAAGAATCAACGTTAAGAACTTTTTTGTTTGTTTGGGGGAGGGGGTTCAAGAGGGCAAATCAAAACAATGGTAAGAGGGTTTGGTGTGGGTGGAGAGATCAAATCATTGGGACCAAAGGTAAAAGATTTGGGGGGATAGGTAAAATTTTTAAAAAAACCAAGGTAAAAGCTTTTTTTGTTTTTTGGGAGAGAGGGGGGAAGGGTGTGAGAAGACCTGTTCTGCACTCTTGCACCTTCAATGCACAATGTCTAGACCCCAAACATTGTGATGTTCTGTGCTGGCCGATTTGAAGGGCACGAGTCAGAGACAGGTTCACAAGGATTAAAAACAAAAACAAACTACAAAGTTTGAAAACAAGACGCGGATGGAAGAAGGGATTCTGTGATACTTAGCGATCCATCTCACTAGCTATCGGCTTCCTCTACCAGTGACCTTCACACCTCAATGGCCTGGGTTCTAACTGACTAAGGGCTGGAGCTTAGCTGAATTTATGTAAAATTCTCCCCCACCACCCATCTGCTGCTGGACCTCACAGATGGCCGACACTTAAATTCAACACCGACTTTTAGACGACATTATCACTTGAAGCTAAAGCAGTTATTCCTCTTACTGGACTTAACGTCTCCAGTACTTCAACCATTAATTTTTTCAAAAGAGATTTCCTCATAAAAATAGCCTTTTTGCCTTTAACACCTAATGCCTAAAGATATTATCACTAAGTGGCTTACACTCATGGTGGCCATACCGGTCTCTTTGTGTCCTCAAAAGGACAACCACCCACCCATTTACCTATGCCTGGGTTTTAACATCTATTTTTATTCATTTATTTATTTATTTATTTATTTATTCTGACCATGTTCTCTTTCCATCATAGTGTCACAGGGGTCAAATTAAAACCCATGGTAAGAGGGTTTGGTGAGGGGGGGTGGAAGCAAATCAAAGTGACCAAAGGTATAAGATTTGAAGAATTGGTAAAATCAAAAGAACCAAAGGTAAAAGCTTTTTTGTTTTTTTGTGGGGGAAGGGTCAAATCAAACCCAAAAGTAAGAGGGTTTAGTGGGGGGAAGCAAAAAAACAAAAAACAAAAGGTAAGAGCTTTTTTGTTAGTTTGTTTGGGGGGGGTTGGAGGGAGGAAAGGGCAAATCAAAACCAACTATTTCAGTCTGTTCATATCTATCTATCGATCGATCGATCTATCTATCACACTTAACTCATATCTATCCATTTTAAGCTGCCACTCGATCTCACTCCATTAGTATCCGTCGGGATCTATCTATCTATCTATCTCCTGATCCATCTCTCTCTATATATATACATCACTGTATCTACATCTATCTGTCTATTTATCTATTTATACCTGTTTAGCTTTTCTCATGTATATCTATCAATCCTATGTATCTATTGACCAATCTCACACTACTTATATCCATTTATCTATCTATCTATCTCACTCACTTATTTATATCTATCTGTCTATCTATCTCACTCTATATTCATATATTTATACCTCACTTAATTCATATCTATCTATCTATTTATATCTGTTTGTCTCACTCTATTAATATCTATCTATCTCACTCTATTCATATCTATCTATCTCACTCTATTCATATCTATCTATCTATCTCACTCTATTCATATCTATCTATCTATCTCACTCTATTTATATCTATCTCACTCTATTTATATCTATCTATCTATCTCACTCTATTTATATCTATCTATCTATATATATATATATATATATTGCTCTCTGTATCTCTCTAACTCTATTCATATCTATCTATATATCTATCTTGCTCTCTGTATCTCGCTAACTCTATTCATATCTATCTATATATCTATCTTGCTCTCTGTATCTCTCTAACTATTCATATCTATCTATATCTTGCTCTCTGTATCTCTCTAACTATTCATATCTATCTATATATCTATCTTTCTCTCCGTATCTCTCTAACTCTATTCATATCTATCTATGTATTCATATCTGTCTGTCTCACTCTATTCATATCTATCTATTCATATGTATCTATCTCACTCTATTCATATCTATCTATCTCACTCTATTCATATCTATCTATCTATATATATATATATATATATATCTTGCTCTCTGTATCTCTCTAACTCTATTCATATCTATCTATCTATCTATATATATATATCTATCTTGCTCTCTGTAACTCTATTCATATCTATCTATCTATCTATATATCTATATCTCTCTCTCTCTCTCTCTCTCTATATATATATTATATATATATATATATATATATATATATATACCTATCTTGCTCTCTCTCTCTCTTTTTAACTCTATTCATATCTATCTATCTATCTCTCTATATATATATATATCTTGCTTTCTCTCTCTCTCTAACTATTCCTATCTATCTATGTATTTCATTGTGTTTGCAGTTAACTATGTGACTATCTATAGGGGAAGTTCTGTTCATTCTAAGTAATTCAATCGAATGGATTTGATTAATTGACAGATCAAATGATTGGTTATTTCATTATTGATCTCTGATTGGTCGGAATGAGAATATTCAATCTGATTGGCTCTATCATCTCTAACAACCTGTCTGGGTCAGTGGGGAAGAATTTAGGGGGGGTGTTAATGATTGCATTCTAGACAGATTCATCTTGCAATACAACGGAATAATGGTCACTCAAAACAAATTTCTACATGGTGCCGCGAACAGCAATGGAACCTGAAGATTGGGAAAGCTACTTCATCAAAGTGGGTATCTCCCCACTAAAACCACCAGCCAATCAAAATCCTGGAAATAGACTTGACCATGCTACATAGTACAATAGCCTAAGTTGCTATTTAAACCACTTAGCAAGTCTGGATTCTCAGAAGCAGATTCAACTTGCAACACTTGCTACACAGATCTCTACATGATGCTGCGAACAGGATGGAACCTGAAGATTGAGAAAGCTACTTCATCAAAGTGGGTATCTCTACTGACTTGACCAAAAGCTATGCTGCAACATTTGCGTGTAAAAAGTTGATGAAAGAGAACTTTCAAATGATGGATCGGGCCAAGCTAAAAGAGTTGGGAATCACAGCAATGGGAGAAACAGATTTGTAGTGATACATATAAAAAGGAAACTAGAAGTTTACTCATCAAAAGCAAAAATAATAATGACGAAAATAGGCATTTGCACATAGGATCAGTGCAGGTATAAATCAAAAATGAAATTTTTGGACCAATTAATAGTTTGTTAGTGAAATGTGGATCAACGCTCCCCATCTTAATTATCAGTGAGTCTGACAATGACAGTTTAACCGAATGCAAAAAAAAAAAAAAAAAAAAATGTATTGCTTTAAGAGCCAGGGATTTTCCCAGTTAATTTTTTGTTTCAAATAAATAAAAAGAAGTTAAGTCACACCAAGAAAACAAACATGGAAATTCAGGAAATTAGTTTTTACTATGAAAATGCATTGGAAATGATTTTTACTATAAAAATGCATTGGAAATGATTTTTACTATAAAAATGCATTGGACAATGATTTTTATTACGAAAATGCATTGGACAATGATTTTTACTATGACATTCACTATGATGCAAGTTATTTTGATATCAGATTGCTAATAGTACCTGCTGTTGCTTAAATGGTCACCCATCTAAGTATTGTCACAAGCCAATCAAAATCCTGGAAATAGACTATTGTCCCAAAATATAACCCTGCTTGGCACTGGGTTTTTTTTTAAATTTCAGAACAGATAGAAAATCTCTGCCTGGACCCAAGTATTTAGCCCAAAGTTTTTATTTCGGCGGGATGGGTAACAAAACTGGTCATACTGTTGTTCGTTCTTTTTAGCGAGATACATTCGTTGATCAGAGTTAGAATATTCAATCTAATTGACCGATAACCATTTAATAAAAATTAATTTGGTCAGTCATTGGTCATTTAGTCTTACGGCATATCAACACTTTTGGGGTCATTTAATGCTGAATCAAGTTATTTTGATATCAGGTTGCTAATAGTACCTGCTGTTGCTTAAATGGTCACCCATCTAAGTATTGAACAGGCTCATTGTTGCCTAACTTTGGTATATCAAACCTTTTCAGGTCATTTAATGCTGAATCAAGTTATTTTGATATCAGGTTGCTAATAGTACCTGCTGTTGCTTAAATGGTCACCCATCTAAGTATTGAACAGGCTCATTGTTGCTTAACTTCAGTGATCTAGTGGGAAGCGGTGCTTTCAATGTGACTTGACCATAAGATAATTAATTTGGGATTTTAGATGAGTTATATTAACTAGCAAATATATGCACCCTCTGTAGGGTGCAAGTATTTTGTTAAATTTTATAATAAAATATCATATTATATTTTAATGAAACTGAATAAGAATGTAGATAAAAAGATTTTGAACAGAGGGGGTATGATTGAAAAATAGAACAACTTTGAAACTAACTCTTCCATCATTTTCCATTACTCCTGTCTTTCATTGGTAAATTTTCCTAATTAAACTGTTTAGTTAAAATAGGAAGTAAAGAATAATATTACAGTTATTTCTTTTTGTTAAGGGATTTATTTTAAGATTTATTGTAGAGATTTTTGCTCATATTCAATAAGATAAAACCAAACAATTAGAAATCAATATTACTAAGCATATATTTATTAAAATCAATTTTTAAGATCAATATGCAAATTAGCCTTCCCATTCACACTGTAAACCTCTATTTTGTTGTATATATAAATACAATTGCATGTTATTAGTATGTAGATATGGTCAACAGTGTAAGTAATGTAAAACAATTTTATTAATAATTGAGGTTTAAATAAAAGTAAAATCATGGGGAATATGATGTAAATAACGAAAGGAATTGTGACTTATATAGTAATATAGTTTCGGTTACAGACAGACAAACCCACAATCTCCATTATAATAAGATGTTGGAAGGCTTAAAGTAACCTCCCAACGTGGGTACAAGTGAAAAAACATCATATCTGGAATTTTACACCTTGAAGACTTTCATCTATAAATCTACGGACTTAACACCACAAGTAAATTTTGGAACTCTTAACATCTTTCTTCAAATTACAATGTAGACTTGTATATTTTTAACAGCTGAAATATATACTATACTATTTTGATACCCACTTTACATTTTTTATATATTTTTACTACAAACTCTTTTGAGTTTTACTATAAACTATAATGCTTCTGATTTTTAAAAATTAAAAAATAAAATTTATTTTATTTTTAAAACAGAACATGCATTTTTCAAAAAATTCAGCATTCGTTTTTTGTAAACAGTCTTTTTAACGGATATCTTTCTTCCCATCTATGTCGCTCTTTGATGAAGACCAACTTATCGATTTGGTCGAAACAGATCTGTCAGCAATCACATAACAAACATCATATGTTTTTTCAAAATGTTAAATTTCATACTGTCGGATTAATTTCCATCTATTTTTCATACAAGTGTGTACATGAAAACATTCTGACAAAGGTGTAAAACGATAACAATATTTATTCTGTAAGTGACGGAGATACACATACAAGACAAAGATATACAAGACATAACACTGAGGAAATAGGTGTACGACTTGCATCGTATTGAATGTCACTTACTGATAGCTGGTTGGGGGACAAAGCCCCCCACCTAAGGGGCAGAGGCGTCAGGCGCCTAACCCATGTTAACTTGTTGCCAGCCTGGGAGGAAAGAGACAGATTCTGATTTCCCGGCTTGTGGCCAAATACCAACACCACCTATCGGCGAACACTGCAGCAAGGGAAGATAACCCTATTTTGGACTTATGTCCACCCAGACTTACCGTTTTACTGACCCAACAGATGTATTTGATCTAGGCGCAGTACTACATCTGTCCCAAAATTGGACCTGAGCATTTAGCCCGAAGTTTGTATTTTGAGAGGATGGGTCATAATGCTGTTCACATAGCACTATTACCCTGGTCGTAATGCTGTTCACATAGCGCTAATATTCTGGTTGTACCGTTGTTCATTCTACTTAGCTAGATACATTTGTACGATTCAATGATAATTAATGAACATACAATTCCGACACGTTGTGAGACAAAACATTTAATATATATAACAGCACATGGAAACGATAAGATACATAATGTACAGGAGAATAGAACATGTAAATACATATACAATATTTAGGTATAAACAAGATACCCAAATGTACCTAACATATAAATGTTACAGACATGGAACTAAAGGATAGTCCATGCTGTATAAAGGACTTACAGTAATGTAAGAGGGGGGCAAAAGCCCCACCGAGAAGGGGTTAGATAGACTCTAGCCCATAGCAGTTCTTGAGAAGATCCAGCTAAAAGAGAAGACAAGTTCCAATGAATGCGCTTAAATACCAGAGGTCCCCTAGTGGGGACAAACAGCAACGCAGCGAGAAGATAACTCTTCCGGCAAAGGGAAGATAATCCCCTACACATTCATTGATTGGAGTAAGAATATTCATTCTAATTGGTTGAGGACTATTAAATAAAAATTAATTGATTTGGGATTTTAGATGTATTTGATCCAGATGCTCCCGCATCTGCCATGAAATACAACCCTGATTTCCACTGTTTTTATCTTGTAACATACACAGAAGCACTGCCTGGACTCGAGTGTTTAGCCCAAAGATTGTATTTTGAGGGGATGAGTCATACTACTGTTCACATAGCACTGATATTCTGGTTGTACCGTTGTTCGTTCAATTTAGCTAGATACGTTCATTGATTGGAGTAAGAATATTCAATCTAATTGGCTGATGACTATTAAATAAAAATTAATTAATTTGGGACTGGCCCGAGTTAATACAGAAAAAAAATCGATCTCTTTGTAGCACTCTCCTGCCCCAGACCCCTTTTTATTGGGTTCGATATTTCTACGAGCAGGTGGAATGTTAGTGCCTGTTTTAAAGATTACTTGCAATATTAGCTTTCTCTTTTCTTTTTCTTTCTTTGAAATTTCCTTGTTTGTTTTTTGTCTTCTTCTAAACTTTTGTATCGGTAATATCTGCTTCGAAAGACTTTATCTTTAAGAAAATAAGAAGAGAAAGAATTCTTTTTCCAATATTGGAAAGATCTCGTACAATTTCTTGTAGGTCTTTGTCTTCGGTGCCCTTGAAACGAAAATACTTCCAAGTTAACGAAAGAAATATCTCTTTGCGCAGTTTTGACAGAAGACATTACTGGAATCAAAAATAACTTTTCAAAGAATTTCGGTTAAGAAAATATTCTTTGGAATTTGGAATTGTGGTCCAGTTCTGTAATTCTTTTCCTTGTTTAGGGAATCAATAAAGTTCTAGAAGAAATTCTTTAGAATTTATAATAAATCCTGCACAATGTATTTGTATAAGTTATTTTTTCATTGTTGTTTTATAGAAAAAGTATTAGCTATATAGATTCTTATAGTAAATCATTTTCAATACATTTTTATAGTAAATTATTTACAATGCATTTTTATAGTAAATCATTTTCAATACATTTTTATAGTAAATCATTTGCAGTGCATTTTTATAGTAAATCATTTGCAATGCATTTTTATAGTAAAACATTTACAATGCATTTTATAGTAAAACATTTACAATGCATTTTTATAGTAAATCATTTACAATGCATTTTTATAGTAAATCATTTGCAGTGCATTTTTATAATAAAACATTTACAATGCATTTTTATAGTAAATCATTTGCAGTGCATTTTTATAGTAAATCATTTACAATGCATTTTTATAGTAAATAATTTACAATTCATTTTTATACTAAATCATTGCAATGCATTTTTATACTAAATCATTTACAATGCATTTTATAGTAAATCATTTACAATGCATTTTTATAGTAAATCATTTGCAATGCATTTTTATAATAAAACATTTACAATGCATTTTTATAGTAAATCATTTGCAGTGCATTTTTATAGTAAACATTTACAATGCATTTTTATAGTAAATCATTTGCAGTGCATTTTTATAGTAAATCATTTGCAGTGCATTTTTATAGTAAATTATTTACAATTCATTTTTATACTAAATCATTTACAATTCATTTTTATACTAAATCATTTGCAATGCATTTTTATAGTAAAACATTTACAATGCATTTTTATAGTAAATCATTTTATAATAAATGATTTATAATGTATTTTTATAGTCTTTTACTCTAGCAGAAGCTGATGGTTTTTCACTGGAGTTTGAGTGACAACATGTCTCCTCGGGTCTCCCAGACTCTTCTGAGTATTCTAGCAGATTTTAACAATGCTGTTGATAGAGAGAGAGAGAGAGAGGAAACTCGGTTGATAGAGAGAAGAGAGAGAGAGAGAGAGAGAAAGAGAAGAAACTCGGTTGATAGAGAGAGAGAGAGAAGAAACTCGGTTGATAGAGAGAGAGAGAGAAGAAACTCGGTTGATAGAGAGAGAGAGACTCGGTTGATAGAGAGAGAGAGATCGGTTGATAGAGAGAGAGAGAGAGAGACTCGGTTGATAGAGAGAGAGAGAAGAAACTCGGTTGTTGATAGAGAGAGAGAGAGAGAGAGAGAGAGAGTAAACTCGGTTGATAGAGAGAGAGAGAGAGTAGAGACTTACTTGTTGCTTCTTTACTGCTTCTGCTTTACTTCTTGTCTGGCTGTCATCTTGTCGTCTTTTAGTTGCTGTCTCTAACGAAGGGCTTCTTCTGGGCTAACTCTAGTCATTAAATTAATGAACTACAAGACTTTTATTTCTTGATCAAGATTTTATTCAGCCCATTCTTATTCGCCACACAGGTGAGATTCAACCTCAGCAGAGAGAAGGACATTCTCTTTGCTTCAAAGTCCGGTTGAAACTAAAATCTAAACTAACTAATCATGTGATGCGCGAGGTCAGGGTTACCAACAGTCCTGGTATTTTTCTACTGGCTGATCTGAAAGCCAATGGCCCCTTATTCAGCTGCAGGGTTTGTCAACAATTCATGATACCATGAATTGTAACACATGCTACACAGAAAAAATATAATAAGAAAGAAAGTAGGAGAAAGATGGAATGCTAATTCGTTTCAATCGGACATAATGAAAAGAAGGAAAGAAAGAAAGAAAGCGTGAGAGAGAGAGCGTTCGGCTAGAAACCACAAAGTTTCTAGTTCGATACCGGTCCTCGCCAACTCAGCATATAAGTAGCACAGGGATCTGTGCGGTAAAGTAAGGAGCTGATGGTAGGTGTGGCGCTCCACTCAGATGCTAAATACAATCTCCTTGGTCTAGCGCTATTGAAAAGGAAATAGACTCCCTCGCTGTCTGGCTGATACCGGCTAGAAACCACAAGGTTCCTAGTTCGATACCAGTCCTCGCCAACTCAGCGTATAAGTAGCACAGGGATCTGTGCGGTAAAGTAAGGAGCTGATGGTAGGTGTGGCACTCCACATCAGATGCTAAATACAATCTCCTTGGTCTAGCGCTATTGAAAAGGGGATAGACTCCCTCGCTGATTGGCTGATACCGACTTTAGGCCGTCCCGTCGACTTACTTACATATTGAACTATTGATGACATATCTCCTAAGTAAAGATATCAAACGTTATAATAATTAAATTATCATACTGTGGTATATCCACAGGTCCTGCTAGTCATCATATGTTATTTGACAATTAACATAAAGCTATAAAGCTATAAAGCTGTTGCGGCCACACTTGGAATTTGAAAAAAGAAAGAAAAAACAACAACAAATACAAACAAGAAAAATGACAAGAAAAGATAGATAGAAAGAAGAAAGAAAAAAAAGAAAGAAAAAATTAGAATAAATAATAATAATAATAATAATAACAACAACAATGACAGTCAACTTGTGGACTTTGCAGTTCCAGCAGATCACAGGGTGAAGATGAAGGAAAATGAAAAGATGGATAAATACCTGGACCTTGCCAGAGTATTGAAAAAGCTGTGGAATATGAGAGTGAAAGTGATACCAATTGTAGTTGGTGCACTTGGAACGGTCCCAATAAAAAAAAAGAAAAAAGACTGGAGAATCTGGAAATCAGAGGAAGAATTGAGACCATTCAGACTACTGCACTGCTGAAATTGGCTAGAATACTCAGAAGAGACCTGAGGAGACTTGTTGTCACTCAGCCTCCAGTGAAATACCATCAGCTAATGCAGATGTGAAAAACTCAAAAGGAGTAAAAATAATAATAGGTGTGAAAAACTCATAATAATAATAATATGAGGGTGAGAGTGATACCAATAGTAGTTGGGGCACTAGGAACGGTCCCCAAACGCTTAGAAAAAAGACTGGAGAAACTGTAAATTAGAGGAAGAATTGAGACCACCCAGACAACAGCATTGTTAAAATCAGCTGGAATACACAGGAGAGTCTTGGAGACTTGTTGTCACTCAAACTCCAGCAAAAGACCATCAGCTAATGCTGATGTGGAAAACAAATAATAATAATTATAATAATAATAATAATCTAGTAATGATTGACAAGAAAAAGAGAAACTGTCATCTCATGGATTTTGCTGTCCCAGCTGATCACAGAGTGAAAATGAAAGAAAGTGAAAAGATAGACAAATACTTTGACCTTGCCAGAGAACTGAGGAAACTGTGGAACATGAAAGTGAAGGTAGTACCAATCATAATTGGTGCCTTGGAACGATCCCCAAAGCTCTGGAAAAGAATTTGGGTGAACTGGAAATCAGAAGAACCCAGACCATCCAAACTACTGCACTGCTGCAATCGGCTAGAATACTCAGAAGAGTGCCGGAGACCTGAGAAGACTTGTTGTCACTCAGCCTCAAGTGAAATACCATCAGCTAATGCTGGTGTGAAAAACTCAAAAGGAGTGAAAATAATAATGATAATAATAATAATAGTAATAATAATTATAATAATAATAATAATAATAAGAGAAACAGAATCACTTATAATTGCTGCACAAAATAATGCCATAAGGACAAACTACATCAAAGCGAAAATTGATAAGACCCAACAAAATAGTAAATGTAGACTTTGCGTTAATACAGATGAGACTGTTAACCATATACTCTGCGAATGTAGCAAACTAGCACAACGAGAATACAAAACTAGACACGACGGGGTTGGGAAGGTGATCCACTGGGAATTATGCAAAAAATTAAATTTTGACCACACAACAAAATGGTATATGCATAAACCAGAATCTGTTCTTGAGAGCGAAATGCACAAAATTCTCTGGGACTTTGAAATAAAAATGGATCACCTTATCCCAGCAAGAAGACCAGACCTAGTGTTGATGAATAAAAAAGAAAGAACTTGTCAACTGGTGGATTTTTTTGCAGTGCCAGCAGATCACAGGGTGAAGTTAAAGGAAAATGAAAATGGGCAAATATCTGGACCTTGCCAGAAAACTGAAAAAGATACGGAATATGAAAGTGAAAGTGATACCAATTGTAGTTGGTGCACTTGGAACAGTCCCAAAAGGATTGAAAAAGGGTTTAGAAAGTTTGGAAATCAGAGGAAGGATTGAAACCATTCAGAACACTGCACTACTGCAATCTGCCAGAATACTCAGAAGAGTCCTGGAGACCTGAGGAGACTTGCTGTCACTCAGACTCCAGTGAAAGACCATCAGCTAACACTGATGTGAAAACTCAAAAGAAGAAACCAGCACCCTAATGTTTTCTAAAGTCTCATCCTATTTTCCTTTCTTTTTTGTTTTCCAGGTTGTTTTTTCCTGTAGTCCAGAATCAAGAACGTCAGTTTGTAGCGACACAAACATTATGAAAATCCAATTAAACAGGAAAGATTTGGAAACACACAATTACGATTTTTCACTGGTCGTAAAGAAAAGTGGTAAGAATATAAAACAAAATAATAATAATTATCTATATATCTATTACTGCATATTCATAGCCTGTTCATATCTAATTTTGCTTATTCATATTATTTTTTTTATATATCTATCAGTGTGTATTCATATCTATCATTTTTTATAAATTTATTCATATATATATTTATTTTATTTGTATGTATATATATATATATATATATATATATATATATATATATATATATATATTAGTATACCCAACATGAGGCTAATCTGCGTTTTTGACAAAATGACTTTAGACAAGCGCCTACAGAAAATAATTTACCAAAAATCAGGGAATTATCGGATTTTAATGAAATTTTCAGTGTTTATTATCAAAGAATAATCTTTATAATGCATTATTTATTTTATTTCAAAACTTTCTCATTTTTTTTCAGGTCACTTAATTTTGATCCCCCCTTATGTTGGGGGCATAATATTTTTGTTAAGTTGGTCTTATAGTTTTCTAATTACAGTATAAATAATGAGATAAAAGACCAAAGTTATGAATAGAAACAAAAAAAAAAAATTTTAAGGTGGCTTTTCTATGAGAAAATAAGTACCGAAAATCGAAAAATAAAATGTAAAAAAATAATAGATAATTAATTTTTTGGAGATTTCTTTTTTACTCATTTCGATAATTATTTAATTGGCTATTATCTTATAAAAGTAAAAATTATACATCGATATTTTTTCTGCTTAAAAAGGGGGGTCCATTTTCAATCGAGTTTTTCTTCAAAAAGTATACTTTGATGTTATAAAATAAGGTTTGCATTAAGTAGATATTTATTTTTAGAATCTAAAAATATAACATTTTAAACTTAACATCAGGCTTTTCATATTTTAAATGAATTTTATATATTAATTTTTATAGCAAAAATACTAAATTAAAGTTTTGAAATAAAATAACTGATGTCTTATAAAATTCATTAATTGTTAAATCAATACTGAAAATTTCATTAAAATTGGATAATTACCTGATTTTTGGTAAATTGTTTTGCAATCGCGAATATTACATTAAAATTGTAAACAAGCGCCTAAAATCATTGAAAAATAGACAAAATGGCGGATCGCGTCAAAATTGACCAAAACAAATCGTTTTATATCTATTAAAAATAAACTGCATATGTAATGATATTTTTCTTTTTTTAATGATGGTCATTATGTTAATACTTATTGATTTAGACAAAAGTTTAACCTTAAATAATAGATTTAATTCATTTTAATTCATTTTTAAAAACGTAGCAAACGATTTTTTGGGGTATACCTAATTATATATATATATAAAGAACTATTATAAATCCTTATTATCATTACGTATATATATACAATTTATATTGAATAATAATGATAAAATCTTAACTTATATTGTATGATATGTATAATAAATAATTTATAACATTTATCATTTAGTATTATCTATTATCATAATATTATAAAAGTATTTATATATAATAATAATGAATTATATTCATTTATTTATATTTATTTAATATCTATTATATATACTAGCAAATATATGCACCCTCCGGGTGCAAGTATTTAAGTTTTAATATAATAAAATATATTAAATTAGAAAGGCCAATGAAACTGAATAAAAATGCAGATAACATGATTTGGAACAGAGGGGGTATGATTAAAAATAGAACAACTTTGAAACTAACTCTTCCATCATTTTCAATTACTCCTATTCCTAATTTAACTATTTAGTTAAAATAGGAGTAAAGAATAATATTACAGTTATTTCTTTTGTTAATGGATTCTTTTAAGATTTATTGAAGAGAATTTTCTCATATTCATTAAGATAAAACTAAACAATTAGAAATCAATAATATTAAGCACATATTTATTAAAATCAATTTTTAAAGATCAATATGCAAATTAGCCTTCCCGTTCACACTGTAAACCGCTATTTTGTTGTATATATAAATACAATTGCATGTTATTTGTATGTAGATATGGTCAACAGTCTTAATGATGTAAAACAATTTTATTAATAATTGAGGTTTAAATAAAAAATAAAATCATGGAGAATATGATGTAAATAACACAGGGAATTGTGACTTGTATAGTAATCTAGTTTCGGTTACAGACAGACAAACATACAATCTCCATTATAATAAGATATATTAGAAATATATAGATAACCTACTTAAGTTTCACCAAAAATGGATCATCATTGTAATGAATTAATCAAAATAATTGATTACTTAAAGGCAACCGTGGAAGTGAATAATACTATTATAATAGTATTATTAATTTCTGCAATTGTTATATGTATATATATATATATATATATATGTGGAGAAATGTACTAGCAAATATATGCACCCTCCGGGTGCAAGTATTTATGTTTTAATGTAATAAAATATTGTATTAAATTAGAAAGGCTAATGAAACTAAATAAGAATACAGATAAAAAGATTTGAAACAGAGGGAGTATAATAAAAGATTTGAAACAGAGGGAGTATAATAAAAAATGGAACAACTGAAACTTACTCTTCCATCACTCTCGTCTTTCATTGTTATTTTTTCTAATTTAAGTATTTAGTTATAAGAGGAAGTAAAGAATAAAATGACAGTTATTTTATCTTGTTAATGGATTTCATTTAAGATTCATTGAAGAGATTTTTGCTTATATTCATTAAGATAAAACCAAACAGTTAGAAATCAATAATACTAAGCACATATTTATTAAAATCAATTTTTTAATATTAATATGCAAATTAGCCTTCCCATTCACACTGTAAACCGCTATTTTGTTGTATATATAAATATAATTGCATGTTGTCAGTATGTAGACATAGTTAATAGTATTAATAATGTAAGACAATTTTATTAATAATTGAGGTTTAGATAAAAATAAATCATGGAGAATGTGATGTCAATAATTAAGAGAATTGTGATGTGACTTGAGTAGGAATATAGTTTCGGTTACAGACAGAAAAACACACAATCTCCATTATAATAATAATATATATATATATATATATATATAAGTTAAAAGAAAGGGAATGAATCCGACAATATGAGTATGAAAAGGTGGAATGAAAACATCACACAATGCTGTTAAAGAGAAAACAATTTATAATATAATCATAGCTGATACTGATCAATATTTCGATTTTACAAAAATCATCATCAGAGCTCATTCATCGAAATATTGATCAGTATCAGCTATGATTATATTATAAATTGTTTTCTCTTTAACAGCATTGTGTGATGTTTTCATTCCACCTTTTCATACTCATATATATATATATTTTAAATATTTTGTCTATAGCTCTGCTGATGAGGCCTAATAGGCCGAAATGTACATACAGAGATTGACATTTTCTCGATTTGTTTAGCCTTACATTTAAACATATATGCCCGGCTAATTCATTAATTATTAATTAATTAATTAATTAATTAAAAAAAAAAAAATTAGGTATGACTTCAGTTAAGCACATATTCTCCCAAAAATTGTCGGCTAAAAAAGCCATATCAAAACACATTGTTTGTTTACTTATATATATATTTTTTGGAGGATATGTGCTTAATTGAAGTCATACCTAATTTTTGAAAATTAATTAGTTAATAATTAATGAATTTAGGCGGGCATATATGTTCAAATGTAAGGCTAAACAAATCGAGAAAATGTCAATCCCTGAATGTACATTTGGACCTATTAGGTCTCATCAGCAAGGTTATAGACATGGGAGACTGCTCCGTGTGTGACTCGAAACTTCGTCTGCCAAGCTGACAGGCTGAGATTCTAACCACTACACCAGCTGGTCATTCCCAGATTCTTCGTCCGTTTTGAACTTATTTATATTCCACATTTTATTGACTTGCTACACGACAGTATGAGAGTATGTAAATAAACACTGTTTATTTGATATGGCCGACAATTTTTGGAGGATATATATATATATATATATATATAACTTTTATTTAATAAAAATATCTTGACCTTTGACCTTTGTCTGGACAAAATAAAAATTTCACATCTTTTTTTGTTTTCTTTTCTTTTTTTTCCAGATGACTTACTCGACGGTTCTTTCAAAAGTTTTCTCTATTCCATCGCCATGATTGTTGGAATCATCGTTTGCGTAGTTTTTGTGATCCTCATAGTGAGTTTTATCTGCTGTTGCTGGGCCAGACGTAGGCAGAGGGGGGTGGTGCTGAATACCCCCAACACAATGGCGACATCTCTACCCCATAATGCCCAAGTGGCCTACCCAAATCAGCATTTATTACCTATGCCATCAGGTGAGTCTCAACACACTAACATACCCAACAGTCTTTCTTTTTATTTGTGCATATATATATATATATATATATATAATATATATATATATATATATATATACCAACCCCTCCGCACAAGCAGGATGTGACACAAGGTCAATTTTTTAAGCGGTTCAACAGGTTTGAATTCAGAATTTTCCTTCTCCTAGACTGGTTACCTAGCCATGGTTAAAGAGGCAAATCTGCCCTGCTATTTACACTTAGCTGGAGGGAAATTCAGATTTATTTATTTCCCAAGGGTATTAGCACTATGTAAAATGCAAACAGCTTCGTCGAGAAATTGAACTTTTCCACCTAACCATTAGCCACACTAGTATAAGGATTAAGGTTGTTTTAACTTCAGTAGCTAACGGGTAATTGAAGTTGAGATACTGTCCAGTGAAGGTAGGCTTACGATACACGGATGAACTGAATCCTTGCTCTGTGCGAGTTATAAACACATCTAGGAAGGACGATTTGTTGTCTTGTTCTTCTCCATAGTGAACTGTATAGATGGATAGATTGAGTTCACATGATCCATTAGTATTTGAACATCTTCCTGATGGGGCCAGAGAATGAATGTGTCATCTACGTATCTAAGCCACATTGATGGCTTTAGTGGTGTAGATCCTAAGGCCATCTCTTCAAAGTATTCCATGTATATATTCGTCAACACCGGGGATAATGGTGATCCCATAGTCCGACACCTGAAGAAGGCCGGAGGGCATATCAGCCAAAACGTTGTAAAAATAACAATGAAGATGGGGACAATAGTCCGAATAATGCAGATAATACTAATCATCAAGCCTCATCTCAAACATTCAAAGAGATCCATGTGTATAATTATTAATAATTGAGGTTGTCCAAAACATTGTAAAAATAACAATGAAGATGGGGACAATAGTCCGAATAATGCAGATAATACTAATCATCAAGCCTCATCTCAAACATTCAAAGAGATCCATGTGTATAATTATTAATAATTGAGGTTGTCCAAAACATTGTAAAAATAACAATGAAGATGGGGACAATAGTCCGAATAATGCAGATAATACTAATCATCAAGCCTCATCTCAAACATTCAAAGAGATCCATGTGTATAATTATTAATAATTGAGGTTGTCCAAAACATTGTAAAAATAACAATGAAGATGGGGACAATAGTCCGAATAATGCAGATAATACTAATCATCAAGCCTCATCTCAAACATTCAGAGAGATCCATGTGTATAATTATTAATAATTGAGGTTTAAATAAAAATAAAATCATGGAATGTGATGTAAAAAACTAATGTGGTGATTTAAACCACGAATGGTGACAGACTAGTCAAAATAATAAAACGAAAACAAACTTAGAATGGGAATAGACATGTATTACTGGCATACATAATAATGGTTGCAAACTTTGGTTTGTCTGCGGAATATTATACATATAATAAACCACTTATCTGAAATCCTGATGAATTATTGAAGTCCCTTGCTACGGCTACTCTGGTCGTTCAGAAAGTTATGAGAGAGGTCCTTTTTGACGTCTGACTCCGGTGCTGGTCGATCAGAAAAAAAAAAGGAAAGAATTTGCCTCTTTGGCTTTGCTGCTAAAGTATGCTGGCCCGTGATTGGTTGGTTCGATAGAGAGGCTCGTAGACAAGGACGATAACCCATACCTCAGATTTCTTTATACTAAGGGAATTTTGACTCGAGTAGTGATATAGTTTTGGTTACAGACAAACACACTATCTCTATTATAAGATGTATGCATTAATTCATAGACTGCATTGTTTTTATTTTTTTTCTATTTCTTTTGCAGCTCCACCAATGTCAACATTGGATATGCAGAATATGATTCCACAGGGAGACCCCCCACCATATCCAGATGAGCCCTGGCCGCATCCTTGATCATAGAAGACATTTTAAAAAAATAATAATAAGGATATAACTTTGTACATAAAGGTATTATATCGTCAACGTTGTTGAACTGCGGAAGACAAGAAAAAACAACTTTTTAACGCGAAAGATGTCCGACGAGTTACAGAACAAAACAAAGTGACAAAACGAGAAAAGGGAGACAACTGTGTTTTGCACCGGAAACGATTACATTTGAAAGTTTTTTTTTTTAAAAAAGAAAGAAAGAAAGAAATAAACGACAACAGATATACTTAAGTTTTAAAATAAAAATATTTAATCAAAAAGAAAAAAAAAAAAAAAGGTACTCTTCGCGGAGTTCCGTCCCGACCTCCTGCCTCAAAAAACGCTAGCTGGTGGCTGTTGAAAAAAACACCAGCTACGATTGAAGTCCGTAGCCGAAGCGGTGTCACTTAAAAAAAAAAAAAAGAAAAAAAAAAAAACAACTTAGGGTATTTTTCCCCGAAAACCCAACCCTACACCTTAAACCCCCCTAGTTAAAATTAACAGTTTTATTACAAAATTTGTGGGTTCTGTTTTTTCTGGGTCACCCTGTATACTAACCCTAAACCCTAGTTTTTTTTTTTCAAGTGACACCACTTCGGCTACGGACTTCAACCGTAGCTGGTGTTTTTTTTTTCAGCAGCCACCGGCTAGCGGCTTTTGAGGCAGGAGGCCAGGACAGAACTCCGCAAAATATACCAAAAAAAAAAAAAAAAAAGAAGAAAAAAATAATATATATATGCAAATTACATGTCAGTGAAAAAAATTATTAAAAAATATATGAAGTTATGGTTGGGGGAGGGGTTGTAAGACTTGACCGTGGGAAGGAGAGAAAAAGTTAATTTTTTTTTTTTTTTTTTTTCTCCAAGCCTAAGATTAAATCATAATCTGGATTTCATATTGGAAATAACAGCTGACTGGCATTTTCTTTTTATCTGAAATTGTCAAGGCCAGTTACACATGAATGAATTCAATGAAAACAAAGAAACGAATTTTATTTAAAAAAAAATAAAAATAAAAATAAAATTTTCTTCTAAAAAAAAAAAAAAAATTTTTTTAAATAAACAGTAAAGTCCAGTTTAAAAGCACGCTAAGAATAATCCATAGTCGAACTATTTTTAGACCATATTTTTACTAATGCAAGCATCACTGGGGAACGAGAAAAGTTTTGATAAACTACAATTTGGAATAAACTGCCTGCATCCGTTGTAGGCTGCTGAACCACTGCATCTTTCAAAGCCTCCATGCTTCCTGTAATCCATCAACACTATAACTGATACCCCCATCCACACATATATGCATGCACACACACACACACACACACATATATATTATTACTGTAAGCTATTCATGTTCCTGACACTAATACATTATTCTATGTACTAGACATGAGACTTTGAGGAGTTGTGGTGCACCTGAGCACTGTACACAAAAAAAATCATAATTTCATTATTATAATTTAATTTCTTGAATATGATCAAGCCATACAGAAAGCACCAGTTCCTGCAAGATCACCAAAGTTAAGCAGCAATAAGCTTATTCAATACTTAATTGGGTGACCATTTAAGCAACAGCAGGTACAGTAAGCAATCTGAGTCCTTTGTTTATCAAAATGACTTGATTCAGCATTAAATAACCCAAAAAGGGTTGATATGCCATAAAACAAAACAACCAACCAACCTGAGTCCTTTGTTTATCAAAATGACTTGATTCAGCATTAAATGACCCAAAAAGTGTTGATATGCCATAAAAAAAAACAACCAACCAACCAACCTGAGTACTTTGTTTATCAAAATGACTTGATTCAGCATTAAATAACCCAAAAAGGGTTGATATGTCGTAAAACCAAACAACCAACCTATTTATCTATCTGATTATAGTCAAGTCATGCTGAAAGACCCAGTTACCACTAAGATCACCAAAGTTAAGTAGCGATGAGCCTATTCAATACTTAATTGGGTGACCACTTAAACAACAGCAGGTACTGTAAGCAACCCGAGTCCTTTGTTTATAAAAAATAACTATTCAACATTAAATGACTTGAAAAGGCTTGATATGCCATAAAACAAAACAAACTCCTCCTCCCCCTATTTGTTCTTGCTGAAAGCACCAGTTCCCACTACATCAAAGTTAAGCAGCAATGAGCCTATTTAATACTTAATTGGGTGACCACTTAAACAACAGCAGGTACTGTAAGCAACCCGTGTCCTTGGTTTATCAAAAAATTACTTGATTCGGCATTAAATGACCCAAAAAGAGGGGTTGTTATGCTGTAAAACAAACCAACATCGTAAGTTAAAAGTTTTTATGTTCTTATTCCCCAATGATACTTGCATCAGAAAAATAGTCTGAAAATGTTTGGATTTGGGTTAACCTTGCCGTCTTTTTTATCTGGACTGATATATAAAAAAAAAGAAAAAGATTTTTAATACTATTCAAAACCATGACAAGAAAAGTACAAAAACAAAAACAAAGAAAAAAAAACTATTAAAAGTCATTATCAAAAAACAAAAACAAAACAAAAAAAAAGAAACAAAAATGACAAAAAAACAAAATGAAAGAAACATTATTATTTTCTTAATTTATTAAAGACAACAAAATTTCCCAACGTTATGGGTAACGAGTTCTCCGGCAGGTGTCTTGTTTAGGCTGTATGCACCTCCTGGGGATTTCTGGCCAATGATTCTCCAATTATCAGAGAAGAATTACAGAAGAAGAAAAAAAAAATGAAAAAAGAAAAACCTAACAGGCACAAATAGAATTAATTTTTGTGGTCTTTTCATGTACTGTTATGATAATAAAGTGTGACTTATTTGTTATATATGGAAAAATTATTGAAAGCTTTTATTTTAGGATTTTGTAGTAAGAAAGTAATTTCAGATGAAAGAAGATAAGAACAACAATTGTAGATAATGAAACATATATTCAAAAAGGTACAAAAAGGTTGCAAACTTTTAGCGTTTATTTTTTACATTTTAGGATTTTGAAATACGTATTTGTTATACATGGTAAAATTATTGAAAGCTTTTAATTTTGGATGAAAGAAGATGTGAACAACAATTTAAGATAAAGAAACATATATTCAAAGGGTACAAAAAGGTTGCAAATTTGTGGCATTTATTTTTTAGATTTTAGGATTTTGAAATACATATTTGTTATATATGGAAAAATTATTGAAAGGTTTTATTTTAGAATTTTGAAATACTAAGAGATATTTCGGGACTCTTATAATTTCCCAGTTGTAAGCTAGTAATTTTGGATGAAAGAAGACGTGAACAACAATTGAAGATAAAGAAACATATATACAAAGGGTACAAAAAGGTTGCAAACTTGTGGCATTTATTTTTTTACATTTTTGGATTTTGAAACACGAGGGCGATCCAAAATTTTGCAATACAGTCGTACCTTGACTTATCTATCTATGAATGCTGATTTGATTTATATTCTTAACACTTCTAAACACATTTACTATCACCAGATCTTGATTTTTGAGCAAAAATAATGCTGATTTGATTTATATTCTTGAAGATAATTATAAGATAAAATTAAAAACAAATAAAAATAGTAACACCATGGATTTTTTTAGCATTTAATATTTTAAATAGGAGACATTAATTTTTTTTTTATAAAGGGCTGTTGTATGTATGTATGTATGTGTGTGTGTATATCCAGCTAAAACTATAATAATAAAACAATTAACAATATAAGAATTAAAGTGCTTTTTAGCTTCAGTAGCTAACACCACTTCTTATAATATGTTAGGAGGCCTCAGAAAAGCCTCCAAACGCAGGTAAATAAATACAACAAATTTCAACAAAGAGTTATAATGTAACAAATACAAACTTTATTGTCTGAGCAATCTTTAACATACAATACAAAACTGCTAGGACAAAAGTCCTAAAGAAAAAAAGGGTCCTTGAAGAGTCAAGAGTTAAACAGAGAGATGAAAGACCCACATCTTAGAAAAATTATAGTTATCTCCCCCTGGCACCAGAGGGCGAATTGCCAATATACGATATTGGCGCCAAAATTAAACTCCTTGACAAAAGTCACTTATCGAGGGCTATCAACCAGGAGAGTCGCTTTATCAAGCACTCCCTTCACCCTCAGCACTTATCGTGTTGACAGTCAACCAGCAAGTGGAATAATATTCCAGCGCTCACCTTTACCTTATTGTAGGGTCCTTCAACCCAAGAGATGCGATTTTCAAGTGCTCCCATTACCTTGTCAACCAGTGAGTGGTTTTATCCAGTGCAACCTTTACCTTTACCTCACCCTCAGCAAGATAAGTCTGGCTAGGAAATGCCACAAATTTGCAACCCTTTTTGTACCTTTTGAATATATGTTTCTTTATCTGTCGTTCTCGTATTCTTTCATCTGAAATTACTTGCTTACCAACGGGAAATCTTAAGAGTCTCTTAATCTAAAGGTTATCACTTACTTCATACAAGAACCACATGGTAGGCTTCTCCATGCAGACATGAGAGAGTCTTTAAATATACGCTCCTACATTTGGGGCGCTGGTGATCGTCGTCAGTGATGTAATCCACAGGGTTCATTGGGAAGTTTCAGGTCTTTCAACATCAGACTTCCCTTGCCCTGCTGACCCTATCAGAGGTGATCAAACTCTGGTACAACCACCAACAATAGCCGCTAAAAGACTCTTGACAATGAAAAATAATTTTTTTTTTCTTGGCTGGTTATAGAACTCTAACCCATTCAAATACAAAGAAGGCGTGCATGTTCATGGCTATATAAAAAGCTGGTGAGCCAAACACCTCTATGAGGATAGAGTATGATAGGGGCAGCATAAAGGCACATGTATAGGCCTATAGTTGAAGGGGCCTTGCCCCCCAAGTCCAAACAAACTAGTGCATGTCTGGAGATCCCAGATGAGAAAGAGAGAGTTTGTTTTCCCGAGCTGTGTTTAAATAGCCAGGTTGCAACGCCCCCTCTAGTGGCAAACCCTAGCAGCAAGAGAAGATGACCCTTTCCCACTCTCAACCCCATCCCAACAAGGGAAGACAATCGCTACAACAGCAAAGTAAACACATTAACTATCACCAGATCTTGATTTTTGAGCATAAATAATGAAGATTTGATTTATATTCTTGAAGATAATTATAAGATAAAATTGAAAACAAATAAACATAGTAACACCATGGATTTTTTTAGCGTTTAATATTTTAAATTGGAGACATTTTTTTTTTTTCTAACGTTCCACCATTGATGAATAAAGTGCAGAAAATATTATAAAATTGGACAATTCCCTGATTTTTGATGTTTTAGCCATTTGTAATAGGATTCATGCGTATGCGCAGGTTCAAGTCCTTAATATTATTATCTAGGCATAGGCATTTTTGTCGTCTGCTAGGAATTTTAAAAGTGAATTAGAAATAATTAAATCTATTATTTAAGGTCAAACTTTGTCTAAATCGATAAGTAGTAACATAATAACCATCATTAAAAAAAGAAAATATCATTATATATGCAGTTTATTTTTTTAAAAGATTTAAAACCATTTCTTTTGGTCAATTTCGACGCGATCTGCCATTCAGCCCCTTTTACGATGGTTTTAAGTGCTTGTTTACAATTTTACTGTAACATTCGCGATTGCAAAAAAATTTACCAAAAATCAGGTAATTTTAATGAAATTTTCAGTATTGATTTATCAATTAATGAATTTTATAATGCATCAGTTATTTTATTTCAAAACTTTAATTTAGTATTTTTGCTATGAAAAATTAATATATAAAATTCATTTAAAATAAAAATATTTGGATTTTAAGTTTAAAATGTTATATTTTTAGATTCTAGGAATAAATATCTACTTAATACAAACCTTATTTTAGGCGCAAAAAGTAATAAGTTTTGAAGAAAAATTCTATTGAAAATGTACCCCCTCCCCTTTTTAAGCAGAAAAAACATCGATGTATAATTTTTTCTTTTATAAAATAATAGCCAATTAAATAATTATCGAAATGAATAAAAAAGAAATCTCAAAAAAATAAATTATTTATTTTTTTACATTTTATTTTTCGATTTTCGGTACTTATTTTCTCATAAAACAACAACCGTAAAAAAATTTTGTTTCTATTCATAACTTCGGTCTTTTATCTCTTTATTTATACTGTAATTAGTATTGAAAATGACCAACTCGCAAAACATTTTACGCCCCCAACATAAGGGGGGTCAAAATTAAGTGACCTGAAAAAAATGAGAAAGTTTTGAAATAAAATAAATAATGTATTATAAAGATCATTTATTGATAAATAAACACTGAAAATTTCATTAAAATCCGATAATTCCCTGATTTTTGGTAAATTATTTTCTGTAGGGGGGCTAAAGTCATTTTGTCAAAAACGCATTTTAGGCTCAGTTTGCCAGTAGCTATTATTATCACTTATGAATATGTATAAGTTCACTCCAAAGTAACAAGTCTTTTGGCATTGTTCACTACATCTCTTATAACAACAGTTCTGCTTTTCTAATTGTTACGTTTTTAATTACAAATAAATGATTGATATTGAATTAAAACATGGACTCATATTATACTGATTATAAAAAGTATACAATAACTATACAATAGTACCATTTATAATTTTGATACAATTTTAATACTGACTATACTATAAAAAGTACACAACTATAAAATAGTACCATTTATAATTTTAATACTATTTTAATACTGACTATACTATAAAATGTAGAAATAACTATAAAATAGTACCATTTATAATTTTAATACTATTTTAATACTGACTATACTATAAAAAGTAGAAATAACTATAAAATAGTACCATTTATAATTTTGATACCTGACTATATATAAAAAGTAGAAATAACTATAAAATAGTACCATTTATAATTTTAATACTATTTTAATACTGACTATACTATAAAAAGTAGAAATAACTATAAAAGTACCATTTATAATTTTGATACTATTTTAATACTGACTATATTATAAAAAGTAGAAATAACTATAAAATAGTACCATTTATAATTTTAATACTATTTTAATACTGACTATACTATGAAAAGTATACAATAATTATAAAATAGTACCATTTATAATTTTGATACTATTTTAATACTGACTATATAAAAAGTAGAAATAACTATAAAATAGTACCATTTATAATTTTAATACTATTTTAATACTGACTATACTATAAAAAGTACACAACTATAAAATAGTACCATTTATAATTTTAATAATATTTTGATACTGACTATACTATAAAAAGTATAAATAACTATAAAATAGTACCATTATAATTTTAATACTATTTTAATAATGACTATACTATAAAAAGTAGAAATAACTATAAAATAGGACCATTTTAATTTTGATACTATTTTAATACTGACTATACTATATAAAGTATAGATAACTATACAATAGTACCATTTATAATTTTGATACTATTTTAATACTGACTATACTATAAAAAGTACGCAACTATAAAATAGTACCATTTATAATTTTAATACTATTTTAATACTGACTATACTATAAAAAGTAGAAATAACTATACAATGGGATTATTTTTAATTTTAATACTATTTTAATACCATTCTAACACTGACTATAGTATAAAAAGTATACAATAACTATATGAGTCAGAAGAATACACTGACTGCACCTCTGCAGAGGGGTAAGTCGCCCCCCCCCAATGAGGCCACCTTTTAGCTGTGGCAACCCATGATGCTTAAGGACAGAAACCTGGTGGCTGAGCAGTCCATGACATGCAACACTCCACTTTGGCCCTTACTTAGGGTAGACAGGATGTCAGAGAGGCCCCCTCCGATCAGTCAGCTGGTCACATCAAGCCCTAGCACCTATATGATTGTCCCAACTCTATGGCAACACTCCGACCCTTTTATCCTGACTCTGCTAGAAAGCAGTGGTTGAGGGTCTTACTGTCCTGGGTAAGACGTTTAACAACATCTATTGGTGAAGTTCAAATTCTTGAACTTTAGGGAATGTGGAATATCCCTTTATTACAATTACTCCCAGGTCCACCCTGACTCAGAGTAGTAATGTTACAATTCATGAGAGGTTATGAATTGTGAACAGACCTGTAGCTAAGAATTTAAATTAAGGGCTGTTAACTTTGGATCAGGGAGTCTATGGTTGTGACCTTTTGATCCCTTGAAAACGCGCCATGACAGACACATGATAGTTTTGATTAGATTAGATGTGACCTAACTTTGGAAGGAGAAAGACGTGATTGAGATGACCCGGAGGAGAGACAATCAAAAAGTAAAGAAAAAAAAAAGAAAGAAAAAAAACATGGCTTTGTAAAAGAAAAATGCTTGTACATTACTTCTCTACCCATTCAACCTCCCCCCCCAGCCCCTGCCCCTCACGATCCATTTTGACCTACTGCTGCAAAATGGTGAAGATTAAGTCAGTGACACAATGCACCAGTAAGGAAGAGGAAGAAAAAGAAGAAGAATTAAAGAAGAGAAAGAAGAATGAAAGATGAAGAGGAAGAAGAAAAAGAATGAAAGACGAAGAAAAAGAATGAAAGACGAAGAAAAAGAATGAAAGACGAAGAAAAAGAATGAAAGACGAAGAAAAAGAATGAAAGACAAAGAAGAAAAAAAATTTCCAATGATTACATCGTGCAAAATGAGCAAGGACTTGCTTGGCGTGCGATTACATCGTGCAAAATGAGCAAGGACTTGCTTGGCGTGCAAGTCCACCTTGCCTGAGACATCGGAACTGAATGGGTGAACGAGTAGTGGGTGTAGGCATGCAACATCGAAAAGTTAGAGAGGAGAAGGAATGGCCTCTTATAGAAGCGCCTGAGGTATTATGGGTAGGGGTTGGAGATAAAATGTCTGCTTCTCTGAGGGAGGGAGAAAAAAAAAATGGTCATTCAGTCGATAGACTAGAGTGAGCAATGATGTAAATCAAACGAGGAATGAAGGAGAGGTGGAACAGAAAACGGAGGAGTGGAGGAACCGGAAGAGAAGAACAGAGCTGTGAAGGTCACAAGAGAATAGTTGCTGGTTCAATCATGAGCAAAGAGTGTTTGAGACAAAAAACTTGATCAAGAAAAACAAAATCTTGTTAATTAAGTATTAAAAACAAGCAATGCCCAGCACAACTCAGAAGAAAAATTAGCAAGAACAATCCACCCCAAGATAGAATAAACTCTTCCTAATCAAACTGTTATAGGTGATATACCTATAGACTATAGTGGAATGTGCTGACGGTTACTATAAGTAACAGGGTAAATTATGGCTTGAAAGTAAGCCAATGCAAGTCAGCTCATAACTATTTGTCGGACGTATTTCCCACTTCTCTGTACTGTAATTGTCTACTCTTTTGTTAATACATTTTCCTACATTTGTTACCCGTCGTTTTGTTCTTATTTGACCCCTTAAAACCCCACAACACAAACCCACTATGGGAGGCTGGAGACCAACTTTAAGGAAGTCTAGAAAGGAACAAGTCATTGTGTCCCGATTACGCATTAGACATACAAGACTGACACACTCCAATATACTCAAACAAGATCAACAATCACAATGTGAACATGTCAAACACCTTTGACAGTTAAACACTTATTCATGGAATGTAGGTTTTTTGCTCACATCAGAAACTTATTTTAAAGCAAACAATATGAAAGATCTGTTTGAAAATGTCAACATGGAGGATATTCTCTCTTTTGAGGGAAATAAAATTATACCATAGAATATAGACATGAAACAAATCAGTACCATACAACATAACCCCCAATAATGTTAACACATTGTTAAGACCAATTACTAAAAGTATATATATAAATACATAATATGTATTACATCATAACCAGTAGGCATGACATAACCCTGGACGGGTTGATATGCCGTTAAAATCAATAAACAAACAAACAAAGCTGAGTTATTCAACTTTTTGCTTCCTAAAGGCTTTTTTACTGTTTAGTTTAATGACACGAAAAATTATACTAAATTATTCCTTACTTTTAGGATTGAATTAAGTTTGAAAAATATTCTGATTTAATTGGTTTTAATAATAACTAATCAATACCATACAATATAATCCCAATAATGCTAACACATTGTTAAAACCAATTACTAAAAGTATAAATATAAATACACAATATGTATAACTTGTTGGGAATTTATCAACTTAATCCGACAGAAAAAGAGACATATACCTTTTTCTCTCTGGCAAGCAAAGTTATTCATTGAGACATATTCAACATGAGATACCTTCCAATGGATTAACGAGGCAACACATCAGGACTGCTTTTCATAACACAGGGTGTTTAATTTATTTTAAAACAATAACTGAAAACAAATGTCAAAGGGCAAGTAACTCACCTGTACAAAAAATGGATTCTGACCGACTATTATTAGAGTCTGTTGGAATAAATTAGTACTGACAAAAATGAATTTCAACATCACTCCCTAACCGTTAGGCATGATATAACCCAAGACGGGTTGATATGCCATTAAAATCAATAAACAAAAAAAAAAACAAACAAGATAGAAGTCAACTATACAAGATGGTAGCCAGAGCAGAGAGAAGAAGAAGGAGCAATGTTAGAAGTAATGAATCAAGTAAGACTATTTCCTCTCTAATGTATCTCCGTCTCTCTCTCTCTCTCTCTCTATTATATACTCAATGTTTGGCACGTGGTCGAATGGTTTAGGTCGTAGAAATGCAAACAGCTTCGTCGAGTAATTGAACTCTGGTCGACGGGTCCATTTCCTACGACTCTAACCATTCGACCACGTGCCAAACATTGAGTATATAATAGAGAGAGAGAGAGAGAGAGACGGAGATACATTAGAGAGGAAATAGTCTTACTTGATTCATTACTTCTAACATTGCTCCTTCTTCTTCTCTCTGCTCTGGCTACCATCTTGTATAGTTGACTTCTATCTTGTTTGTTTTTTTGTTTGTTTATTGATTTTAATGGCATATCAACCCGTCTTGGGTTATATCATGCCTAACGGTTAGGGAGTGATGTTGAAATTCATTTTTGTCAGTACTAATTTATTCCAACAGACTCTAATAATAGTCGGGTCAGAATCCATTTTTTGTACAGGTGAGTTACTTGCCCTTTGACATTTGTTTTCAGTTATTGTTTTAAAATAAATTAAACACCCTGTGTTATGAAAAGCAGTCCTGATGTGTTGCCTCGTTAATCCATTGGAAGGTATCTCATGTTGAATATGTCTCAATGAATAACTTTGCTTGCCAGAGAGAAAAAGGTATGTCTCTTTTTCTGTCGGATTAAGTTGATAAATTCCCAACAAGTTATACATATTGTGTATTTATATTTATACTTTTTAGTAATTGGTTTTAACAATGTGTTAGCATTATTGGGGATTATATTGTATGGTATTGATTAGTTATTATTAAAACCAATTAAATCAGAATATTTTTCAAACTTAATTCAATCCTAAAAGTAAGGAATAATTTAGTATAATTTTCGTGTCATTAAACTAAACAGTAAAAAAGCCTTTAGGAAGCAAAAGTTGAATAACTCAGCTTTGTTTGTTTGTTTATTGATTTTAACGGCATATCAACCCGTCCAGGGTTATGTCATGCCTACTGGTTATGATGTAATACATATTATGTATTTATATATATACTTTTAGTAATTGGTCTTAACAATGTGTTAACATTATTGGGGGTTATGTTGTATGGTACTGATTTGTTCATGTCTATATTCTATGGTATAATTTTATTTCCCTCAAAAAGAGAGAATATCCTCCATGTTGACATTTTCAAACAGATCTTTCATATTGTTTGCTTTAAAATAAGTTTCTGATGTGAGCAAAAAACCTACATTCCATGAATAAGTGTTTAACTGTCAAAGGTGTTTGACATGTTCCACATTGTGATTGTTGATCTTGTTTGAGTATATTGGAGTGTGTCAGTCTTGTATGTCTAATGCGTAATCGGGACACAATGACTTGTTCCTTTCTAGACTTCCTTAAAGTTGGTCTCCAGCCTCCCATAGTGGGTTTGTGTTGTGGGGTTTTAAGGGGTCAAATAAGAACAAAACGACGGGTAACAAATGTAGGAAAATGTATTAACAAAAGAGTAGACAATTACAGTACAGAGAAGTGGGAAATACGTCCGACAAATAGTTATGAGCTGACTTGCATTGGCTTACTTTCAAGCCATAATTTACCCTGTTACTTATAGTAACCGTCAGCACATTCCACTATAGTCTATAGGGTATATCACCTATAACAGTTTGATTAGGAAGAGTTTATTCTATCTTGGGGTGGATTGTTCTTGCTAATTTTTCTTCTGAGTTGTGCTGGGCATTGCTTGTTTTTAATACTTAATTAACAAGATTTTGTTTTTCTTGATCAAGTTTTTTGTCTCAAACACTCTTTGCTCATGATTGAACCAGCAACTATTCTCTTGTGACCTTCACAGCTCTGTTCTTCTCTTCCGGTTCCTCCACTCCTCCGTTTTCTGTTCCACCTCTCCTTCATTCCTCGTTTGATTTACATCATTGCTCACTCTAGTCTATCGACTGAATGACCATTTTTTTTTTCTCCCCTCCCTCAGAGAAGCAGACATTTTATCTCCAACCCCTACCCATAATACCTCAGGCGCTTCTATAAAGAGGCCATTCCTTCTCCTCTCTAACTTTTCGATGTTGCATGCCTACACCCACTACTCGTTCACCCATTCAGTTCCGATGTCTCAGGCAAGGTGGACTTGCACGCCAAGCAAGTCCTTGCTCATTTTGCACGATGTAATCGCACGCCAAGCAAGTCCTTGCTCATTTTGCACGATGTAATCATTGGAAATTTTTTTTCTTCTTTGTCTTTCATTCTTTTTCTTCGTCTTTCATTCTTTTTCTTCGTCTTTCATTCTTTTTCTTCTTCCTCTTCATCTTTCATTCTTCTTTCTCTTCTTTAATTCTTCTTCTTTTTCTTCCTCTTCCTTACTGGTGCATTGTGTCACTGACTTAATCTTCACCATTTTGCAGCAGTAGGTCAAAATGGATCGTGAGGGGCAGGGGCTGGGGGGGGAGGTTGAATGGGTAGAGAAGTAATGTACAAGCATTTTTCTTTTACAAAGCCATGTTTTTTTTCTTTCTTTTTTTTCTTTACTTTTTGATTGTCTCTCCTCCGGGTCATCTCAATCACGTCTTTCTCCTTCCAAAGTTAGGTCACATCTAATCTAATCAAAACTATCATGTGTCTGTCATGGCGCGTTTTCAAGGGATCAAAAGGTCACAACCATAGACTCCCTGATCCCAAAGTTAACAGCCCTTAATTTAAATTCTTAGCTACAGGTCTGTTCACAATTCATAACCTCTCATGAATTGTAACATTACTACTCTGAGTCAGGGTGGACCTGGGAGTAATTGTAATAAAGGGATATTCCACATTCCCTAAAGTTCAAGAATTTGAACTTCACCAATAGATGTTGTTAAACGTCTTACCCAGGACAGTAAGACCCTCAACCACTGCTTTCTAGCAGAGTCAGGATAAAAGGGTCGGAGTGTTGCCATAGAGTTGGGACAATCATATAGGTGCTAGGGCTTGATGTGACCAGCTGACTGATCGAGAGGGGCCTCTCTGACATCCTGTCTACCCTAAGTAAGGGCCAAAGTGGAGTGTTGCATGTCATGGACTGCTCAGCCACCAGGTTTCTGTCCTTAAGCATCATGGGTTGCCACAGCTAAAAGGTGGCCTCATTGGGGGGGGGCGACTTACCCCTCTGCAGAGGTGCAGTCAGTGTATTCTTCTGACTCATATAGTTATTGTATACTTTTTTATACTATAGTCAGTGTTTAGAATGGTATTAAAATAGTATTAAAATTAAAAATAATCCCATTGTATAGTTATTTCTACTTTTTATAGTATAGTCAGTATTAAAATAGTATTAAAATTATAAATGGTACTATTTTATAGTTGCGTACTTTTTATAGTATAGTCAGTATTAAAATAGTATCAAAATTATAAATGGTACTATTGTATAGTTATCTATACTTTATATAGTATAGTCAGTATTAAAATAGTATCAAAATTATAAATGGTCCTATTTTATAGTTATTTCTACTTTTTATAGTATAGTCATTATTAAAATAGTATTAAAATTATAAATGGTACTATTTTATAGTTATTTATACTTTTTATAGTATAGTCAGTATCAAAATATTATTAAAATTATAAATGGTACTATTTTATAGTTGTGTACTTTTTATAGTATAGTCAGTATTAAAATAGTATTAAAATTATAAATGGTACTATTTTATAGTTATTTCTACTTTTTATATAGTCAGTATTAAAATAGTATCAAAATTATAAATGGTACTATTTTATAATTATTGTATACTTTTCATAGTATAGTCAGTATTAAAATAGTATTAAAATTATAAATGGTACTATTTTATAGTTATTTCTACTTTTTATAATATAGTCAGTATTAAAATAGTATCAAAATTATAAATGGTACTATTTTATAGTTATTTCTACTTTTTATAGTATAGTCAGTATTAAAATAGTATTAAAATTATAAATGGTACTATTTTATAGTTATTTCTACTTTTTATAATATAGTCAGTATTAAAATAGTATCAAAATTATAAATGGTACTATTTTATAGTTATTTCTACTTTTTATAGTATAGTCAGTATTAAAATAGTATTAAAATTATAAATGGTACTATTTTATAGTTATTTCTACATTTTATAGTATAGTCAGTATTAAAATAGTATTAAAATTATAAATGGTACTATTTTATAGTTGTGTACTTTTTATAGTATAGTCAGTATTAAAATTGTATCAAAATTATAAATGGTACTATTGTATAGTTATTGTATACTTTTATAATCAGTATAATATGAGTCCATGTTTTAATTCAATATCAATCATTTATTTGTAATTAAAAACGTAACAATTAGAAAAGCAGAAACTGTTGTTATAAGAGATGTAGTGAACAATGCCAAAAGACTTGTTACTTTGGAGTGAACTTATACATATTCATAAGTGATAATAATAGCTACTGGCAAACTGAGCCTAAAATGCGTTTTTGACAAAATGACTTTAGCCCCCCTACAGAAAATAATTTACCAAAAATCAGGGAATTATCGGATTTTAATGAAATTTTCAGTGTTTATTTATCAATAAATGATCTTTATAATACATTATTTATTTTATTTCAAAACTTTCTCATTTTTTTCAGGTCACTTAATTTTGACCCCCCTTATGTTGGGGGCGTAAAATGTTTTGCGAGTTGGTCATTTTCAATACTAATTACAGTATAAATAAAGAGATAAAAGACCGAAGTTATGAATAGAAACAAAATTTTTTTACGGTTGTTGTTTTTATGAGAAAATAAGTACCGAAAATCGAAAAATAAATGTAAAAAAATAAATAATTATTTTTTTGAGATTTCTTTTTATTCATTTCGATAATTATTTAATTGGCTATTATTTTATAAAAGAAAAAATTATACATCGATGTTTTTTCTGCTTAAAAAGGGAGGGGGTACATTTTCAATAGAATTTTTCTTCAAACTTATTACTTTTTGCGCCTAAAATAAGGTTTGTATTAAGTAGATATTTATTCCTAGAATCTAAAAATATAACATTTTAAACTTAAAATCCAAATATTTTTATTTTAAATGAATTTTATATATTAATTTTTCATAGCAAAAATACTAAATTAAAGTTTTGAAATAAAATAACTGATGCATTATAAAATTCATTAATTGATAAATCAATACTGAAAATTTCATTAAAATTACCTGATTTTTGGTAAATTTTTTTTGCAATCGCGAATGTTACAGTAAAATTGTAAACAAGCACTTAAAACCATCGTAAAAGGGGCTGAATGGCAGATCGCGTCGAAATTGACCAAAAGAAATGGTTTTAAATCTTTTAAAAATAAACTGCATATATAATGATATTTTTCTTTTTTTAATGATGGTTATTATGTTACTACTTATCGATTTAGACAAAGTTTGACCTTAAATAATAGATTTAATTATTTCTAATTCACTTTTAAAATTCCTAGCAGACGACAAAAATGCCTATGCCTAGATAATAATATTAAGGACTTGAACCTGCGCATACGCATGAATCCTATTACAAATGGCTAAAAACATCAAAAATCAGGGAATTGTCCAATTTTATAATATTTTCTGCACTTTATTCATCAATGGTGGAACGTTAGAAAAAAAAAAAATGTCTCCAATTTAAAATATTAAACGCTAAAAAAATCCATGGTGTTACTATGTTTATTTGTTTTCAATTTTATCTTATAATTATCTTCAAGAATATAAATCAAATCTTCATTATTTATGCTCAAAAATCAAGATCTGGTGATAGTTAATGTGTTTACTTTGCTGTTGTAGCGATTGTCTTCCCTTGTTGGGATGGGGTTGAGAGTGGGAAAGGGTCATCTTCTCTTGCTGCTAGGGTTTGCCACTAGAGGGGGCGTTGCAACCTGGCTATTTAAACACAGCTCGGGAAAACAAACTCTCTCTTTCTCATCTGGGATCTCCAGACATGCACTAGTTTGTTTGGACTTGGGGGGCAAGGCCCCTTCAACTATAGGCCTATACATGTGCCTTTATGCTGCCCCTATCATACTCTATCCTCATAGAGGTGTTTGGCTCACCAGCTTTTTATATAGCCATGAACATGCACGCCTTCTTTGTATTTGAATGGGTTAGAGTTCTATAACCAGCCAAGAAAAAAAAAATTTTTCATTGTCAAGAGTCTTTTAGCGCTATTGTTGGTGGTTGTACCAGAGTTTGATCACCTCTGATAGGGTCAGCAGGGCAAGGGAAGTCTGATGTTGAAAGACCTGAAACTTCCCAATGAACCCTGTGGATTACATCACTGACGACGATCACCAGCGCCCCAAATGTAGGAGCGTATATTTAAAGACTCTCTCATGTCTGCATGGAGAAGCCTACCATGTGGTTCTTGTATGAAGTAAGTGATAACCTTTAGATTAAGAGACTCTTAAGATTTCCCGTTGGTAAGCAAGTAATTTCAGATGAAAGAATACGAGAACGACAGATAAAGAAACATATATTCAAAAGGTACAAAAAGGGTTGCAAATTTGTGGCATTTCCTAGCCAGACTTATCTTGCTGAGGGTGAGGTAAAGGTAAAGGTTGCACTGGATAAAACCACTCACTGGTTGACAAGGTAATGGGAGCACTTGAAAATCGCATCTCTTGGGTTGAAGGACCCTACAATAAGGTAAAGGTGAGCGCTGGAATATTATTCCACTTGCTGGTTGACTGTCAACACGATAAGTGCTGAGGGTGAAGGGAGTGCTTGATAAAGCGACTCTCCTGGTTGATAGCCCCTCGATAAGTGACTTTTGTCAAGGAGTTTAATTTTGGCGCCAATATCGTATATTGGCAATTCGCCCTCTGGTGCCAGGGGGAGATAACTATAATTTTTCTAAGATGTGGGTCTTTCATCTCTCTGTTTAACTCTTGACTCTTCAAGGACCCTTTTTTTTCTTTAGGACTTTTGTCCTAGCAGTTTTGTATTGTATGTTAAAGATTGCTCAGACAATAAAGTTTGTATTTGTTACATTATAACTCTTTGTTGAAATTTGTTGTATTTATTTACCTGCGTTTGGAGGCTTTTCTGAGGCCTCCTAACATATTATAAGAAGTGGTGTTAGCTACTGAAGCTAAAAAGCACTTTAATTCTTATATTGTTAATTGTTTTATTATTATAGTTTTAGCTGGATATACACACACACATACATACATACATACAACAGCCCTTTATAAAAAAATTAATGTCTCCTATTTAAAATATTAAATGCTAAAAAAATCCATGGTGTTACTATTTTTATTTGTTTTTAATTTTATCTTATAATTATCTTCAAGAATATAAATCAAATCAGCATTATTTTTGCTCAAAAATCAAGATCTGGTGATAGTAAATGTGTTTAGAAGTGTTAAGAATATAAATCAAATCAGCATTCATAGATAGATAAGTCAAGGTACGACTGTATTGCAAAAATTTTGGATCGCCCTCGTGTTTCAAAATCCAAAAATGTAAAAAATAAATGCCACAAGTTTGCAACCTTTTTGTACCCTTTGTATATATGTTTCTTTATCTTCAATTGTTGTTCACGTCTTCTTCATCCAAAATTACTAGCTTACAACTGGGAAATTATAAGAGTCCCGAAATATCTCTTAGTATTTCAAAATTCTAAAATAAACCTTTCAATAATTTTTCCATATATAACAAATATGTATTTCAAAATCCTAAAATCTAAAAAATAAATGCCACAAATTTGCAACCTTTTTGTACCCTTTGAATATATGTTTCTTTATCTTAATTGTTGTTCACATCTTCTTTCATCCAAAATTAAAGCTTTCAATAATTTTACCATGTATAACAAATACGTATTTCAAAATCCTAAAATGTAAAAAATAAACGCTAAAAGTTTGCAACCTTTTTGTACCTTTTTGAATATATGTTTCATTATCTACAATTGTTGTTCTTATCTTCTTTCATCTGAAATTACTTTCTTACTACAAAATCCTAAAATAAAAGCTTTCAATAATTTTTCCATATATAACAAATAAGTCACACTTTATTATCATAACAGTACATGAAAAGACCACAAAAATTAATTCTATTTGTGCCTGTTAGGTTTTTCTTTTTTCATTTTTTTTTCTTCTTCTGTAATTCTTCTCTGATAATTGGAGAATCATTGGCCAGAAATCCCCAGGAGGTGCATACAGCCTAAACAAGACACCTGCCGGAGAACTCGTTACCCATAACGTTGGGAAATTTTGTTGTCTTTAATAAATTAAGAAAATAATAATGTTTCTTTCATTTTGTTTTTTGTCATTTTTGTTTTTTTTTTTTTTTGTTTTGTTTTTGTTTTTGATAATGACTTTTAATAGTTTTTTTTTTCTTTGTTTTTGTTTTTGTACTTTTCTTGTCATGGTTTTGAATAGTATTAAAAATCTTTTTCTTTTTTTTATATATCAGTCCAGATAAAAAAGACGGCAAGGTTAACCCAAATCCAAACATTTTCAGACTATTTTTGATGCAAGTATCATTGGGGAATAAGAACATAAAAACTTTTAACTTACGATGTTGGTTTGTTTTACAGCATAACAACCCCTCTTTTTGGGTCATTTAATGCCGAATCAAGTAATTTTTTGATAAACCAAGGACACGGGTTGCTTACAGTACCTGCTGTTGTTTAAGTGGTCACCCAATTAAGTATTAAATAGGCTCATTGCTGCTTAACTTTGATGTAGTGGGAACTGGTGCTTTCAGCAAGAACAAATAGGGGGAGGAGGAGTTTGTTTTGTTTTATGGCATATCAAGCCTTTTCAAGTCATTTAATGTTGAATAGTTATTTTTTTATAAACAAAGGACTCGGGTTGCTTACAGTACCTGCTGTTGTTTAAGTGGTCACCCAATTAAGTATTGAATAGGCTCATCGCTACTTAACTTTGGTGATCTTAGTGGTAACTGGGTCTTTCAGCATGACTTGACTATAATCAGATAGATAAATAGGTTGGTTGTTTGGTTTTACGACATATCAACCCTTTTTGGGTTATTTAATGCTGAATCAAGTCATTTTGATAAACAAAGTACTCAGGTTGGTTGGTTGGTTGTTTTTTTATGGCATATCAACACTTTTTGGGTCATTTAATGCTGAATCAAGTCATTTTGATAAACAAAGGACTCAGGTTGGTTGGTTGTTTTGTTTTATGGCATATCAACCCTTTTTGGGTTATTTAATGCTGAATCAAGTCATTTTGATAAACAAAGGACTCAGATTGCTTACTGTACCTGCTGTTGCTTAAATGGTCACCCAATTAAGTATTGAATAAGCTTATTGCTGCTTAACTTTGGTGATCTTGCAGGAACTGGTGCTTTCTGTATGGCTTGATCATATTCAAGAAATTAAATTATAATAATGAAATTATGATTTTTTTGTGTACAGTGCTCAGGTGCACCACAACTCCTCAAAGTCTCATGTCTAGTACATAGATAATGTATTAGTGTCAGGAACATGAATAGCTTACAGTAATAATATATATGTGTGTGTGTGTGTGTGTGTGCATGCATATATGTGTGGATGGGGTATCAGTTATAGTGTTGATGGATTACAGGAAGCATGGAGGCTTTGAAAGATGCAGTGGTTCAGCAGCCTACAACGGATGCAGGCAGTTTATTCCAAATTGTAGTTTATCAAAACTTTTCTCGTTCCCCAGTGATGCTTGCATTAGTAAAAATATGGTCTAAAAATAGTTCGACTATGGATTATTCTTAGCGTGCTTTTAAACTGGACTTTACTGTTTATTTAAAAAATTTTTTTTTTTTTTTTAGAAGAAATTTTATTTTTTATTTTTTTTTTTTTAAATAAATTCGTTTCTTTGTTTTCATTGAATTCATTCATGTGTAACTGGCCTTGACAATTTCAGATAAAAAGAAAATGCCAGTCAGCTGTTATTTCCAATATGAAATCCAGATTATGATTTAATCTTAGGCTTGGAGAAAAAAAAAAAAAAAAAAAAATTAACTTTTTCTCTCCTTCCCACGGTCAAGTCTTACAACCCCTCCCCCAACCATAACTTCATATATTTTTTAATAATTTTTTTCACTGACATGTAATTTGCATATATATATTATTTTTTTCTTCTTTTTTTTTTTTTTTTTTGGTATATTTGCGGAGTTCTGTCCTGGCCTCCTGCCTCAAAAAGCCGCTAGCCGGTGGCTGCTGAAAAAAAAAACACCAGCTACGGTTGAAGTCCGTAGCCGAAGTGGTGTCACTTGAAAAAAAAAACTAGGGTTTAGGGTTAGTATACAGGGTGACCCAGAAAAAAACAGAACCCACAAATTTTGTAATAAAACTGTTAATTTTAACTAGGGGGGTTTAAGGTGTAGGGTTGGGTTTTCGGGGAAAAATACCCTAAGTTGTTTTTTTTTTTTTTTTTTTTTTTAAGTGACACCGCTTCGGCTACGGACTTCAATCGTAGCTGGTGTTTTTTTTCAACAGCCACCAGCTAGCGTTTTTGAGGCAGGAGGTCGGGACGGAACTCCGCGAAGAGTACCTTTTTGTTTTTCTTTTTGATTAAATATTTTTATTTTAAAACTTAAGTATATCTGTTGTCGTTTATTTCTTTCTTTCTTTCTTTTTTAAAAAAAAAAACTTTCAAATGTAATCGTTTCCGGTGCAAAAACACAGTTGTCTCCCTTTTCTCGTTTTGTCACTTTGTTTTGTTCTGTAACTCGTCGGACATCTTTCGCGTTAAAAAAGTTGTTTTTTCTTGTCTTCCGCAGTTCAACAACGTTGACGATATAATACCTTTATGTACAAAGTTATATCCTTATTATTATTTTTTTTAAAATGTCTTCTATGATCAAGGATGCGGCCAGGGCTCATCTGGATATGGTGGGGGGTCTCCCTGTGGAATCATATTCTGCATATCCAATGTTGACATTGGTGGAGCTGCAAAAGAAATAGAAAAAAAATAAAAACAATGCAGTCTATGAATTAATGCATACATCTTATAATAGAGATAGTGTGTTTGTCTGTAACCAAAACTATATCACTACTCGAGTCAAAATTCCCTTAGTATAAAGAAATCTGAGGTATGGGTTATCGTCCTTGTCTACGAGCCTCTCTATCGAACCAACCAATCACGGGCCAGCATACTTTAGCAGCAAAGCCAAAGAGGCAAATTCTTTCCCTTTTTTTTCTGATCGACCAGCATCGGAGTCAGACGTCAAAAAGGACCTCTCTCATAACTTTCTGAACGACCAGAGTAGCCATAGCAAGGGACTTCAATAATTCATCAGGATTTCAGATAAGTGGTTTATTATATGTATAATATTCCGCAGACAAACCAAAGTTTGCAACCATTATTATGTATGCCAGTAATACATGTCTATTCCCATTCTAAGTTTGTTTTCGTTTTATTATTTTGACTAGTCTGTCACCATTCGTGGTTTAAATCACCACATTAGTTTTTTACATCACATTCCATGATTTTATTTTTATTTAAACCTCAATTATTAATAATTATACACATGGATCTCTCTGAATGTTTGAGATGAGGCTTGATGATTAGTATATCTGCATTATTCGGACTATTGTCCCCATCTTCATTGTTATTTTTACAATGTTTTGGACAACCTCAATTATTAATAATTATACACATGGATCTCTTTGAATGTTTTGAGATGAGGCTTGATGATTAGTATTATCTGCATTATTCGGACTATTGTCCCATCTTCATTGTTATTTTTACAATGTTTTGGACAACTCAATTATAATAATTATACACATGGATCTCTTTGAATGTTTGAAGATGAGGCTTGATGATTAGTATTATCTGCATTTTCGGACTATTGTCCCCATCTTCATGTTTTATTTTTACAATGTTTTGGACAACCTCAATTATTAATAATTATACACATGGATCTCTTTGAATGTTTGAGATGAGGCTTGATGATTAGTATTATCTGCATTATTCGGACTATTGTCCCCATCTTCATTGTTATTTTTACAACGTTTTGGCTGATATGCCCTCCGGCCTTCTTCAGGTATTTCTTGTCGGACTATGGGATCACCATTATCCCCGGTGTTGACGAATATATACATGGAATACTTTGAAGAGATGGCCTTAGGATCTACACCACTAAAGCCATCAATGTGGCTTAGATACGTAGATGACACATTCATTCTCTGGCCCCATCAGGAAGATGTTCAAATACTAATGGATCATGTGAACTCAATCTATCCATCTATACAGTTCACTATGGAGAAGAACAAGACAACAAATCGTCCTTCCTAGATGTGTTTATAACTCGCACAGAGCAAGGATTCAGTTCATCCGTGTATCGTAAGCCTACCTTCACTGGACAGTATCTCAACTCAATTACCCGTTAGCTACTGAAGTTAAAACAACCTTAATCCTTATACTAGTCAAAGGCGCGTGGGCTAATGGTTAGTCGTAGGAAATGGACTCGTCAACCCAAGTTCAATTTCTCGACGAAGCTGTTTGCATTTTACATAGTGCTAATACCCTTGGGAAATAAATAAATCTGAATTTCCCTCCAGCTAAGTGTAAATAGCAGGGCAGATTTGCCTCTCTCTAACTCCATCATGGCTACAGTAACCGCAGGGTCTAGGAGAAGG
>CM042176.1:17628223-17691905 GCA_023376005.1 Doryteuthis pealeii | reverse complement strand
CGCACTACTCTTCGTCCGGAATGCTACACCTTAGGTACCCCCCCCCATCACAGTAATCTGATTGGTTAGTGTCTGCCATAAATACTGAATAATGTAGAGGTACAATTGCCTACTACTCAAACACCTACTATTACTACAACACACCAGCTATGATGACCTAAGGTCGAAACTAGTTGATAATAATAATTATAATAAAACATTTACCTAAATTTTTTTTTTTTCAAGAGTGTTCACTTTATGCTCCAACCATCATATTTACGTCACATATACCTTGATACCATTCTTCCATGAATTTCAAATCTTTTCTCTATTACTACAACACACCTGCAAGTGTACCTCACTACTACTACTACTACTTCTAATGTATCCAGGTAAGGGATATATCACTCGGCAAATGCAGCTTCAATCGATACTTTTATGACACCTTTTATATTTACTTTGTGGTTTATTGTTTTATTTTTGTAGTTTTAACTGGATATCCACTAATACGTACATATGAAAAAGAAAGGAGAAAAATTGTTTTATGGTTCAAAAGATTAAAATTGACATCCATAAATAAAAACTATTCCACTCACTACAGGAAACTGAGATTTTGTTAATGTAAAAACAATGATTAAATTGAACTGATTAGATAAAAAAGAAATTGCCTGAGAACAAAAAAAACAAAAACAAATATAAGTGATATATATATATATATATATATATATATATATAAAATAAACAAACATCCAAAAATCTTATTCACTTCGCCGAAGGGCATTCGGGCTGTTTGTTGTTATTATTCTCTCAATAACGCCCCCTTACCTATTATGGTAGAGGCGCGTAGTATCGCTTGACAAGCTTAATTCCGCTAGGATGGTCAGCTGTGTACTGTGGCCGAGGCGATAAAAGTGTTTCACTAGTGTTTCACTGCGTCTGCTGAAGTCCCGGTTTCGATTTCTGTCGGAGGGAAATCGTTAGTATATACCGCTGATGAGACTTAATAAAGTCGAAACAGTCTGTACGGTATTCTACACATCGAGCCATCCTTTACTGGGATTACACTTGTCAAGTTTATTTTCTATAAGAAAAAGTATCGAATTTTATGCGATACATGCGTTGTAAGTGCCTTCAAGTAAAAATTTAATATATACTTTATCAGCAACGTTTCTAAATAAACAAACATCCAAAAATCTTATATATATATATATATATATATATATATTGGAGTATATGTGCTTAATTGAAGTCATACGTAATTTTTGAAAATTAATTAGTTAATTATTAATGAATTTAGGCGGGCATATATGTTCAAATGTAAGGCTATGCCAGCCTAAATTCATTAATAATTAACTAATTAATTTTCAAAAATTAGGTATGACTTCAATTAAGCATATATCCTCCAAAACTTGTCAGCTAAAAAGCCATATCAAATAAACACATTGTTTACTTACTCTCTCTCTCGCTATATATATATATATATAAGTGGTAAATGAAAAAAGAAAAAAAACAACACCTAAACAAAGCCCGAGGTTAAACATTGTGTTTATGGTAATTTTCACCTTTAGTTGGCTAAATTCCTAGCATAAAATTGTGTGAGTGAAATGAACTTAATTCTTATTAAGAACACATTTTATGATATTTTTGTGTTAAATCATGCAGTTGTATTGTTTTCAAAAAGTTTCTAAGATTTGTGTATTTCACACAGACTTTCAAAATGGCTACCGGCTTGTTTCAAAGCGAAAGTCAAAGGAGGTTACTCTAATTGCCTTATTTGCTAGGAATTTAGCCAACTAAAGGTGAAAATTACCGTGTTTATACAAAATAAAGATGAAGACAAGAGTCCGAAATATTAAAATTATTCAGAGTTATTCCCCTTGAATAAAAAAACAATGACAACAGCAATGTGGCAATGATTTTTTTATATTTTATTTTATTTACTTTATTAATTTCTCGGCTAGAATACTCAGAAGAGTCCTGGAGACCTGAGGAGACTTGTTGTTACTCAGCCTCCAGTTAACCACCGGCTATGGAAGGTGTGAAAAACTCCATAATACTAATCTATATATTAAGACTTGTGTTCTTTAAAAGTACGACCGTTATCATCTTGCAACACCCTCTGCTTAAAAATGAGACCGTTCAAATCGTCCAGGATGAAATCTAATCTATATATTAATACTTGTGTTCCTTAAAAGTACGACCGTTATCATCTTGCAACACCCTCTGGTTAAAAATGAGACCGTCCAAATCGTCCAGGATGAAATCCAATCTATATATTAATACTTGTGTTCCTTAAAAGTACGACCGTTATTATCTTGCAACACCCTCTGGTTAAAAATGAGACCGTCCAAATTGTCCAGGATGAAATCCAATCTATATATTAATACTTGTGTTCCTTAAAAGTACGACCGTTATCATCTTGCAACACTATGATTAAAATTCAATGAACAACAATGTTGGCAATGAGTTAGTTTTTGTAATCTGAACATTAGCTACATAAATGAAAGTAACCTCCCCTTGTTTATTTCACTTTGAGGAAGCCTTATGTTTTGGTCGGCTATTTTCATTTTACCATAATCAATACAACTGCATGTTTTAACACGAAAATATCATAAAATGTGTTCTTAAAATTTCATTTTAAATAATGTACCAGCACAATTAAGAACATATTTAATGATATTTTCGTGTTAAAACATGCAATTGTATTGATTCGAATAAATTCGTATTTTCAGTGTAGATTTACGGTGAAATGAAAATGGCCGAACAAAACATATGGCTTCCTGAAAGTGAAAGAAACAAGGAGAGGTTACTTTTATTCATGTAGTTAATGTTCAAATTACTAGTTTTTTTTTAGTTTTTTTATTTACTTTATTCATAGTTTAATCTCCTTAGGATGTGAAAGAGAAAAAAAAATTAAATGTTGTTTTATGGTTTAAAGGATTAAAAACAACATGCATTGATAAAACTCTTCCGCTCACTGCAGGTGACTGGGATATATTTTGTAGATCTAAAAATAATGAATAAATAAATTTGAATGATTAGATAAGAAAAAAATGCCATAGATATATATATAATCCAAAAATCCGGAGATGAAATCTTCCTTTAGGCATAGAAGTATTTTTAAAAGTGTCGTAGTTTGCAGAGCTCAATGTGTGCTCTTATTGTCAGAGTCACAGAGCAAAAATATAAGTAAAAAATATAACAGAAGATTTAGATTTTTAGCATTATAGCCTATTTCAGGAAGCCTAGACAAAATTTCTAATGTTTCCAATCTTCAGATGTGAATGATATATATATTTATCTTTGAAAAAGGAAGGAAAAACTCAACACCGTTATTCCATAATAAATTTATTTCAACCAAATTTTTGGTCGAAATAAATTTATTATGGAATAACGGTGTTGAGTTTTTCCTTCCTTTCAAAGATAAATATTGCTCTGTATATAATCTAAAAAGTTTATTATACATTGAGCTCTCTATAGTGATTTAAAGATTCACTGTATTTATACATACTGGATCATACAATAATAATAATACAGTGTGTCTTAGAAATCACATATAGAATCATCCCTTACTACCAAGTTTGGATACCTTATATATATATATATATATTTTAAAAAATGGAGATTTGGTGTGTCTAACCAAAACTACATTAATGCCTATGTCACAATACCCTCAGGAATTGCATAAGTTTATCAATGAGTATTTAATTTATGGGCAAAGTTATATCTATACATAGAATAAATCTTATTTATTAATGATATCGATGCAAATCCGAGTTAGATTTACCTCAAAACAGCCGGTGTTAAAAGAACAAAAAAATAAAAGAAACAAAAAACAAAAGCAAAAGACCTTGCCCCTAAAAAAAAATTTTAAATTTTAAAAAATAGAAAAGCAAAGATTAATAAAAGTATTATTTAGACTAGCAAGAATAGGTGCCCTCCATAACATGGTCGGTTTTGAGGTAAATCTAACTCAAATTTTCATAGAGACATCCTTAATAAGTAAGATTTATTCTATGCATAAATATGACTGACTATAAATTAAATAATTATTGATAAACTTCCGTAATTCCTGAGGGTATTCTGACATAGGCATTGACATATTTTTGTTTTTAATAAATGTGGTGGAAAAGTATTTACTGATATACTGGAAGTAACAAGAAGCCATTTTTAGATGAGTTAAATAGAGAAAAGAATGTGTTTAAAAAATTGAGTACCCATCAAAAATGAATAAAAGAAAACGTCTTTGGCATAAAATAACCCAACAAGGGTTGACATGCCGTAAAATCCAACCAACCGAAAGAAAAAGAAAAAAAAAAGACAGAGATAGAAAACATTGAATTAAAGATTTGAAAAGAAAGAAAAAAAATAAAAAAAATAAAAAAAAAAGATTTTTCTATTTTTTCCCTTCTACATTAAATAATAATAATAATAATTATCCCAGCAAGAAGACCAGACCTAGTGTTGATTAACAAAACAGAAAGAACTTGTCAACTGGTGGATTTTGCAGTTCCAGCAGATCACAGGGTGAAAATGAAGGAAAAAACGAAAAGATAGACAAATACCTGAACCTTGCCAGAGAACTAAAAAAACTATGGAATATGAAAGTCAAAGTGATACCAATTATAGTTGGTGCACTTGGAACGGTCCCAATAAACTTGGAAAAAAGACTGGAGGATCTAGATATCAGAGGAAGAATTGAGACCATCAAGAATACTACATTGCTGCAATCTGCCAGAATACTCAGAAGAGTCCTGGAGATCTGTGGAGACTTGTTGTCACTCAGACTTCAGTGAAATACCACCAGCTAACACTGATGTGAAAAACTCAAAAGTAAAAATAAAAGAATCTTTGATCGTAACATATAAAAGTTAGCAGAGTGACCTATTGTCAGTATCAGCCAGAAGACGAGTATATATATATATATATATATATATATATATATATATATATAAAATCACAACTTCCGAGCTTGCATGTATGCCCCCACTCTAATTACTTAAAAATCCTCATGGAAAATATATATATACTGCACAAAAATACTCCAAATACTCAAAGCTCTATACATCAAACAATATAAACCACCCTTAAAATTTTTATATTAATGGGTACCTTTTTTTTTTTTTTTTTTTCTAGACGGTTATTGTAAAAACAGATTTTGAATTCAGGATTGTTGAAATTCAAATCTGAACTGTTAGGTGATTGATGTACCATAACCTCGAGCTGACCCAACTCCTTCCAGTTATGAAAACTGGTGGGAACGGCAGGTTCAGTTAGCTTAGAATCAGTTAAGCCATGACACGTCTGAACGTAGACATGGGCTTGTGCTGTATACCCAACATTGGATATATAATTTTTAATGTTTCTTCTCTTGAATGGTCCAAATATTTTGAAGATAAAAACCAGTAGTCATGACTTGTTTTTAGTTATGTTAAATTTCAATTGATTTAATGGTACCTTTGTTGGGTTGTCTTTCCTTTGCCTGGAAGAGTTATCTTCCCGTTTTTTTACCACCAGGGGTTTTTGGTATTTAAGCGCCTGTTTCAAACTCTCCTCTTCTCCGGGAACTCACACACATGGGTTAGACATTTATGTCTACACCTTCTCGTGTGGGAACTTCGGTCCCCATTACAGCCACTAGTAAGTGACTTTAGTCTATGGACTCTCCATAACTAAACATCTTCTCTTGGAGTCAAATGCTGGTGCCCATATAGAATTTTAAATCCTCATCATCAAATCGTGCTGTTGGCACAGATATCCATACCAATCTCTCTCCATCTGTCCCTATCATTTTCTTAGAGGTTTAATGAATTTCATATTTATTAAAGTAAGCATTAAGTTAATTGAATAATTTCATTTAATTTTTAAAGATCAAAATTATGATTTAGATTAATTAAAATTAAAAAGCTATTTTTGATAATATTTATTCTACAATTACATTAAATAATATTTTTTGCATCTGAGGTAGAGCACCACTCCTACCATCAGATCTTCACTTTACTGCTAAGATCCAGTCTGTGCTACTCATGTGCTGAGTTAGGGAAGGCCAATATCAAACCTAGGAACCTTGTGGTTGCTAGGTAAATGCTCTACCAACTGCGCTAAACCACCAGAACATATACAATACTAATGCAATATCATTTAGGGTAGGTCGATTTTTGCTTTTTTAAAAAAAATATCAAATTACATGAAATACCGAAAGTTTTGTATTGGTCTATTAAGTACTGATACCAAAAATTAAATCTTGGACTTGTACCAAATTTTGAGGAAATAGCATCAAAGATCGTAGACAAAAAAATGCACTGAAACCCCCCCCCCAAAAAAAAAAAAAACTAACCTTCTGGCTACATGCTGAGTAGTGACACACTTATGTATTTACTTCTTATTTTTTGAATAAAGAATTTGGAGTGAGTACATGAGTGTGCTCACTTCAAATATTTCAGCACCACTTTTCATTACACACTAGGTGTGCGTCTTTATTTACAGAGACTGACTGAAAAGGGTCAAAAGAGCAAGTAACTCACCCTGTACAAAAAATGGGTCTGGAGCAGATAACTTCTGACCCGACTATTATTACAGTCAGTTAGTTTAACAAACCCTGGCGAATATGAATTTCAACAATTCTGTTAAGTAATTCTTATTATGTTAGTATAGCATTTATTCTAAGACTAACAGCAACAAATAAATGAATTAAAACTTCGAACGTAGTAGTGCACGACTGTGTTTGGAATTGCAGAATGAGATCAGAAGCGAGTGGGGAGATTGAACTCGCATTCTTCTGATCGTGAGTCGTGGCCCGACGCATGGGAATGACTAAACTATCCAGAGTGGCCAGGATGTGAAGGATTGACGCGTGCTGATTAGTGTCGCACATGCTGGTCAGAGGAAGGAGCCCGGATGAACACTGTAATTGTGTATTTATTTGACCAGCCCTCAGAAACCAGAAAGAAAGCTTGCAGTAGCATTTTGGCTGTGGTGACGAGTGGACGAGAGACAAGAACTTTTGATAGTATTGGTGAGAAGAGTGCAGCATTGTTGGGAGAGTAAAATCGTCGGAGTTAACTGTGCCCTCCAGAGAACATTCATATTACAAGCAGATAACTTCTGACCCGACTATTATTACAGTCCGTTAGTTTAACAAACCCTGGCGAAAATGAATTTCAACAATTATGTTAAGTAATTCATCCAACAGTTCCCCCAAAATGCCCTCTTAAATTCTTATGTTAGTATAGCATTTATTCTAAGACTAACAGCAACAAATAAATGAATTAAAATTAGAGTTCAATTCTAACGGTTTATTTAACAACAAATCAATGACTAACAATATAAACGTTGTTCCTATGTATAGAGTTAAGTTTGAGAGACTTACCAGTGTGATGGGGAGGAATTTGAGGATATCTAGTATCTTCGATTTTAGTCGATTCTCGGAGATCCTTTCTGGTCGGCTCCTCCTGGAAGTGGTTCGAAAATGTCTGAACCTGGCGCCAAAACTTCTGGGCGCATCACGTGATCGCCGTTTCCAATCACAGAAAGACTTCCTCACACACAGGAATAATAAAAAGATTTACGGATTCGAAGGAGCTTTTATTTCTCCATAGTTGAAGGCAAATTGTCGGACAAAGAAGAACAAACACAAAAGTAAGTGCAGACAATGTATTGACATAAAATTACATAAAATGTTGCAAATTTATTGGTATTTGCTACCAGACTCATCTGTGGAGGGATTTCCTGTAGTACTGGAGATAACAGTTTTCTTCTCGTCGGTGGGAAATGTAGTTAAGACGCTTCATCTCGGTAGTTGTTTTCCTTTGGTCAGTGTGCGTTCATACCGGCCTTTTCTGTAGTATGCTGGTACGCGGCCTTAGACGGAATCTGGTTGTAAGGTCCTCGTGATAAATGGACCCTGTTTTGGAGCTTGGTAATGAGAGCTTGGTCTGTGAGAGAACGTTAGTTTTACGTCTCTCCTCCAGTAACGGTTCCTTTATAAGTAGGCCCTGATTTTGGGCTAAGTGAGAGAGCGTGTCTTTTGACGTCTCTCTCCAGTAACAGATCCTTGATAAGTATGTCCGACAGGGATGAGGGCCTACAGACTAGTGCTGGGGTTTTGATTCTCGCGCCAATATCCCATTGAGGATGTGTCCCCCTAGTGGCAGGGGAAGATAATTCAGATGGAATTTCTGACAATAAACGTATTTCACTGAACCAACATTCTTTTTCTTATTTCTAAAATCATCCAAATTAATCTTTAATCTTTTTTTAAATTCTCAAAATTTGTTAGTAATATTTGTTAGTTATAATAAATGAATAGAAAATCCGTCGGGTTGGACAGCCGGATCTCTCCATCGAAAAAAGACCTTCTCCCAGCTTCTCCTGACCAAGTCCTTGTCGCCTGCAACAATCTTTTCTAGCAGTCCTTCGCCAAAGCTAACTCGCCTCTTGTTCCTTCTACGTCAGTGCCTTCGTCAGCAAGACTGGAACACAATGCCTTGGTGTGTTAAGGCAGGCCTTAAATAATCATACTAAAATCCCACATCCGGGTCAATCGCCCAGTGTAGTAATTTACATGCGCGCCAACGACATAGTCCGACATCAAGCCACGACTCACAATCAGGAGGATGTCAGTTCAATCCCCCTAAAAGTCCGCTACACTCATCCCTGATCTCATTTTGCACGCCAGACATATTCGTGCACGCTTTGAGCTACTACGTACGTGATTTCTCTCACCACATTAGTTTACAATTACATAAAGTGAGAAAGGAAATAAAGAAATTATATGCACGTATAAAAATTGTGTTCTTTATTCCTACACAGAGGAACAGAAAACATCGGTTCATTTGCTATTTTTCCAGTCACACATTTTCTATTCTTTTGGCCAATAAACTACCCTTTTTTAATTAAACAAAAAAAAAGGGTAAATTTAAATAAAAAAATTGGTTAATGATACTAGCAAATATATGCACCCTCCCGGTGCAAGTATTTAAGTTTTAATGTAATAAAATATTGTATTAAATTAGAAAGGCTAATTAAACTAAATAAGAATACAGATAAAAAGATTTGAAACAGAGGGAGTATAATAAAAGATTTGAAACAGAGGGAGTATAATAAAAAATGGAACAACTGAAACTTACTCTTCCATCACTCTCGTCTTTCATTGTTATTTTTTCTAATTTAAGTATTTAGTTAAAAGAGGAAGTAAAGAATAAAATGACAGTTATTTTATCTTGTTAATGGATTTCATTTAAGATTTATTGAAGAGATTTTTACTTATATTCATTAAAATAAAACCAAACAGTTAGAAATCAATAATACTAAGCACATATTTATTAAATTCGATTTTTTAATATTAATATGCAAATTAGCCTTCCCGTTTACACTGTAAACCGCTATTTTGTTGTATATATAAATATAATTGCATGTTGTCAGTATGTAGACATAGTTAACAGTATTAATAATGTAAGACAATTTTATTAATAATTGAGGTTTAGATAAAAAATAAAATCATGGAGAATGTGATGTCAATAACTAAGAGAACTGTGACTTGAGTAGGAATATAGTTTCGGTTACAGAGAGAAAAACACACACCCTCCATTATAATAAGATATTTGGCGAAATTGCAGATCACCAAATTAAGAGGCGAACATCAACGTAGGAAGTAGGAAAAACTCTACTTACTTGTGGAAAATTTGCAACAATGCTTTGTTTCGACCTTGATAGCTGGTACGGTGTGAAATAAGTTCTTAGGTTTTGTAATATTAGTGACTGGAAATCAAACGTTAAATAAAGGAATACTTTTTCGTTGCCGGCCGACCAGACCTTCTACGAATAGCAAAATAAAACTACCAAGTAATGTGGTATTTATAACCCATTTAACCAATCAAAAATGAGAATCAAAATCTTAATATCACCAACAACAATTATAAAACATTGTTAAGGCACTCTTCAAGATTTTTCTCCTCCGTAGATTGCAGGCAAATAAAAAATTTATGGACATTTTTCCCCGACATATAAAAAAGCAAAAACGAACTCAGACTGTCAGAAAACTGCAAGAAAGATAACTCCATTTAGAATACATAATAATGTAAGGGAAATAACTCCATCGGTAAAAAAAAAATACTAATCTTATAAGAAAGGCAAAAATACTAGCGCCATCCCATGTTGGTGTAATAGATAGCACGCTGGTCTCGCAGATCCGTTACTACGGATTAGCGAGTTCGATCCTTGCTGGATGACCCATACTTGTGATCTTTAGGTGCGAATGGAGTGGGTAAAACCTATTTATTTATAAACAATACTAGTCTCATTTATTATTAGACTACACTAATAAATAGAAACGTGTAGTAATAAGCATCACTTATTGTGTCAAAAGAGAAAAATAACCGGTAAAAAAGGACTATTTGCTCGTAAATTCCTACCATAAAATAAATTGAACCCTCATTTTATGTCCGTGTTTTTGCAATAAATGTTTTATTTTTCTTGCACCCGTTATTTTATAATATTAAATATATTTTCTTTATTCTTTAACAAATAAATAAAATATATTTAGTATTGTAAAATAAGGGGTGCAAGAAAAATAAAACATTTATTGCAAAAACACGGACATAAAATGAGGGATTAGTTTATTTTATGGTAGGAATTTACGAGGAAAAAGTTAAGGATTACCAACAAAACCAAGGGTATTAGGGTAATAAAGGACTATTTGCTTGTAAATTCCTACCATAAAATAAACTGAACCCTCATTTTATGTCCGTGTTTTTGCAATAAATGTTTTATTTTTCTTGCACCTGTTAGTTTACAATACTAAATATATTTTCTTTATTTTAATATTCATTTCAATGTGTATATCTAAAAGTTTTTTATTTTGTGAGAATGGTTAGTTTTAAAGTGGGGGCTCGTTTTACAATTTAGGCATAAATTGGATCCTCCTTTTATGACCGTAATTTTGTTTTTTCGTCGACAATGATTAAAATCTGACATTTTTATTTTAGAGTACCAAAGGCAAAAAGAAAAGAAATAACAACAACAAAAGGTAATCTTCAACTTTTTACTCGTAAATTCCTACCATGAAATTAGGCTTGGGCATTTTATGGTAGGAATTTACGAGTAAAAAGTTGAAGTGTAAAAACGAACCCCCACTTTAAAACTAAGCATTCTCACAAAATAAAAACTTTAGAATATACACATTGAAGTGAATATTAAAATAAATAAATAAATATTTAGTATTGTAAAATAACGGGTGCAAGAAAAATAAAACATTTATTGCAAAAACACGGACATAAAATGAGGGTTTATTTTATGGTAGGAATTTACGAGCAAATAGTCCTTTTTTACCAAATAACCTACCTTGAAAAAGGGTCCGTGTCCTAAGAATTATTCCCGTCCTCTCATACCAGCGCTGTTGTTACTACTGCCGGCATAAACGTTCGGGCTGTATATATAGTAGTAAGCAGCATATATTCATGCGTGGTTCGGCAATCGTGATGAATGCCGACCATTGCGCACGCCTGCAAACAGATATTGAGGACAACTTCCGGTCAGAGCAACGCTAATATTTTGACCTGAGTAAGCAACACTATTGGTCAAAGTAAAAAAATAAATTTAAATAAAAAATAAACAAGTGTAGTATCTACGCGTACTGTTAGGAGTAGTAAGAGTTGTTCCCCTTTATATATGCATCCTTCACTAGGACTGACCGCCATGTTGTATATCAACCTGTTTTGAAACTCTTGGTACCTTGTTAAGAATTATATGTATAAAATAATAATAATAATAATAATAATAATAATAATAATAATAATGAAATTTATTGCATACAGTGCTCAGGTGCACTACAACTAATCAAAGTCTCATGTATAGTACATAGAATAATGTACTAATGTCAGGAACATGAATAGTGTACAGTAATAATATACATGTATGTGTACAGTGCTCAGGTGCACCACAACTCATTAAAGTCTCATGTCTAGTACATAGAATAATGTATTAGTGTCAGGAACATGAATAGTGTACAGTAATAATATACATGTATGTGTACAGTGCTCAGGTGTACCACAACTCCTCAAAGTCTAATGTCAAGTACATAGAATAATGTATTAGTGTCAGGAACATGAACAGTTTACAGTAATAATATACATGTATGTGTACAGTGCTCAGGTGCACCACAACTCATCAAAGTCTCATGTATAGTACATAGAATAATGTACTAATGTCAGGAACATGAATAGCATTCAGTAATAATATACATGTATGTGTGCATGTGCGTGTATATGTATATTCAGGGGGGTATCAGGTATCATAGTTTTGTCGAATTATATGAAGCATGGAGGTTTTGAAAGATGCAGTGTTTGTGCAGCTTACAACGGATGCAGGCAGTTTATTCCATGTCTCAGTAACTCTGAGTGTGAAAAAAGTTTCCAAAAGTCATAGTTTGAAATATGGTAATTTTTAAAATCCTCTTTGAGTATTGCTCCCAATTCCAAATTCTGTGGAAGGGAAAAAATAAATCTAATGCGAAATATGGTAAATTTTTTTAATCCTCCCTGAATATTGCAAACTTTGCCAAAGGAAAAAATAAATCTAGCTAAAAAAAAAAAAAATAACAATAATAATAATGATAATAATAATAATAGTGAAATTATTGCGACTGTTATATACTCATGTTGCGGGTATATAAACAAAAGTTCTTTTGTAGGGAACAGATTGTATTCAGCAATATATATCAACATACAATGGAAGGGTTTCCTTGTTTCAGCTTACATGAAGAACATGTATCTGGTACTACTGGTATTTACATGTGTCCCACTTACACACGATATGGCACAAGGCTGCTTTATGTGGGCACCACCCACAAGCCGAGACTCATGGGGTGGTAGGTAGAAAAATTGCGTCGATCCCAACCCTGCCCCTTTAAGTGCAATGAGGCAGGTATCTGGGATCGACGCCATTAATTTAGCAGCTCACTGGACCACCCGTCCCGAAGGACAGGTGTTTCTGGAACTACTGGTATTTACATGTACCCCACATGTACACGATATGGCACAAGGCCGTTTTATGTGGGTGTTTCTGGAACTACTGGTTTGAGTAGCTTTACTCTGTTAAATATATACCCTTTGGGTAAGTCCATGTTCGTGTCATAGGTGAGTCACCTACAACTGAGAGAGAGACAGACAGACAGACAGTCATTTACTTACTTGTTCTTCTTTTCTATCTTCTTCCTTTCTATTTCAGCCATGATGTGATTTCCTAGGTTCTTCTTTCTTGTATGACCATATACTCTCCCGTAGGGTTACTCAGTCAGTAGGTACGCTTAGTGTTATTGTTATTGTCATACAAAATGTAATCAGTGAAGTGAGTTCAGATCGCTGTTGCATATTCTATGTGGTAGCATAGATTATTGACAAGCAACTGTAGAATAGGGCTTTCAAATCAGAAGGTAGACGTTAGTTTCCGTGGGAAAATACAGACCTTTGGTAAAAGTGGGAATCTCGCATGTCACGTGATTGGCTAGTTAGGTTTTCAGTTCCAGCTAAAATGTAACGCAGAGCAGATGTGTGACTGCGGGCGAGCCAACTATAGTTGACTTCATAGAATTTTACTTCTTTTAAAAATTTTTTTTTTTTTACACTTTTCAAAGCAGTTTTTTTTTTTCCAAATAAAATTCTGTTTTTTATCATTTTCAGGTGCCAAGAAATTTGTTTGGCAAAGGAAAATATGGATCTTTTGATGATTTCAGAGACAAAACATGATGTGTTTCTCTTGAGTTTTGCAGCTTTCAAGAATTCTACCTCAAAATAAAATGGATGGTACTGTAAATAATACTTAATAATATCCATTTTGATTGTATAATATTCCACTATAAATAATACAATCTTGGTATCCTGGGTTTAGGAGAAAACTCACTTTTTATAAAAGAAATTATTAGGAGTGTACTTATTAATGGGTGATACTGTAATCTATCTATATAAAAGAAAGATTCTGTATGTCTGTATGTTTGTTTGTACAACAACTTATAAAGGAAAATTGGTGGAAACAAGCAAAAACCAAAGTGAAATTAAAATCCACACCCTATTTTTGTCTGAGTGGGGTTAACAATTTTTTTACCCATCATTTTCCATAAGAAAATCTGGACCATATTACCTTAAGGCATCCCTTTTTGATTTTGTGTCATTAGGCCATTTTTTTCATTTACACCGTCAATATCCAGTTTGTTAGGGGTTAGGGTTAGGGTTAGGGTTACAACCCCTAACCCCAACCCTAAACCCTAATCCTAACCCTAACCCCTAACAAACAACCGGATATTGATGGTGTAAATAAAAAAAAATGACCTAATGACACGATTTAGAAGAAAATGAACTTTTTGATATAATGAATATGTAAATACCTTGGTACCCCCTCACTATAATCTGATTGGACAGTGTCATGTATAAATAGTCAACACTGAGTTGTACAGGCACCTACACCTACACCTACACCTATACCTAATCTTACTCGCTAGACTACACCACACCTGCTCGGAAGACATATTGCTATTCGACGCACCAGCTACTACTGCGATAATATACCAAATACCAACTTCAGAATATATACCTTAACCCGGATATATCACTTTTCATTAAAAAAATTGATTGGGATGTACTTATTTATGGGTGATACTGTAAATAATACATAATAATATCCGTTTTGATTGTATAGCGCTCTACTAGAAATACTAAAACTTGGTATTTTTGGTTTAGAAGAAAATTTTCATTAAAAAAATTGTTAGGGCTGTACTTATTTATGAGTGATACTGTAATATTTAATAGTATCCATTTTGATTGTTTAATATTCCACTAGAAATAATAAAAGCTTGGTATCTTTGACTTAGAAGAAAATTAACTTACTATTCAACGCACCAACTACTACTGCGATAATATACCAAATACCAACTTCAGAATATATCCCTTAACCTGGATATATCACTTTTCATTAAAAAAATTGATTGGGATGTACTTATTTATGGGTGATACTGTAAATAATACATAATAATATCCGTTTTGATTGTATAGCGCTCTACTAGAAATACTAAAACTTGGTATTTTTGGTTTAGAAGAAAATTTTCATTAAAAAAATTGTTAGGGCTGTACTTATTTATGAGTGATACTGTAATATTTAATAGTATCCATTTTGATTGTTTAATATTCCACTAGAAATAATAAAAGCTTGGTATCTTTGACTTAGAAGAAAATTAACTTACTATTCAACGCACCAGCTACTACTGCGATAATATACCAAATACCAACTTCAGAATATATCCCTTAACCTGGATATATCACTTTTCATTTTAAAAATTGATTGGGATGTACTTATTTATGGGTGATACTGTAAATAATACCTAATAATATCCGTTTTGATTGTATAGTGCTCTACTAGAAATACTAAAACTTGGTATTTTTGGTTTAGAAGAAAATTTTCATTAAAAAAATTGTTAGGGCTGTACTTATTTATGAGTGATACTGTAATATTTAATAGTATCCATTTTGATTGTATAATATTCCACTAGAAATAATAAAAACTTGGTATCTTTGGTTTAGAAGAAAATTAACTTTTTTATAAAAAAAAAAATTGTTTGGTGTGTACTTATTTATGGGTTATAATGTAAATAATACCTAATAATATCCATTTTGATTGTATAATGTGATGCTAGAAATAATAAAAAGTCCTGGTATCTTTAGTTTAGAAAATCATCTTTTTATTTAAAGTATTGAATTGGGTCACTGAGTCCATTTCTCCAGACAATAAACGTTTTGCCAAATGTCTCCACAAATGTTTGCAATTAAACTTGCAATAAAACTTCATTCAAAATACCGTGAAGCCATTAGACTGAAGAAGAAAATTTGTGTTCAAGGGTTTTGTGAAAAAGTTTTTATAAGTAAAAGAACAATAACATTTCCAAGGGTTCGGGGGGGGGGGGCTCATATTGTAGATTGATAGATGGCTTGATTTTAATGGCATGTCAACCTATCTAGGGTTATTTATGCCCAGAGGTTAGGTAGTCACATAGATTGATTGATTGATTGATTTTAATGGCATGTCAACCTATCTAGGGTTATTTTATGCCCAGAGGTTAGGTAGTCACATAGATTGATTGATTGATTGATTTTAATGGCATGTCAACCTATCTAGGGTTATTTTATGCCCAGAGGTTAGGTAGTCACATAGATTGATTGATTGATTGATTTTAATGGCATGTCAACCTATCTAGGGTTATTTTATGCCCAGAGGTTAGGTAGTCACATAGATTGATTGATTGATTGATTTTAATGGCATGTCAACCTATCTAGTGTTATTTTATGCCCAGAGGTTAGGTAGTCACATAGATTGATTGATTGATTGATTTTAATGGCATGTCAACCTATCTAGGGTTATTTTATGCCCAGAGGTTAGGTAGTCACATAGATTGATTGATTTGGACTGCGATGGAGACTATGTTGAAAAATGAACTTCATTTCTTCTCTCTTTCTACTACTACTGCCTGTGATGCCAACCTTTTTATTTTTTGATTGATTGATTGAATGATTTTAATGACATGTCAAACCGTCTAGGGTTATTTTATGCCTAGAGGTTACAGAGTTACATACATTGATTCATTTTAATGGCCTGTCAAACCGTCTAGGGTTATTTTATGTCTACAGGTTACAGAGTTACATACATTGATTGATTATAATGGCATGTCAACCTGTCTAGGGTTATTTTATGCCAAGAAGATATGGAGTTATGTAGATTGATTGATTGATTGATTTTAATGGCATGTCACCCAGTCTAGGGTTATTTTATGCCTAGAGGTTAGATAGTCACGTAGATTGATTGATTGATTGATAGTTTTAATGGCATGTAAACCTGTCTAGGGTTATTTTATGCCAAGAGGTTAGGGAGTCATGTAGATTGATTGATTTTAATGACATGTAAGAGAATTGCATATATTGATTGGAAGCATGTAGTGTAATGGTTACAATTGTAGGAAATGGACTCATCAACCTGAGTTCAAATCCTGGACAAGGCTATTTGCATTTTGCATAGCGCTAATACCCCTGGGAAAGGTATGAATCCAACTGTTCTTCTTCCAGCTATGGGTAAATAGTAGGGCAGGCAGGGCTCTTTAACTTTGTTTGGCAACCAGTCTAGGAGAAGGAAAACTCTGAATTCAAACCTGTTTAAACTCTGCTTAAGAAATTGACCTTGTGTTACATCCTATTAGTGCAGAGAGGTTCGTAAATATATATATATATATATATTGATTAAATTATTAATTCTAATGGCTTGTCAACCCATCTAGGGTTATTTTATACTTACAGGTTAAAGAATTGAATACATCTACCAGAGGGACACACTGATTCATTTATAAAACCTGTAAAAAAATTAGTTTTATCATTGAAAAAATAATGGCGATTTACTTCAAGGTGGAAACAATTATATAACTTTGTCGTATAATACAAAAAACTGAAAAATATAGTAACAGTTATTCCTTACAGTCAATATAATTCAGTCAAATAAAATCAAACATTTTCTTCGGAACCAAACTTTTTTTCTTTTAATAAATTCTTTTTATTTCAATCTTTTTCTTATAGTACCCAATAATTATATTTCTATGTTGAAGCAACTTGGTAGGTGGGGGCTAACCAGAAGTGTCCCGGGACCCCCAAAATCTAAATCCGGTTAAGTTCTAGTCTATCTAGACCTTCTTTATAAAACCTGTAATAATTATAAAATTAGTTTTATTATTTTAAAAAATAATGGTGATTTACTGCAAGATGGAAATAATTATATAACTTTTTCGTATAATACAAAAAACTGAAAAATATAGTAACAGTTATTCCTTACAGTCTATATAAATTAAGAAAAATAAAATCAAACATTTTCTTCGAAACCAAACTTTTTTTTCTTTTAATAAATTCTTTTTATTTCAATCTTTTTCTAATAGTACCAAATAATTTAATTTCTATGTTGAGGCAACTTGGTAGGTGCGGGGGTAACCAGAAGTGTCCTGGGACCCCCAAAATCTAAAAAAAAAAAGAAAAAAGAAAGAAAGAGAAAAAGAAAGAATCAATAAACCAAGGGCTAAGTGGAAAAAGAAAGAAAGAAGAAAAAATGAAAGAATCTATAGACCAAGAATCAAATGAAAAAAGAAAGAAAGAAAGAAAGAATAAATAGACTAAGAGCCAAATCAAAAAAGAAAGAAAAAGAAAGAAAGAAATAGACTAAGAGCCAAATGGAAAAAGAAAAAGAAAGAAAGAAATAGACTAAGACCCAAATAGAAAAAGGAAAGAAAGAAAGAAAGAAAGAAAAAGAAAGAAAGAAATAGACTAAGAGCCAAATGGAAAAAGAAAAAGAAAGAAAGAAAGAAAGAATAAATAGACTAAGAGCCAAATAGAAAAAAAAGAAAGAAAAAAGAAAGAAAGAAATAGACTAAGAGCCAAATGGAAAAAGAAAAGAAAGAAAGAAAGAAAGAACAAATCAATTGGACAAACAGAACCTAATCAATAACTAATCACAGCAAATTTTAATCCTCTTTGATCGTCGTGTCCTTCATTTCATAAATGTTCAATGTTTGAAAATTGTTCGGGGATTTTTTTTTCAGAGTTAATTCCCTTTGACATGACTTGAAGGACAATTAGTCAAAATAGAATTAGCCTGTTATGTTCTTTTTCTTTTTCTTATTCTATTTTGATTAAGAGTAATGTTAAAAGTGAATGTGACAAACAAGAATTAGTCTGTTGTGGGCTGTTTTCTTAGTTATTAGCAATACCAAAAGAATTAAACTCTCTACTGTTCAGATAACGGATAAAAACTTTTTTAACTTCATTCCTAATTCCTTTTTTTTATCAAGTGTAATGTTAAAAGTGAATGTGACAGACAAGAATTAGCCAACAAAACTGTTAAATAACCCTCTGCCATCTGTACCGTTCTGGTATATTTTCACGGTACCAAAATGATATATGTATTTACCAACCCCTCCGCACGAGCAGGATGTGACACAAGGTCAATTTCTTAAGCAGAGTTTAACAGGTTTGAATTCAGAGTTTTCCCTCTCCTAGACCGGTTACCTAACCAAGGTTAAAGAGTCCAGTCTGCCCTACTATTTATCCATAGCTGGAGGGAGAGTAGGATTCATACCTTTCCCAAAGGTATTAGCGCTAAGTGAAATGCAATTACCACGTCAAGGATTTGAACTCGGGGTGACGAGTTCATTTCCCATGACTTTAACCATTACACCACGCGCTTCCCTTCAAAATAACACAGCGTGGGAGTCTAAGTGGTGACAACTCCTGCCCGAAGACAGCTTCTAGTGTTTGTTCCTGACAAAATACCAAAATGATATAAGTAACATTGTCCTTTTTTCCGAGCGCTACTACGATAACTGTAAAGTGGCGGCATATATTGTATAGCGGGTCTCATCCACGTGCCTCAAAATTCACAGTGCTAAAATGGTGTTGACAGAAATTATAACACGAGAAATATGTTGTCACAACTGCTAGCCTTTATTTCCAGGGTAGGTTCGTCTCGTGTGCTGTATCAGAGAAGAGGAAAGGCAGAGAGAAAGAGAGAGAGAACACTACTTGATTACTGTGACCCCATACTAGCCACTAGAGGCCCGATCCGTACCCTACGACGGCGGAAGGCAAAAAGAGGCTGATACCTTTCTTCGTTGTTCCACGTCACCACGTGACATCCGGTTCCGGTCAACACCCGAAGCTTCCGGTTGCGGTCAACAACCGACTTCCGCTTGACACTCTATTCTCCGTTCGGGGTCACGCTACGGTCAAACCATCGTTCATCCTGTTTTGGCTCATCACTATTTTTTAAACCTTTATCATCTCTTATTTATTTCCTTCTTCCTCCTTTTCTAATATAGTAGTTCTCGCTCAATGCAATTTTGCTACACATCTTCAGATGGGGATTATAACCACTTTGACTCCCACGATGTCTTATTTTGATGGCTCACCTCTTTTCCATTGTTGTGGGTCTTGTTCATTTTCGTTGTCAGGAACAAACACTAGAAGCTGTCTTTGGGCAGGGGTTGTCACTACTTGGACTCCCACGCTGTGTTATTTTGATGGGTCATCCGCTTTCCTTGGTATGTTACTGCCTCTACTTAGGATTGAACCCGGAATCCAGAGATAACTGTCACTTCAAAGTTCTGTGATGGCTCCCGATTACGACAAGAAAGTTCCCGAGTTCGAAAAGAAATACCTGAAGAAGGCCGGAGGGCATATCGGCTGAAACGTTGTACAAATAACAATGAAGGTGGGGACAATAGTCCGAATAATACAGATAATACTAATCATCAAGCCTCATCTCAAACATTCAGAGAAATAAAAATAGAGTTGCTCCCCTTTGATCAGTAGGGGACAGATGGGAACCCGGATGTGTGGTTTCCACCATGTTACTTTGGACTGGGGTTTGGACTGTGTGGACGCAGCTAACTACATGCATCAGCACAGTTGAACTAGTTAAGTCACTTTTAGGGTAGAAGCATTCTCTACCCTGTGTTAAATAAAACCTTGTTAATTTTCAAAAAACCTGGTCTTGCATTATCATTTCAGTCTTCCATATTTTATCTATAAACCCCATCTTATTTGGTGGTCACACCATGGCCCACAAATATATACGGCCCCATATGTCTCTTTAACAGGCAGAATTCTAACAGGCTTATTCATTCTATAGTCAATTTATGACTGTTTCAAAAAAATGTTAAAAATATACAAACTTATCTTTTTTCTTCAGAAATGTAATAATAAAAAATTGTAAACAAACAAACAAAAAAAAATAGTTAAAATAATTATGCAGTTATAGAAAACAAACACACCAACAATTTATCTATGATTTCAGGTTATATGAGAAAAAAATGAAACCTTTTTAATGTGAAATGTATTCCCTGGTCATGGTCGGTAATGATAGTAATGATACTACAGAGAAACAGTATTTCTAGAGGAGAACTTATGGTTCCATCTAGCCAAATATTTATGCTTTAAGATTTTTCAAAACAGAAATAAATTGACTATAAAACAAATAGACCTGTTAACATTCTGCATGTTTATGTAACATATCGGGCTGTATATATTAGTAGGTCGTGTCTGGTCTTGGTCGGCAATGATAGTAATGATACTACAGAGAAACAGTATTTCTTAAAAACTTACGATTCCATCTAGCCAAATATTTATGCTTTAAGATTTTTCAAAACAGAAATAAACTGACTATAAAACGAATAGGCCTGTTAACATTTTGCATGTTTATGTAACATATCGGGCCATATATATTAGTAGGCTGTGTCTAGTCTTGGTCAGCGATGCTAGTAATGATACTACAGAGAAACAGTATTTCTCGAGGAGAACTTACGGTTTCATCTAGCCAAATGTTTGTGCTTTAAGATTTTTCAAAACAGACATAAATTGACTATAAAACGAATAGGCCTGTTAGAATTCTGCCTAGGGTGACATATGGGGCCGTATTTATTAGTAGGCTGTGGTCAATATAAGAATTTTGGGAAGATACTAGTTCCCATTCAATAATTCTATTTAAAACAAAAAGTTAATTCATGCAACAAATCTCTCAAACTTTCATAAGGGTTCCCATGTTATATACCCCTGTAGCAATTGTCTGCCCCTGTTTGAATTTATGTGTGGGGGGGGTCTAGAAGAGTTATCTTCCCATGCTGCAGGTTTCTGCTCATAGGGGGCCAGAGTATTTAGCCAGCAAGCTGGAAATTTTGAATTCTCTTTCCCCGGGACAGCCAAAGATGCTTGTGTCTCTACCCTTAAGTGGGGACTTTGTCCCCCAGCTTGCTATCAGTAAGTGACATTCTTTCAGGAACTTGGTATTACTTCTTCTGTTGTTTCTGGGACACTCTAATTTACTAAACAAAAGTTCATAATTACCAGATTAGCTCAGTTGGTAGAGTGTCCGACTAGGAACCACATGGTTCCTGGTTCGATACCGGCCCTCGCCAACTCGGCGTATGAGTAGCACAGGAATCTATACGGTAAAGTAAAGAGCTGATAGTAGGTGTAGCACTCCACTTCAGATGCCAAAACAATCTCCTTGGTCTAGCGATAGTGAAAAGAGGATAGACTCTCTCACTAATTGGCTGATACCAACTTTAGGCCACTCCGATGACTTTACTTACTTATTTGCTCTACCTCAGACTCAAAAACAATCTCTTGGTCTAGCGCTAGTGAAAAGGGGATAGACTCCCTCGCTGTCTGGCTGACACAAACTTTAGGTGACTCCATTGACTTTACTTACTTATTAGCTCTCTATCTCAAAAACAATCTCCTTGGTCTAGCGCTAGGGAAAACAGGATAGACTCCCTCGCTGCCAGGCTGATACCAACTTTAGGCCACTCCGATGACTTTACTTACTTATTTGCTCTACCTCAGACTCAAAAACAATCTCCTTGGTCTAGCGCTAGGGAAAACAGGATAGACTCCCTCACTGCCAGGCTGATACCAACTTTAGGCCACTCCGTTGACTTTACTTACTTATTTGCTCTACCTCAGACTCAAAAACAATCTCCTAGGTCTAGCGCTAGTGAAAAGAGGATAGACTCCCTCGCTGTCTTTACTTACTTAACATGTCTGCAGTCAACATGGACCACCCCCTTTAAAATAGAAAATGATGTAAGATTAGATCATGATCCTCATGAAGGCAACCTGCTTTGGTCACAGCTGGAAACAATGGTTTTGTCTTGGTTGAAAACAACGGTCTCGGTTGAATTAATATGAGATTGTTGTATTCGATGATCAAAGACCATGGGAAAAAATATTGAAAAACAAGATTACTGACAGTTGGTTAACCAGCATGGTCTATTTCTCTGGGTCTCCATGTGGGGTGCTTACCCCACAGGAGGGCTTAAACTGCATCGTAGTGAAGTTCCAATTTTGGAGCTCTGAGGAGTGTGGAGTACCCCTTCATTGCCATGTGTGTTGGGATTAGAATAAAATTAAAATAAAATTAAAATTAAAAAATAATAAACTCCCATGAGCCTTCAGACTGGAAGAACCCTCTGAGCATATGCAGGAAAAAGGATCCACTTCCAGCCCCCAAGATAATCTCGTAGCCATTCTCTGAGAAGTGTGAAGTACCCCTTCATTGCCATGTGTGTGGATTGAAATAAAATTAAAATAAAATTAAAAAATAATAACTCCCATGAGCCTTCAGACTGGAAGAACCCTCTGAGCATGTGCAGGAAAAAGGATCCACTTCCAGCCCCCAAGATAATCTCGCAGCCATTCTAACGTAGGCCTTAACTGGGACCAAACACTATTTCTGGATGGGCAGAAATTTCCCATCAACATGGTGGCTATGACCCATGAATAAAGCCTGAATTCTAAAACTACTTTTTTCTTTGTTTCTTTCTTTTCTTTCCCTGATTTCTTTTTTCAGTGTGACCACGGCCTACTAATATATATGGCTCCATATGTCACCTAAGCTGCCAGAATTCTAACAGGCCTATTCGTTTTTAGAGTCAATATATGTCTGTTTCAAAAAATCTTAAAGCACAAACATTTGGCTAGATGGAACCATAAGTTCTCCTCGAAAAATACTGTTTCTCTGTAGTATCATTACTATCATTGCCTACCATGACCAGGGAATACATTTCATATTGAAAAGGTTTCATTTTTTTCTGATATAACCTGAAATCATAGATAAATTGTTGGTGTGTTTGTTTTCTATTACTGCATAATTTTTTGTTTCTTTGTTTGTTTACAATCTTTTATTATTACATTTCTGAAGAAAAAAGACAACAAGTTTGTATATTTTTAACATCTTTTTTTTAAACAGACATAAATTGACTACAAAACGAATCAGCCTATTAGAATTCTGCCTGCTTAGGTGACATATGGGGCGGTATATATTTGTGGGCCGTGGAGTGACCACCAAATAAGATGGGGTTAAAAGCAAACCCTAGGAACATGCACCTAGAATAACCACAGCTACCTTTAAACCTGTGATAAATATTCAGTGCATTGAAATCCTGATAGTCCAAATTTGTTACACTGTGATCCTTGTGGTAGATATTTCTGTGTTTTTCATTCTACATTTCCATCGTCGCCAGTTCTGTTTGTAGATAAAATACGGAAGACTGAAATGATAATGTAAGACCAGGTTGTTGGAAAATTAACAAGGTTTTATTTAACACAGGGTGTAGTATAATTATTATGGTCTACTGGGAATTTGGGGATTTGAAAATGATATCCGGATTTCTGGAGAAAGAGAAGAAAAAGAAATTGCTTTTTTTTTGTGTGTGTGTGGAGGGTAAAAAAAAGTTTCTTTTGTTTAGGGTTAATGTATTCATTATTAACGTATTTATATGATGAGGCAAAAGGTCAATTTTTAGGTGGAGTAATTCTGGTCTGTTTTTTGTTATGTTTTTACATACAAATAAAATACGGAAGACTGAAATGATAATGCAAGACCAGGTTGTTGGAAAATTAACAAGGTTTTATTTACCACAGGGTAGAAATTGCTTCTACCCTAAAAGTGACTTAACTAGTTCAACCATGCTGATGCACGTGGTTAGCTGCATCCACACAGCCCAAACCCCAGTCCAAAGTAACATGGCGGAAACCACACATCCGGGTTCCTGTCAGTCCCCCTACTGATCAAAGGGGAGCAACTCTATTTTTGTTAGGTTTTCCTAACACACATGGGCATGCCCCACAGGAGGGCTTAAACTGTCTTTAATGGTGAAGTTTCAATTTTGGAGTGTGGAGTACTCCTTCATCTCCTTTACTCCCAGTTCCACTCTGACCCAGAGGATTGGCACTGTTAGGGTCCCATCTATGGGTTAAATAGAAAGAAAAAATGAGTTTAAAAAAATGTGTTAAAAATTTGAGTTTAAAAAGAAAATATTAAATACCTATTAAGAATGAATAAAACAAAACATTTTTGGCATAAAATAACCCAACAAGAGTTGACATGCTGTAAAATCCAACCAACTATTTCATACAAATTAGGAATCCAAAAATGTGATTAAAAAAAGTCTTAAAGTCAACCAATTTTAAGTTATTGATGATTTCTGATTTTTTCATAGCAAGATCAATATCCCGATGTGGCACTGCATCTATGACAAATGTTTTTGTCTATTATTATTTCAAATATATTGAACAATATTTGTACCAAAAAGATAGTTTTGTTTTTGCTCGAACTGAAGCTACTGCGTCAGTTAAAATTTGCAAACCAAAAATCATTAATACTGTTTTTCTTGGCAAAAATGCTTTTATAAAACCAATTTTTAGGAGTAGGGAGGCTCTAGAACTCATTTTACAGAAAAAATAGATTACAAAAAAGCTCTATTTTTTGGCAACCCCTCACCCATATTCGGGGAGCTAAAAATCGACATAACTCCGCCAATTTTGGGAATTGTCTAACTTAACATAATCCACATGTACAAAATTTCAGAAAAATTGAAAGGGGGGGGGGGGTGNCCCAAGACTCATCCTTAAGCATCACAGGTCACCACCCACGGCCCAACAGGTAGCCCCAATTGGGGAGTCTTACCCTCTGCAGAGGTGCAGTCAGTGGATTCTAACACCACAGCCGACAGGGCAGGACTAGTCAGTGGGTATTTCCTCATCTATACATATATAAAGGGCAGTGTGTGTATAATGTATACCAAAATAAAACAATTAACAACAATGTAAATATATATACACATTCACTATCACCAGAGCTTGCTTTTTATGCAATAATAATTAAGATTTTATTTATATCTGGAAAGATATTAAAAAATTAGGATTGGAGAGTAAGATAAGAAAGTCATTGGTTGCGTTTGTGATAAAATATAAATCAATTATGTAAGACCACAAAACAATCAATGGATCTGCGAGACTAACTTTTTATTATCCTCCTCTACCCAGGTAATGCTGGGTAGCCCTTCTAGTCATTAATTAAGGAGTGCAAACTGTACAATCAGGTATTAACTTTCTGCAGGAAACTCTACTTACAAAACAGGTTGGTTGTTCGCAACCTAGTCTCACGGATCTTTACTACTGATTAGTAAGTTTTGCCTTACTGGATGCCCCATACTTGCAACCTTGGTAATTTATGAAAAAAGTTGCATCCCGGTTTCTGCCTCAGAATTGCTACCCGGTGACTATTAAAATAACGTCCCCGCTATGTCGTCTCGGCAGTGTTACTTGAAAGAAAACAACCAACTTAGGGCGTTAAATGTTTTAGAGGGGGGGGGGCTTCTCTTTTTTGATATGACAAATGGAGATGGGTGGATAGATATATATAAACAAAATAAAAAATGAACAAATTGAGGTAGATAGATAGATAGATAGATATCCATCTTCATATCTAAACAAGAATTACCACAAATTTCTATAAATAAACAAGAATTACGACAAAATTTCTATAAATAAACAAGAATTACGACAAATTTCTATAAATAAATTTCTAAACAAATTATGAATAAATGAATAGAATTACGACAAAAAAAGAGAAGCCCCCACCCTCTAAAATACATTTAACGCCTAAGTTGATTGTTTTCTTTCAAAGTATTACTGCCGAGACGACATAGCTGGGGACATTATTTTAATATTCACTGGTAGCAATTTATAAGGCAGGAAACCTGACGCATTTCTTAAATTACCCAACCTTGTGTCAAATTCTACCTGTGGCGATTTGGGTTAGATAAATACCTAGGGTGCGAACTAGGGTGTAGAGGGATAGACTCCCTCACTGTCTGGCTGATACTGACTTTAAGCCGCACTGCTGAATTTACAATCTCCTTGGTCTAGTGCTAGTGAAAGGGGATAGACGCTGTCTGGCTGATACGGACTTTAGGCCACCCCACCGACTTTACTTACTCTATACTTATTGATTTGCTGTTAATATAGATCGGTTGCCATACCAGGGTTAAAAAGCCCAGTCTGCCTACTATTTACCATTTAGTAAATGGGTTGTGTGAATATCTACTTGATTGAAATATCAATCTTTTGAGAGCAAAATGTTAATGTAGGATTTATACAACTCCTCCGCACACCAGGATGAAACACATGGTGAATTTTAAACAGAGTTTAACAGGTTTGAATTCAAAGTTTTCCTTCTCCTAGACGGGTTGCCATATTCAAAGTTACAGAGTCCAATCTGCCCTACTATTTACTTATAGCTGAAAGGGGGATAGACTCCTTCACTGTCTGATACTGACATTAGGCCACCCTGCTGAATATACAATCTCCTTAGTCTAGTGCTAGTGAAAGGGGAATAGAACACTCGCTGTCTGTCTGATACTGACTTTAGGCCGCACGGCGTGAATTTACAATCTCCTTGGTCTAGCGCTAGTGAAAGGGGATAGATCTCCTCGCTGTCTGGCTGATAGGACTTTAGGCCACCCTGCTGAATTTACAATCTCCTTAGTCTAGTGCTAGTGAAAGGGGGATAGACTCCCTCGCTGTCTGGCTGATACGGACTTAGGCCACCCTGCTGAATTTACAATCTCCTTTAGTCTAGTGCTAGTGAAAGGGGGATGACTCCCTCGCTGTCTGGCTGATATTGACTTAGGCCACCCCGCTAATTTACAAATTCCTTGGTCTAGCGCTAGTGAAAGGGGATAGACTCCCTCGCTGTCTGCGCGATATTGACTTTAGGCCACCCCACTGAATTTACAATCTCCTTAGTCTAGGCTAGTGAAAGGGGGATAGACTCCCTCGCTGTCTGGCTGATATGGACTTTAGGCCATCCCGCTGAATTACAAACTCCTTGGTCTAGTGCTAGTGAAAGGGGATAGACTCCCTCGCTGTCTGGCTGATATGGACTTTAGGCCACCCCACTGAATTTACAAATCTCCTTGTCTAGTGCTAGTGAAAGGGGATAGACTCCCTCGCTGTCTGGCTGATATGGACTTTAGGCCATCCCGCTGAATTTACAAACTCCTTGGTCTTAGTGCTAGTGAAAGGGGATAGACTCCCTCGCTGTCTGGCTGATACGGACTTTAGGCACCCTGCTGAATTTACAAACTCCTTGTCTAGTGCTAGTGAAAGGGGATAGATCTCCTCGCTGTCTGGCTGATATGGACTTTAGGCCACCCGCTGAATTTACAAACTCCTTGGTCTAGTCTAGTGACTGAAAGGGGGATAACTCCCTCGCTGTCTGGCTGATACGGACTTTAGGCCACCCTGCTGAATTTACAAACTCCTTGGTCTAGTCTAGTGAAAGGGGGATAGACTCCCTCGCTGTCTGGCTGATACGGACTTTAGGCCACCCGCTGAATTTACAAACTCCTTGGTCTAGTGCTAGTGAAAGGTGGATAGATTCCCTCGCATATCAAGTTACAGAGTCCAGTTTTTCCTACTATTTATTTATAGCTGAAGGGAGAATAGTTGGATTCATACCTTTCCCAAGGGTATTAGTGGTATGTGAAATGCAAACAGACTCTTGCAGGATTTGTGCTCGGTTCGCTGTGTCTATTTCCTTTGACAATAACCATTGCACTAAAAGCTCCTTCAAATATATTGACTTTTTTGTGAATATAAAAAAAAAGTTTGTGCCATGAGAAATGTGACATCTATATATCTGAACTTCAACTGTAGAAGCACATGGTGTAATGGTTAAAGTCATGGGAAATGGACTTGTCACCCTGAGTTCAAATCCAGGACGTGGTAATTGCATTTCACTTAGGCTAATACACTTGGGAAAGGTATGAATTCTACTTTCCCTCCAGCTATGGGTAAATAGTAGGGCAGATTGGGCTCTTTAACCATGGTTAGGTAACCAGTCTAGGAGAAGGAAAACTCTGAATTCAAACCTGTTGAACTCCGCTTAAGAAATTGACCTTGTGTCACATCCTGCTTGTGAGTTGGTAAATATATATATTTGAACTTCAATTCTGAATGATATACCAATGCACCTCCGTAGAGGGATAGGACCACCCAACCCCCCACTTCAATGGGGCCACCTATTGGCTGTTGGTGGCAACCCATGATGTGTAAAGATGAATCCTGGTGGCTGATCAGTCCATAACATGCATCACTCCACTTTGACCATCCAATCAATCAGCTGGTCATGTCAAGCCCTAGCACATATATGATTATATGGGAACCTGTTAGGGTCCCGTCTATGGGTTAAATCGAAAAATGTGTTGATAAAAAAAAATTGAGTATCCATTAAGAATTAATTTTTTTCAGAACTTTGTCGGCATTGGATGACCCACCAAGGTTGATATGCCACAAAACAAACCAAACCAAACCAATTTATCTTATACGTTCTGGAGGTCTGAGGAATATGGAGTACCCCTTCATCACCATTACTCCAATATCCACTCTGACCTGGAGTGGTAGTACCTGTTAGGATCCTATCTATGGGTTAAATAGGAAAATGTGTTTATAAAAAGAATTGAGTATCCATTAAGAATGAATTTATTTCAAAACTATGTCGGCATTGAATGACCCACTGAGGTTGATATGCCACAAATCAAAAGTGGTAGTACCTGTTAGAGTCCCATCTATAGGTTAAATAGGAAAATGTGTTTATAAAAAGAATTGAGTATCCATTAGGAATGAATTTATTTCAAAACTTTGTCGGCATTGAATAACCCACTGAGGTTGATATGCCACAAATCAAAAGTGGTAGTACCTGTTAGGGTTCCATCTATAGGTTTAAATAGAAAAATGTGCCTATTAAAAAAACTTGAGTATCCATTAAGAATGAATTTATTTCAAAAACTTTGTCGGCATTGAATGACCCACTGAGGTTAATATGCCACTAAACAAAACAAACAAACCAAACGTCCAAATTTATTAATGCAGGTATATACTCGTTGATTTGTTTGTTAATATAAAACAATTTGTGCCATGAGAAAAATGACGTCTATATAATTTGAACTTTAATTCTGAATAAAAGATTTCACATCCTGTTTATATAAATAAACATTATTATAAATTTTAAGAATGACTTTTTAAAAATATCTATTTTGACATTTATAGAAATTAAACTTCTATCTTTGTTCTTTGACTTAGAATAGAACATTCCATTATTATATTTATATATATTAGTAAGAATTCAGTAGCACAAACTTTTTTGTCTGTTGGTAGGTTGGTTGGATTTTATGGCATGTCAACCATTGTTGGGTTATTTTATGCAGAAGAAATTTTTCTTTATTCATTCTTGGTTGGTTGGTTGGATTTTATGGCATGTCAACCATTGTTGGGTTATTTTATGGAGAAGAAATTTTTGTTTATTTATTCTTGGTTGGTTGGTTGGATTTTATGGCATGTCAACCATTGTTGGGTTATTTATGCTGAAGAAATTTTGTTTTATTCATTCTTGGTTGGTTGATTGGATTTTATGGCATGTCAACCATTGTTGGGTTATTTTATGCTGAAGAAATTTTGCTTTATTTCAGTCTTGGTTGGTTGATTGGATTTTATGGCATGTCAACCATTGTTGGGTTATTTTATGCTGAAGAAATTTTGCTTTATTCATTCTTGGTTGGTTGGTTGGTTGGTTGGATTTTATGACATGTTAACCATGTTTAAAAATATTTTTTTAAAACTAAGTTTAATTGAAATTATACATTGTAATATTAACACAAACAACTGTCTCAATAATACATTCAATAATTAATTTCAATGGTTAATTAAATGTATAGTAATTTGGTTTTTGTTGTTTATCTTTTTTAAGCAATATGTAATAAAAAACAACCTTTAATCCCCTAAAACCATAACCCAATTGGCAAAATGTTAATTCATAACTATAGTTAAACTGTCATTGGGTACCGCCAAAAAACTTTCCGTTTTAATTTTTCTGACCTAAATCAGAAGTCAGCCATTAAAAATGTATTTGAAAAAACTGAGTTTGAAAAGAAAATAGAATATCAAACAAGAATGAATAAAACAAAATGTCTTTGTCCATTTAGTCTAAGTAAGGGCCAAATTGGTTTGGTTTGTTTTACGGCATATCAACTTCGGTGGGTCATTTAATGCCGACAAAGTTTTGAAATAAATCCATTCTTAATGGATAATCAAATTTTGTTATTATGGACTGCGGGGAATTGGAGTTGTATGACATGGACTGCCTTTGGGGATTAGAAAAAATAAAAATAAAAAATAAAATACAAAAATTTTATAAAAAATTTTTATGTAATAATCTTATAATATTATATTTATTATATTATAAAAATTTTATAAAAAAAAAAAAAAAAAACCCCATAAGCCTTCACCGGAAGAACCCTCCGTGCATGTGTGAGAAAAAGGACTGACTTTCAACCTCCAAGCTCTGATCAATTGGCTGGTCATGATAAGCCCTAGCGCCTATATGATTGCCCCAACCCTATTGCCCTTATGGCAAGCCCCAACCCTTTTTATCATATGGGTGCTAGAAGGTAGTGGCTGAGTGTCTACATGTCCTGGGAATGACATTAAACTCTATCTGATGGTGAGGTTCCAGTTTTGGAGGTTTGGGGAATGTGGAGCACCCCTTTAGTACCATTGCTCCCTGGTCCACTTTGACCCAGAGTGGTAGTACCTGTTAGAGTCCCATCTATGGGTTAAAGAGAAAAACATGAGTTTATAAACAAAATTTGATTATCCATTAAGAATGAATTTATTTCAAAACTTTGTTGGCATTAAATGACCCACCGAAGTTGATATGCAGTAAAACAAACCAAACCAAACCAAATCCAACCTCCAAGAGAATATCTTGGTCACTAGGCCTTAGCTGGGTCTGGTCACTCCTACTAGCCAGGAGATATTCCCTTGCCACAGGCACTCTGCCAGGTCAATAAAGACTAAATTATAAAACCACCTTCTGTCTTTGTCTCTTTCTTTTTCATTCCTTGAATACCTTCCTTTTCAGCGCAACCACCAAATGAGATGAGCAAAAAAAAAAAATCCTAAGAACAGGCACTGAGAATATCCACACCTTTAAACCTTCAAAAAAAAAAAAACCTTTTGTAACCCCATATGCCCAGTCACATGGATTCTGCACTTCAGCATCTCTGGTAGCCACCTACGGCCAGCACCAAAAATGGAGGTAGGAGCTGCTTGGGGGGGGGGGGGGCACACCCTGGTGCCACTCGATTTATTTTGACTCACATAGTACATAAGAGGCCAAGGCTCCCAACCCAACAGGTATCACACTTTAATCCCAGTGTGAAGACCAGTGGACTGGTACAACACAGCTGAGCTATTTTAAGTACTGCCCATACATACGTGAGAGAACCCCCCCCCACACACACACACACATTAAATTCAACCTTGTGTCAAACTTGCTTTGTATTAGCATTTCAGTCTCGGAAGACTATAATAAAGTTTTTATGTGCCCCTGAAGTTACAGCGCCTACTGTGACTGTGAAGTCCGATGTTTGAAAAACATTCTCAACCACAGATTTCGCATTTAAAGGCTGTCCCTGAAGATGTTGATGTGCCGGTGCTTTGTTGCCGCTGCTTTATTCTAGACCTCTTAGCTTCTTGGTGTTGCGTCAGGGGGACTTCTGACATGAACAGTCCTCTACAAAGATTCTGCCGCCACTGAAGGCGGCCCTGAGCCAAATTTTCCCAGCTGGAAGGGGCAATGCCAAAGCACCTGAGATCATTCTTGCAGTGTGAAGGCCAGTGAACTAGTACAACACAGCTGAGCTATTTTTAGTACCGCCCATACGTACGTGAGAGAATCCCCCTCCCCCCCACACACACACATTAAATTCGATCTTGTGTCAAACTTGTTTTAGCACTGTGCAAATAACACAACCCTAATAGCAGAAATATGAAATTTCTAAAGATTACGATAGCACGAGAGTTATCCCCCTTGACAACTTTGCTATAACCTAGTAGTAGTGTCATTGACGACCGCTAGGTGTTGTCAGTAGTCGAACTGTCTGTCGTTGTACATTTTACTATCATCGTCTTTACCACAAACAACGTGTTTAAGGCGGACTTCATTTTTTTGTCTGTCTCGAACAGAAAAACTAACTATTTCACGATGGTATAAAGCAAGGGAAAATAACAAAAAAACCTTTATAAGATCAGCGTGTTCGCAGGGTAACTTAAACAAGTACCTTTTTTTTTTTTTTTAATCAATTTTACTCACCGCTTTACTTGCTTTTAAGTTGCTCCTGGAAGGAAAAACACGCCAACGTTTTTTTTCTCTATCATTACCGAAGAAGATTAAAACCCAAAAACAAAAAACCGAAAATGTCAGATTTAATTGCTCTTTTGGATGCTACCCTTCGGCTTATTTCAAACAGTGGTACCGACAAGAAGAAATTGTCAAAATTACCCGTAAGTGGGGTCAAGCCTGGAGGTTACCCTGTCGATATGTTTATTGATGGTCTTTCTGATAAGGAAAAGGAGAATTACCAATGTGGAATTTGGTAAGTAGTCTTTTTGTAGTAACATATTTGAATAAATATAAACGTGTGTGTGTGTATATAATATATATATATATATATATATATATATATATATATATATATATATATATCTTGTAATAAAAATATAATGTCAGCAAGAATTTATTTTAAATTCAAAAACATTAATTACTGAATCGAACCAAGATCTTCGACTCGTGTTTTGGTTTCAAGAAGGGATGCTGGAATTATATATATATATATATTATATATATATATTATATATATATATATAAAATGTGTGTAGAATATAAGAAAATTCAAAGTATTCCAGAAAGATAAATTTATTTATAGATGTAGGCAGAGATTTCACCATCTACGAATAATAAAATTGCCTTTGTTTTTTTTTCTTTAAATTTCTTCTGAAATATAATAAATAAATCAAATAAAAAGATAAAGTTACCAAGAATTTATTTTAAATTCCAAAACATTAATAAAAGAATCAAACTAAGATCTTCGACTCATGTTTGTTTTTCAAGATTGGGGATGCTGATGTGTGTGTAGAAAATAAGAAAATTCAAAGTCAATTTCAAAAGTTAAATCTATTTGTAAATGTAGACTTCATCTACAAATAAATTTGTCTTTTTGAATACTTTGTTTTATATATATATATATATATATATATATATATATAATAAAAACAAAGTCATAAAGAATTTATTTTAAATTCAAAAACATTAATAACAATTTGAGTTTGGTTTAACGACATATCAACATCTGTGGGTCATTTAATGCCAAAAAAAGGTTATTTTCGATTTCACTCTTTAAAGTAGTGGTTCTATGGAGGTTATATCTTGTTGAAAAGGTTGCTTTTTTTTTTTTTTTTTTAGAAAATTTAAAATATCTTCAGGGTTTGTATTCAATCCTAAGGTGGTCCCTCAGGTTTCTTGTTTGATAGTATTTGGTGCGGGTGTGCATTCGACTCCTGTTTGGTTTTCAAGAATTGATGCTGAAACTAATAATGTGTGTGTGTATAGAAAATAAGAAAAATCAAAGTATTCTATATAAAATAAATTTATCTATGTATTTTTATTTGTTATATACATATAATAAAACAAATAAAAAGAAAGTTACCACGAATTTATTTTAAATTCAAAAACATTAATAACAGAATCAAACTAAGATCTTCGACTCCTGTTTGGTTTTCAAGAATTGATGCTGAAACTAATGTACAGTATAGAAAATAAGAAAAAAATCAAAGAATTCTATATAAGATAAATTTATTTGTAGATGTATACTTCACTGTCTGCAAATAATTTTTGGGGAATCCTTTTTTTTCTTATTTTTTTTACATAACATCCGTTTTATTTTCATATTCTATCAACAATATATAACTGAACTTGCACAAAGGTGTCAAAATTAGGGTGACTCAGAAAAAACAGAATCCACAAATTTTGTAATAAAACTGTTAATTTTAACTAGTGGGGTTTAGGTTAGGGTTGGGGTTTAAGGTTAGTTTAATGGGAAAATAAATAAATAATTTGGGTTCTGTTTTTTCTGGGTCACCCTAATTTTGACACCTTTGTGCAATATATTTATAGTTTCTGTGATTAAAGAATGAAAAAACATACATGAAATATTTCGTTGATTTTATTTATTTATTTTATATAAATAAATAATTTTGGTTACCGAATTTTTGCTGACAAATGTAAATCATATACTCTGTTATTTTCGTAATTTTGTCAAAGAGAATCGGCCAAGAATTTTTCAGCCATTCTTTGGTATTTTAGAAAGAAGAATCAACACCGAAAAATATTTTGGGGGATTATGAATTATTCTTTTATTTTATTTTATTTATTTATTTGTATATTGAGAAAATCCGATTAAAAAGAAAAAATTCTGTCCTTTTTTTTTTTTGTTTTGATTAAAATAATTTCAATTAAAAAAAGAATTTGAACCTATTTTTACATTTTTGAAATATCCGTTATGTCACATTCCCCAAAAATGGTTTAAAATAAAAAAAGGGAATCTTTGATTAAAATATATATATATATATAAAAAAAACAATCTTTATTTGTTTTGTTTAGAAAAAAAATAACCTTTACTTTATTTTATTTCGATAGAGAAACAGACAATTCATTTTTAGTTTTCTATTTTTTGTTATTTGATAAAAGAACAGCTGGGCATTGTTACATTATTATAACAAAACAATAACAAAAATGTTTTTTCTCATATAAATATTTAATTAACATTCGGTTTCGCGTAAGAAGTTTATTTTTGTATAGAAATATATATTTTCTGTATAATTTAATAGGCTTTGTCTAAAAATGGATTACGGTTCTTCAAGAAAATTCGTAGAAATATTTGATAAAAATGACTTTTTTAAAAGTGGAAGTGGCTCTAAAGCGGGGGTTTGATTTACAACTTTAAATAAGTTGGAAACTGGACCCTGACTTTATGTCCTGATTAAAACCTCTTTTAATATTTTCATTTTATATATATATATATATATATATATATATATTAAAATGTGTGTGTGCATACACACTCAATTTAGAATGATACACGTAAAAAGGGTGCCTTATAGAATTAATAGGGTTCTATTTACAACTTAAAATAAGGTGGAAACTAGACCCTGACTTCATGTCCGGCTTTAAAAACTTAATATTTTTTTTAATCATTATACTCAATTTAGAATGATATACGTAAAAAGGGCTGCATAGAATTGATAGGTTGATTCGTTATTATATGAGATGAGCCTACAATTAGGAAATTTTGTAATCTTAAATGCCATGTAGATAAAAAAAAAAATCATCTTTTTACTTTGTGGTGGAAACTAATAACATTGTTTTAATTAATATATTGCGTCGCGTGAGTAAACTAGGAGTTTACAAAATCGATCAAACACACTATATATATAAAAGCAGCATATTTCTTGAATAATTATATCTGGAGAGTGAAACAACACAAAAAATAATACAGCTTTCTTTATTCTTTGTGTTGTTCTAGATATTCTAAAATTACTAGGGTCAATTTACAAGATATAATAATAATATAATATATATATATTATTGTAAAGTAAAATCTTTTATTCATGATATATTTATTATTGAGGGATTTAGTTTCGTTTTTAGCCTTTTTATTTTCGACTGCAATAGACACCTGTTTGATGTTATTGTTTACGAATTAAGGGTTATCCTTTCTTCTTCCATTAAGGAAAACAAAAACAAAAAACAAACACCCTTAACCGTAGGGACTTGACTTGATTATTTTATATACTCTATTTTATATTTTATTTAAAATATTTTTTTAGTATTTAAATTAAAAACTAAATGTAGATAAAATTATACCATCATCCAAGATGTGTATGACCAAAACAAATGAATTAAAACTGATTTTACTGGAAAGAACTCTTACATGTTGAGGTCATTAATTTTTTTAAAGGTTTGCGAATCAGCTGATTTTCGAAAATGCTTTATTATTATTATTATTATTATTATTATTATTATTATAAATAGATAAATACTACTACTACTACTACTATTACTACTACTAATAATAATAATAATAGATAATAAATAAATACGGGTTTATTTTATTTAAACAAAAAATAATATGGTGCTTTTTTTGCTTTTTTAAATTTTAAATTTTAACGAAAGAAAGAAATAAAGATTTTATAAATCACTTATATTTATTTATTTTATTTATTTATTTATTTATTCTACTCTGGGATATCCATCATCATCGAATTTACTCATCATTTTGTCCCTATGGTAGAAAATGTATTCTTAACGTGCCTCACCAACCTAACACATTGTGACTCATTTATTTATTTATTCAATAGTCTTCTGTTCTACTCATCATTGTGTAATAGCATACTATTCTCTCGCAGATCATTTACTACTACTGAATAGCGAGTTCGATCTTCGTTTGGGCCCCCCATACTTGTGACCTTCTGTCAAATCCTAACCAGAGTAAACGGGTAAAAGAATGATTTTTTCCAGACTTAAATTGTATTTACTAAATAAATTAAAAAAAAAAATAATTAAAAAATTTTGAATTAGATAGATCACTAAGTAGACCTGAGCCTATTCTAGTAGTGACCAGGTTTGAATTCAGAGTTTTCCTTCTCCTAGACTGGTTGCCCAACCAAGGTTAAAGTGCCCAGTCTGCCCTACTATTCACCCATAACTGTAGGGAGAATAGTTGAATTCATACCTTTCCCATACTTATGTATTTTTTCCAAACCAGCTTTTAAAATATTTTTATGACGGTAGTTTAAAAAAAAAGGTTGATTTTTTTTCAGCCTTAAATTGTACTACTTATTATTTAATTTATGTATATTTTCAAACTAACTTTTAAAATATTTTTATGTCGATATTTAAAAAAAAATTACATGTTTTTTGTACAATTATCTAATGCTTTTTTTTATTATACAATGTTGTGAGTTTAACTTAAACCTCTCTAGCCACATGTTACCGATGGAGAGAGAGAAAAAAAAATCCTTCTAGTTTCGATTTTACAATATAAAAAACTATGAGCCAATTAAAAATAAAACTGTTTTTATTAATAGCTTTGCTAAATAAGCAAATCAATTATTATCATTGAAAGATCGTCTAACTTAATACAACATTTTGTTGTTCTATAATAATGACTGTTATGAATAAATATTTTTGTGTCTCATATTAAAATCCCTTGTTATATAAGCAAAGGTATTTTATTTACCCTTCTGCAAACCGGATTTAAGCCGAGCTTAAGCCGGTCTTGATCGTAAGCCCCCGTCTCATCTGAGCCCACTCATCTTTCGTAATAATATCTATTTCGTTTTAATGTACTAAATTTTACAGCTGGACTTTCTGCTACGTTATCGATATAAAATTCAAGTTTATAGTTTATTAAATATACAATTTATTATTTTTGTAGTCTGTTTAGTATACACTAGTATTCACTATTGATTACCATGTTCTGTCGTGTGTGTACTACTAACTACATTATTGTGGGCGTGCGTGTAGTAACCTTGGCTTATTTTAGGTATACCCAAAATTGGCCTAAAATCCGTTTTTGACAAAATGAATTTAGCTCCCCCCCTACAGAAAATAATTTACCAAAAATCAGGGAATTATCGGATTTTAATGAAATTTTCAGTGTTTATGTATCAATGAATGATCTTTATAATGCATTATTTATTTTATTTCAAAACTTTCTAATTTTTTTCAGGTCACTTAATTTTACCCCCCTCCCCTTATTTTGGGGGTGAAAAATCTCGCAAATAGAAAAAGAAAAGAAAATAAGTACCTAAAATCAGAAAATAAAATGTAAAAAATAAATAATTAATTTTTTAGAGATTTCTTTTTTACTCATTTCGATAATTATTTAATTGGCTATTATCTTATAAAAGAAAAAAATATACATCGATATTTTTTCTGCTTAAAAAGGGGGGACTAAATTTTCAATAGAGTTTTTCTTCAGAACGTATACTTTATTTGACTAAAATAAGGTTTACATTAAATAGATATTTATTTCTAGAATCTAAAAATATAACATTTTAAACTTAACATCAGAATATTTTTATTTTAAATGAATTTTATATATTTTTTATAGTAAAAATATTTAATTAAAGTTTTGAAATAAAATAACTGATGCATTATAAAATTCATTAATTGATAAATCAATACTGAATATTTCATTAAAATCGGATAATTCCCTGATTTTTGGTAATTTATTTTTGCAATCGCGAATGTTACATTACATTTGTAAACAAGCCATTTAAAAAGAGCCCAAATGGCCGAACAGATCGAAATTGACAAAAAAAAAAAAACTATTTTTAAATCTATTAAAAATAAACTGCATATGTAATGATATTTTTCTTTTTTTAATGATGGTCATTATGTTACTACTTATCGATTTAGACAAAGTTTGACCTTGAATAATAGATTTAATTAATTCTAATTCGTTTTTAAAAAAACTGTAGCAGACGAATTTTGGATATAGCTATTTTAAACCACTTTATATATATATATTATATATATAAATAAACAAAATAAACATATTTTTGTATATATTTATTTGTATGGAAACAAGTCTGCTACCATTTGTTTCATGCTTAAAAAATATAATTATTTATTATTATTAATATTGCTCTATCACAGATATTGAACACTCTCCTAATAATACTGTATGTTGGCTTACTACTGTCTCTTCAAGCGTGATAGTGTTAGTGCCTAGTGTTAACCATATATATATATATATATATATATATATATATATATAATCAATGTGTATGGTTAACAGTGTTAATCATATACAATACATTGACATTATATATATATTATATATAATATATATATATAAATATATATATATATATATATATATCCATTTTTTCGTCTGCTTTTCATTTTAAAAACGAATTAAAATTAATTAAATCGATTATTTAAGGTCAAATTTTTGTCTAAGTCGAAAAGTAGTAACATAATGAGCAGCAGTAAAAAAAAAAAATGATATTACAAATGTAATTTATTTTTAATACATTTAAAACGAATTTTTCAGTCAATTTTGATAATATGAATATAATATATATGAAGAGAAATATGGAAGTTAATCCGACGGTATGTATAAAAAATTTGAAAAAACACAGGTTCAAATACCACTCATTTTATTTGAACCTGTCTTTTTTCAAATTTTTTCACTATATTACACACACACACACACAACACACACACACACACACACACCACACCACACACCTATTATTTATATATATATATATATTATATAATATAATATATATATATGAGTTAATAGTAAATAAATGAATCTGACGGTATATGTATAGATAAAAGGGTATGAAAACACACAATGTTGTTAAAATGATATAAAAATATATTCATTTTAACAACATTGTGTTTTTCCATACCCTTTTATCTATCTATCTATATATAATAGTCCAAATTGGAGGATTTTAGTTTCATGTGTTGAGAGATGTGCTTGAGATATTGAAAATGAGATAGGTTCTTTTTTCTATGTTTTTCTATTTGCTATTTATACACAAGGACTGTAGATTTCTTTTTAGATTTGATAGGTGGTTGTTTTTTGTTTTTTGTTTATGTATGTATGAGATATCTTTCCTTAATTTTTCGGCTGTTTTGTGTGACATATTCTATGTTTTCTCTGGTTAGTTTTATATTCTTTCAAAATTTGAGACAGATGTTTGATATGTGTAACGTAAGACCGGCTTCGTAGCTCATGTGAAAGAAAGAAAGAAAAAATGTTCATTGTAGATTCAATAGTTGTATACTTGTAAAATCTTAAGTAGCACTATTCGATCCTTGTTGTTGCAAGAAAAAGTTTGTTACCGTTAGTTGAGTGGCGTTTGTAGTTGAATGTTGATGTGATTACTGCATGCGAAAGCAAAAATTAGTGATAGAAACATGTGGAATCAAAATGCCAAATGTTGATTGGCCCATGAGTTTGAATAATATGTAATTATTTTTACCTCTAAAAATATATGTAGGGGTGACAAGACTTTCCGACCACGCTGTACATTAATTTACAGAGTGGTCCGAAAGTCTTGTCACCTCTGCATATTATTTTATACTTACATTATTTTTTGTTTAATAATATATTTATTATTTTACCTCTAAAAATATATGTAGGGGTGACAAGACTTTCGGACCACGCAGAGTGGTCCAAAAGTCTTGTCACCTCTGCATATTATTTTATACTTTCATTATTTTTTGTTTTAATAATATATTTATTATTTTTACCTCTAAAAATATATGTAGGGGTGACAAGACTTTCGGACCACGCAGAGTGGTCCAAAAGTCTTGTCACCTCTGCATATTATTTTATACTTTCATTATTTTTAATAATATAAAGTTATGTAATTATTTTACCTCTAAAAAATCTTTAAAAATTAAATTATTTTCTATAATTTTGGTTTGTATCATGTAAATGCTTTAGCTCTGAAAAATATATAGGGGGTGACAAGACTTTCGGACCTCCCTGTACAATAAAAATGAAACTGGGTCCACACATCATCATTAAATCCCCCAGGGGGTGAAAGTCCTTGTAATAATATTTGCATGTCAATCAAGTTACCTGCCTCCACCCCCCTTACCTGTCGACTTTGTTTCTAATCTTCTTGCGACCTTTCACAAATAAAACGTTGTGACTGTCACCGGTGCCCCTCGTGTTTTCTCTCCCAAGGGCACAGCCTAATCCCCTAAAGTCCTTGACGTTTGCTCACTGTTTTTTTTCTGTTTACAATAAATGATCAATAATAGATTTACTTATTTACTAAGTTTAGTCGGGACACAGGACCGGAAGTATTTGGCACCCAGTGAGAATCAAACTCACTAACAATGGTGTGCTAATCTAGCTTGTTATTCATCTCACCATGTGACTTGCTCACAACTAATACATTTACTTATTTGTTTAGCTTAGTCGTGGCATAAGAATGGAAGTATGGAGCACCCAGTGAGAATCGAACTCACTAACAATCTAGCTTATCCATTACACCATGTGAGGTGCCCACAAGTAATACATTTACTTTATTTGTTTAGCTTAGTTGTGGCATAAGACCGGAAGTATGGAGCACCCAGTGAGAATCAAACTCACTAATAACAGTCTGCTAATTTAGCTTGCTAACCATTACACCAAGTGAGTTGCCCACCAATAATACATTTTCTTATTTTCTTAGCTCACCTGAATTGTGGCACAAAGCCATAATAATGGGGCACCCAGTGAGCATCAACCTCACTACAATATCTGTTAATGCATTACATCATGTAAAATGCCCACTACTAATATATTTTCTTATTTACTAAGCATAGTTGTGGCACATGGCCTGTAAGTATGGTGCACCCAGTAAGAATCAAGCTCACTACAAGGATCTGTTAATCCAATACTACACCATGTGAAATGCCCATTAATAAATATATTCTAGGTACCACCAAAATGGGCACTGGTTTTCACTTTAAAAACGAATTAAAATTAAATCGATTATTTAAGGTCAAATTTTTGTTTAAGTCGAAAAGTAGTAACATAATGAGCATCAGTAATAAAAAAGCAAAATAATATTACATATGTAATTTATTTTTGATACATTTTAAACAATTAAATTCGCCCACAAAATGGTTAAGTGAAAATTTATGACACTCAAAACAATCCCTCTTATCAACAATTTAAAACACTTTTAAAATTAACTTTTTGATATTTATCTAAATGTAATATAATTTTTTTCATTCCAAACACGCAGTCCGCAAAACTTTTTTCTCTTTAGAAGGGAAACAAGTTTAGTGTGATATGCCCATGTCTACGGTAGCTCATGTATGTAACAATAAAGATGAGGACAACAGTCTGAAAAATCTAAATGATACAAATAATTTTAAAGGTTTTAAAATAAAACCTTTTTGTCTTTTGTATTATTTTGATTATTCGGACTATTCGTCATGTTATCTTTACAATGTTTCGTCCAATGAGCCCTTCGGGCTTCTTCAGGTATTTCTTGTCGGTCTCGGAAATCTTCTCTTTGAAGTCTGGAACCTTCTTGTCGTAATCGTGATATTTGGTTTCTATGATGTTATGAGGCTTCATAAATGCTCTGGCATTCTGCAGTAGGATTGCAACAAGGTTAGATCTGTATTAAGTTACGGTTCCTTGTTGCCTTGTCTTACTTATTCAATGGTGATTGGAATTTAACATGATTATTCTACACACGGAACTCTGAACCCTTTATTCAATCCATGGGAGTATACTGTACTCATTCTGCTAACCATAGCTGGGGTACAAGTGTTAAGATGTGTTAATTATTATTCTATGTTAATGTCGCCCTTGACCAGGATTGAACCTGCAGCCTAGGGATAACTTGTCACTTAGAACTCAATGCCTATATCCACTATGCCATGTGTCCAGTTTTTGTCTTGTTGTTATGTGGTGAAAATAAAAACATCAGAGTGCACATTGTCCGAATATGTATATAACAATAAAGATGAGGACAACAGTCTGAAAAATCTAAATAATACAAATGATTTTAAAGGTTCCCAATAAAACCTTTTTGTCTCTTGTATTATTTTGATTATTCTGATTATTCTGACTGTTGTCCTCTTCTTTATTATTATCTTTACAGCGTTTTGGCTGATATGCTCTCTGGCCTTCTTCAGATATTTCTTGTCGTAATCGGGAACCGTCACATTGTAATCGGGAACCTTCACGGTGTAGAAGTTATCCTCCAGATATAGAAACAATATGGTACTCACCATCACAGTGTGGTTCTAACTACCGTCGAGTTAGTAGACGAGAACAACAGGCAAGCTGTAACTTAATACAGTCCTTGCATGCTGCTGGCATAATGCAAAGTGGTGGCTGAAGAGTGGGTACTTATCCCTGTTCTTACTAACCCTGAAATCCAACAGCCAATCAGAACTCAGGAAAAGAACTTGCCTGAGTTCATAATGGAACAATCCAAAGCTCCATATAAGCCACCTACCAAACTCTAGTTTTAGTCTTGGCATTCATCTTGTAACAGAGTTGAATACTTTACACAAAATCCAACACACGGAACTTTGAATCCAACCATTTATTCAATCCACAGGGGTATACTGTTCTAATTCTACTAACCATGATTGGGTACAAGTGTGTGTAAGTAGAGTGATATCCCCCTGTGTGTTGTCTGAATGGACTGGTCTGCCCTTGGAAGAATGGGCATAAATAAAGAGCCGAGAGGTGGCCATTTGGAATCGGTCGAGCGATGTTTGAACAACTTACAAAGTCTTACATACTTTATAAAGTGTTAAGCTGTGTTAATTATTATTCTATGTTACTGTCGCCCTTAACCAGGATTGAACCTGCAGCCCTAGAGATAACTGTCACTTAGAACTGTATTAACTCAACACCTATATCCACTACGACATGTGTCCAATTTTTGTGTTGTTGTCATGTGGTGAAAATAAAAACGTGATTTACGTACAGTGCAGAGTGTCAGTTATTGGCAGTTTTGCCGAACATGACTAAGGCAGAAACATTATAGCAGTCCTCTATTTTTTGTGTGTCGTTAGGGGGGGGGTGTTAGTTGCTAGAACTAAATGAAAATAAGCTAATTATATAGATAAACAAACAAGAGATGATGTAGTCAGGCAGGAAGGGGAGAGAGTGACGGCGTGGGGGTGAGTGAGAGAGAGAAAACAACAACAAAAATGAGGAAGGATCTCGCACGCATGCACACACGTATCCGACCTTCAGGCTGAGATTAATGTGTGTGTGTGTGTGTGCATCTCCTAAAATGTGTGTGTGTGTGTTAATATATACGTGTGTGCGTATATATATACGTGTGTGTATGTATATATATATATATATATATACCTAAAGTGTGTGTGTGTGTGTATCTCCTAAAGTGTGTGTGTGTGTGTAAAGTGTGTGTGTGTATATATATATATCCCTAAAGTGTGTGTGTGTGTGTGTATCTCCCTAAAGTGTGTGTGTATATATATATAAGTGTGTGTGTGTATCTCCCTAAAGTGTGTGTGTGTGTGTGTGTATATATGTATCTCCCTAAAGTGTGTGTGTGTGTGTGTATATATATATATCCCTAAAGTGTGTGTGTGTGTATCTCCTAAATGTGTGTGTGTGTGTGTATATATATATATATCCCTAAAGTGTGTGTATATATATATATATATCCCTAAAGTGTGTGTATCTCCCTAAAGTGTGTGTGTTGTGTGTGTGTGTATATATATATATCTCCCTAAAGTGTGTGTGTGTGTGTGTATGTATATATATATCCCTAAATTGTGTGTGTGTGTGCGTGTCTCCCTCAAATATGTGTGTATCTCCCTAAAATGTTTTTCAGACAACCCTGTAACAGCACCTCCCCCATTACACAGGAGCAAGAGAGAGAAACAAACAAACAGCAACACTGAGGAAGGATCTCGCACACACACACATATCTGACCTTCGGGCTGAGATTAATGTGTGTGTGTGTGTGTATCTTCCTAAAATGTGTGTCAGTGTTTATCTCCCTAAATTGTGTTTTTCAGACAACCCTGTAACAGCACCTTCCCTATTACACAGAAGAGGGAGAGTTTGCGATGCCTTCGTGCCAGCAGTCACGGGGACCAGGGCTATTTTGGGCCTTGTTCATGTGTACGTGCAAGGGACCCCCTTATAAAAAACCCCGATCACATGTCACTTACTGCTGCCGAGAGGATGTACTTAAATACTTGCATTCAAACAATAGAAAGACAAAACAAACCAAACATTTGCTTGAATGTCCTATGGACCACAAAAATAAATAAAAACATTTCATGCCTCGTACAATCTAAAATTATTTTGTTGCTTTATTTTTTAATTAGAAGGGGCTACCCGGCGTTGCCTGGGTAGAGAGGAGGATAATAAAAAGTTAGTCTCCCAGATCCATTGATTGTTTTTGGTCTTGGATAATTAATTATCTTTCCAGATATAAATAAAATCTTCATTATTTTTGCACAAAAGCAAGCTCAGATGATAGTGAATGTATGTATGTGTATATATATATATATATATATATATATGAAATAGTCAAACAGTGTGTTTGAAAATGGTGAAGGCCGACAATTTGTGGGAGATTATGTGCTTAATTAAAGTCATACCTAATTTTAATTAATTAATTATAACTAAATGAATTAGGCGTGCATATCGGTTTAAATGTAAAGCGTATGAGGAAGAATGAATAAAGAAAAGAAAGTACAGAATGGATAATAAAAGATGAATTTAATCAATATCACTTATACATGTGTTTCGGTCAGTTTATCTATGTGTACACGATTCAAACTATTATTATTATTAAATAAACAAATGAAATAATAATAATAATAATAAATAATAGTTTGAATCGTGTATACATAGACAAACCAATGGTAACAAATTCCTTTTAATTGTATAGTATACCATAACAAATATATATATATATATATATATATATATATATATATATATTCAAAGATACAAAAATCTCCATTTTATTTGATATCGTATTTATATATTTCTATTTATTTTTTTACCTGTCATTTGAATAACAACAAATATTTATTTTTAAACATAATCTCCTTCCTTGTCTGTTAACTTATTTATTTTCAATCATTATCTTTATTAACCTTGACCTCTACTGTCGATAAGATAGCAATCAAGCTACCTCAGACTATGGCCAGCGAGATGTGAGATCAGGCATTCTCACCACACGAGGCTCGTTCCCTAAGCCAGAAGCTTTTCTGCCAATATTCTAAAGTTATGGTGCACGAGCTGATAACCTGATATGATGCAACAGTGGCTGGTGCCATAGCAACCAAAAAAACAAAACAACTTTGGCAGTTTTAACTTATATTTTCTTGAATGTCCTGTTTGAGGAGCTGAGAATAAAGTTGACTGTCCGACAGGCCCTGACACTAACTTTTTTCATGACGATAAAAATTACATCCTGGACAATCAATATGTCATCCGGGACAGTTTGCCGGGGACAGTAAAAACTTTTCCTAAAAGTTAGTACTACATTCCAATAAAGGCCGTCCAGCGATTGCCCAAATGCTGACCTCAAAATGAGGCTACGGCACCGCAGGTCTATTCTCAAAGCCATGTAATGAATAATGGTGGAGGGAGACGAACAAAAATTATCATGGACCGTCCTGAAATCAAAATATTTTTGTTTAATTCATTAGCATCATCTATACTTGTCAGTCATCAGTAGCATAATAACATGTAATAAAACATTAAGAAAAGCTGAAGCAGTGATAATTCTGGATATTTGGACAAAAAATCCATTTCCTAGTGTGTTTTGAGCTAAAAAAAAAAACAAACTTTTTTTACTTTAAGTTACCCTGAGTAGGGTTAGTAGTACATAAATCGGTTCTTTAATTCATTACATGGCTTTGAGAATAGACCTGCGGTGCCGTAGCCTCATTTTGAGGTCAGCATTTGGGTGTCATAGCAACAAAAAAACAAAACAACTTCGGCAGTTTTAACTCCTATTAACTCCTGAGAATAAAGTTGACTGTCCGCCAGGCCCCGACACTAACTTTTTTCATGACCGTCCTGAAATCAAAATATTTTTGTTTAATTCATTAGCATCATCTATAATTGTCAGTCAACAGTATGATAATTTACTTATTACAACGTTTGATATGTCATCTTGAGAGCTATTGCAAAATAGTTGAATATGTAAAAAGTATAATAATCTTGATTTAACTCTCTCACGCTCTTTTTTTTCTTTTCCCTTCTTTTCATCTTTTCATTATGTTCGATTGAAACAGATTAAGGTAATAGCTTCCAAGCGCTCACCTCCTCCCTTTATCATTCCTTTACTCACTTTATTTCATATTTTTTCTAGCATGTAGCATGTCCTTTTTCTTCCCTTTCTTTATAATAAAAACGGAAGGGTCCATTATTTAGATAAGAATTCGGTGGATAAGCAACACAAGATAATCAGGATTTACATTTTTGCACTTCATGTAATAAAACATTAAGAAAAGCTGAAGCAGTGATAATTCTGGATATTTGGACAAAAAATCCATTTACTAGTGTGTTTTCAGCTAAAAAAAAAACAAAAACTTTTTTTACTTTAAGTTACCCTGCGAAGGGTTAGTAGTACATAATTCGGTCCTTTTAAACTATCTCCCTCCACCATTATTAATTACATGGCTTTGAGAATAGACCTGCGGTGCCATAACCTCATTTTGAGGTCAGCATTTGGGCAATCGCTGGACGGCCATTATTGGAATGTAGTACTAACTTTTAGGAAAAGTTTTTACCGTCCCCGGCAAACTGTCCGGATGACATATTGATTGTCCAGGATGTAATTTTTATCGTCCCTGGGACGGCGGACAACATTAATGTTGAGCCCTGCTGTCCGCCCTGTCAGTTGGGGCATTAAAATGCACCAACTGCACCTCTGCAGAGGGTTAAGACTCCCCCAATGGGGCCACCTGTTGGTCGTGGGTGGCGACCCTTAAGGATAGAGCCTAGGTGGATGAGCAGGACTTGGCTTTGGCCCTATCTCCAATCAATCGACTGGTCACGTCAAGCCCTAGAACCTATATGATTTTCCCAACCCTATTGCTCTTATGGCAACTCCCAACCCCTTTTTATCATATGGTTGCTAGAAGGCAGTGAATGAGGGTCTACATGTCCTGGGAATGATGTTAAACTCTATCTGATGGTGAGGTTCCAGTTTTGGGGAATGTGGAGCACATTTTTTCAGATCAGTTAACTTTGAACCATGTATATTTGAGAATCTGTGATACACCTCAAAGATAAGTGGTTCAAATTAACTGAATTGAAAAAATGTAAAAGTTTTTTAAATCAAATAAATGGTGTGTTATATCTTTTATTCATTAATATATCAACGCAGAAAATTTCATTAAATTCGGTTAATTCCCTGATTTTTGGTATTTTTTTCTTTTGGTAGGGGGACATACGATGGTGGAATTTAGGTCCGTTAAGTTCGATTTAACCCTTCATAAATATTCTGGCATTCTGCAGTAGGATTGCAGCAAGGTTAGATCTGTATTAAGTTACGGCTTCCTTGTTGCCTTGTTATTACCATTTCGATGGTAATTGGAACTTTGTATGTTTATTCAGACCATATAACCCTTAAGCACCCCATTTGCGATCTCGATTCATAAGGACATGTTTTTCATTTACACTGTCAAAATTCGGTTGTTTGTTAGGGGTTAGGGTTCGGGATTTTTTTATAATTTAAAATAAAAACTCTAAAAATCGTCTGTTACCAAAAACGGATTTTGACGGTGTAAATGAAAAACATGTCCTTATGAATCGAGATTGCGCCATATTGAGGTCAGTTAGCCTACTGTTTGTTTGAATAACAGCAGCTAAGTACCACTCAAGCAGTGTCCAAGACAGTTGGTATAAATAGGACTCAAGAATCTGGGTGATTCCATTCCTTGAGTTCTGATTGGCTGCTTGACTACTTGATTTGAATGACATTGTGGAGTCTTATATATACTCTGTCATTTTGCAGTGGACTTTGTAGCTTTCGGGATTGTATTGAGTTACAACCGTTTGCTGCCTTGTCTTTCCAGTTCGATGGTAATTGGACTTTAATTATTCTTCAAGAAGGAAATGTTTTTCATTTACACCGTCAAAATTTGGTTGTTTGTTAGGGGTTAGGGATTAGTTTTATAATTTAAAAAAAAACCTCTAAAAATCGTCTGTTACCAAAAACCGGATTTTGACGGTGTAAATGAAAAACATGTCCTCATGAATTGAGATTGCGGATGGGGTGCTTAAAGGTTATATGGTCCGTTTATTCTACAAACCCTAGATGGGTTGACATCCCATTACAATCTGTCAATCAATCATTTATTTTTTTAACCCTATTTTATCAAGATGTTTTTTAAATTTTTTTTTTTTTTTTTTTTCCCCCCATGATGTCAAGGATTTCAACAATTGAGTTGAAATAGTCTTGCTGTAAAAAAAAACTTTTTAGTTATTATTTTTGGTTATTTCTGACTGTTATTTCAAGAGAGGGATTGACAGATTATTATTGTAAGAACAATATCCTGAGTAATGTTTTTGATGAGGTCGAAAATTATGCGGGCAGCGTCACTACACAATATAATTATAATTGGTGATTGTCTGTCCTATCCTAAAACAAGAATGTTGACTAGGTACAATGGGACAATTTTCATATCTCAAATTTGTGTTGAGTCAAATGTTTTTCAACTAGTACATATGAGGGTGAGTCAAAAAGTAATACCATTTTCTTTAAAACTAAGGCCTACATTGAGACCCTAATGAGGCTCAGAGCAAGAATCCGACGAGTAAGACCCAACTTGCCAATTGACAATGGCCTTCTTCTGCATGATAATGCTCGACCACACACAAGCATCAGGACAAGGGAGAAAATTGTCTCATTTGGTTAGTGCACTTGGTTGGTGCACTTGGAACAGCCCCAAAAGGATTGGAAAGGGGTTTGGAAAGTTTGGAAATCAGAGGAAGGATTGAAACCATTCAGAACACTGCACTGCTACAATCTGCCAGAATACTCAGAAGAGTCCTGGAGACCTGAGGAGACTTGCTGTCACTCAGACTCCAGTGAAAGACCATCAGCTAATGCTGATGTGAAAACTCAAGAATGATAATAGAGCAAGTTATTTTGATATTTTGAATATCAAAATATCTTGACCTTATGATGACCCCTTTTTTGTATATTTAAATTTTTATGTTTTCTCTGTTATTATTATTTTATTTTATATATCTTTGCCTATAAGGTCTCCTTTAGTGTGCTATACCAAAACTAAAGAGCCCAGTATACTCTATTTTACTTATACCAAGGAAGAAGACAGTAGAGCATTTTAAGTGTGTTACCCTTATAAAACCCTTGCTATACAAATATTATGAGAATACTGTTTCTTCTCTCTCAATATATATATATATATATATATATATATATATATATATATATAGTAATATTTAATTACATGTAAATCAAAATTCCAAAGAGGAAGGAAATGCTATTAAATATTTGGTGAGAATAACATTATTTATTTTATTTTCAACAAGCATTTTGTACCATTTTCTTTCTCTGTGGAATTTACATGTAAAATGATACATACCTTTTTGCTGATACCAAACCCTGTTAAGCAGTTTTTTAAAGCTTACAAATGTGTTAATAGTTATTTACTAAGCTTAGCTTAGATGTGGCACAAGGCCAGAATTATGAGGTGCCCAATGAGAAATCGAACTCACTAACAATGGTCTGCTAAGCTCACTTGCAAACCATTAGGCTACATGAGGTGCCTTGGAGTTTGTGATATAGTTATTTACTAAGCTTAGCTTAGATATGGCACAAGGCCAGAATTATGAGGCGCCCAATGAGAATCGAACTCACTAACAATGGTCTGCTAAGCTCACTTGCAAACCATTAGGCTACATGAGGTGCCTACAAATGTGTTAATAGTGTGCCAGGATTTCTTAGTTTCTGTGTGTGTGAACATTTTATCATGAATACCTTTAAGAGCAATCTTGTCGGCTGGGGCTTTTGAATACACCGACTGCATCTCTGCAAAAGGGGTAAGACTCCCCCCATTGGGGTCACCCATGATATTTAAGGATGGAACAAGGCCAGAATTATGAGGCGCCCAATGAGAATCGAACTCACTAACAATGGTCTGCTAAGCTTGCTTGCAAACCATTAGGCTTGTAGAGGATTATGAGTATGTGTTCAATAACACAATGGAATGACACTAATAATATAAAAATATGACACAGTTTAGGTAGAAAATATGGAGAAATGATAAAACAAATGCATATAATTATAAAATAACAAATAAATTTATTCAGAGAATAAATTTGCAATAATATGTGAAATGTTCAAAAGGAATAGTGTAGATGATATGTGTAATGTAAAATGTAAAAGTTTGTATGTTAAGTTTGGAAAAGTTTGTTTAGATGTGGACAGAAATGAGAATAAAGTTTGTATATATGACCTGTTGAGCAGTTTTTTAAAGCTTACAAATGTGTTAATAGTTATTTACTAAGCTTAGCTTAGATGTGGGACAAGGCCAGAATTATGAGGCGCCCAATGAGAATCGAACTCACTAACAATGGTTTGCTAAGCTTGCTTGCAAACCATTAGGCTACATGAGGTGCCTACAAATGTGTTTTTAGTGTGCCAGGTTTCTTAATTTCTGTGTTGTGTGTAGCGTCTGTGAACATTTAAGTCATGAATACCTTTAAAGAGCAGTCTGTCGGCTTGGCTATTTGAAGTACACCACGAATCTGCATTATCTGCAACGGCGGTACAGATCCCCCTCCACTCAATTGAGGTCACCCGAGTGGGACTGTAGGAGAACGCTGGTCACGCTCTGTAGAATTTGACTGGAGCATGAGGTGGAACGTGGTGGTTGAAGTGATCTCGGTGTTCAGGAGAGCGCGCAGAGCGCTTGGAGTGGAGAGAGGAGTTGGCGTAGTGACTGAGTGGCGAGGATTGTAGTGGTCGAGTACGTGAGAGTTTCAGCTAGAGGTGCTGGAGCGGACGGTGTGTGGATGAAGTACTTAGGCAAGTGATGCAATGGAGCTGTAGAGATTTGTATAGACTGAATCATATTCATTTATTCAAGTTAATCTGCATGTGGAATCCAGACTTGATAAATGGTTTCAAATAATGTTTGGGCTATTTTACTATGATGGCTCACGGTCTCATATTTCCAGGATTCTGATTGGCCTGTGGTTTTAGTGTGATATTTTTATCCATATATACTGAACACTTGACCATGTCCCTCAGTTGCTGCAGAGTGTATCGGTCAATCTATTTTATTTGTATGGTGACTGGATGCTAGTCACAGCCCTTCCTGTGAAAATGAGTATGAGTTCATTCTATAGGTTTTGTGGGAAAAATTTTATGTTGATTACCTTTAGGGCAGCTCATCGGCTGGGGCTTTAGAATACACCAACTGCAGGCCGCAAGACTCTCCACATTGGCCACTTGTTGGCTGTGGGTGGCAAACCATGATTTTAATGGTGGAACTCTGGGGCTGAGCAGTCCATGATATGCAACACTGCACTTTGGCCCTTATGCAAGCTGGGTGGTCAGAGAGGTCCCCTCTGATCAATTGGATATGGTCACGTCAAGCCCTAGCACTGTATGATTGCCCCAACCCTATTGCCCCTTATGCCAATCCCCAATCCTTCATATTATATGTGTGTTAGAAGGCTGTGGCTGAAGGTCTTCATGTACTGGGAATGATGTTAAACTCTATCTGATGGTGAGGTTCCAGGTCCTGGAAAATGTGGAGCACCCTTTCATCACCATTGCTCCCTGGTCCACTCTGACCCTGTAAAAAGGAAAAAAGATAAGACAATATTTTTTTGAATAGCCTCCAAAAGGATATTTTTTTTTCCATTCAGAATATTATAGAAAAGAATAATCAAGGTAAATGAACAATATCATGGTTACCTCATTTTCTCTTTACACCTTGCATTGTGATGGCCTTCAAAACCAACCACCAAACAATATAACACAATGCTTCAAGCAAATTATAAAACTCTTACCGCCTTGAATGTTTTTGCTCCCAGCTACAGCCTTGAGCTTTTAAGTCCAGTCTTAATAATAAATATGTCCTCCTACTTAGCCTATTTTAGTTTAGATTCTTCTTTGTTGTCCCCTTTGTAATATATTCTTTTGTTATATCCCTACCTTTCATGTGTCATTTTCTAAGCCTATAAATGACCAAATCAAGAATGACCCATTCATGAATTTGGGTGATTCCATTCCTTGAGTTCTGATTGGCTGCTTGACTGCTTGATTTGAATGATTTGTGGAGTCTTATAATATCCCTGTCATTCTACAGTAGACTTTGTGACTATTCGGGTTTGTATTTAAGTTACAACCGTTTGTTGCCTTGTCTTCCCAGTTTGACGGTAATTGGAACTTTAATTATCTTCACTGGAGGTTTTGTTGTGCAATGGTTATCATTGTAGGAAATGGACACAGTGAACAGAGTCAAATCTGGATGTGACTGTTTTGCATTTCACATAGTGCAAATATACCTTTGGGAAAGGTATCTTTCCAACTATCCTCCTCTATCTATTGGCAAATAGTAGAGCAGACTAGGTTCTTTAACCTTGTATTGTAGAATGAATATAATACTCCCTTCACAAGGGAGGCTGTAGTGGCTAGCTCCAATCACCAGGACAAAAAAAAAAAGATGGTGTAACCGAATACACTCTGTAGCAACTGACAGGACTCGATGGCTCATTTTCCCATCCAGCTAGGTCGAATTCTGTTTCAGTTAAGACAGTCAACAATTGGTTTAAGCAATGTGACTGGCCAACATAACTGCACCAGTGTCAAGACAACTGGTATTATGGGAATTCAGAACAGTCACCCATGCATTTGGGTGAGTCCATTCCTGAGTCCTGATTGGCTGCTTGGTTTGTATGGCCCTCTGAGGCTCCATAAATCTCCATGCATTTTCAGTGGTCTTTATGGCATCTCAGAATCGTATTCAGTTACGACTGTTTGCCATCTTGTCTTGCCAATTTGACGGTAATTGGACTAGTCAGTATTCTCATGTGTTCATGAGCATTATATGAATAAAGTATCCAAACTAACAACCACCAGCCAATCAAAATTCCTGGAAAAGACTTGACCATTACATTTTCATTATATAGTCATCCACAGACACATTGTTTTGACATATCAAATCTCTTGAGTGTGGCTAGAGATTGTAAGCTACCTACAGCTGGGATTGAACCCGATTGATTCAGCATCAGTCTGACAGCATAACACACTCGGCTATCGTCACCACAGAATTGTGAAGGGGATTTTTAACTGTTTTGAATACACAATGTATGTATGTAAAGGCTGCCATAGAGGCTGCTCCATCCCTTTTTATGGAGAGATTAAGTATATCTAGTACAAAAATAAAAACGCCCTCCGGGTGATGTAAAAATAGATTTTTGGCAACATATTGCCTAAGGGGTGGGAATAAAATTTCAATGTCAGCGAGTTGTACCCCTAAGTAAAATCATCAAATTCATTAAAGATTAAAAAATAAAACAATTTGAAATGTAAACTTAAATATGTCATTAAAATAAAACAACTATGTATAGATTATATACAATCCGAGTCATTATTTATTAAACTTGTTTTAAAAAAACAATGAGGACTGTTTAACATTACATGCTCAATTTTGAGTGTTTTATTCTATGTTATGCGATTTTGGTAGTGTGACGTAAGCAGTGACATAGTTTTTTGTTACAGAACACAAAACCGGAAGTGAATCTCCATTATTAATAGATAAAATGGAATCAAATCTGACAGTTTAATGTAAAGATAAAGAAAAACATAGTATATCCTGTGCTAACAAAGACCTGTGTGATGTTATTAATGTATTATCAAGAAAATTATTTTAAGAAATAAACAAGACAATTGTAAAAGGATTGTATAAACATAAACTATATATATACTATATGATAGAATAGAGATAGATAATAGATAAATAGATAGTATAAAGAAAACAAAGTCTTTCACAGCACATTGTTTTGTTGAATGAAAGAGAAAGGAAAATTAACGTTTGATACAAAGTTCTAACTAGTGCTGCACACATTCTGGGCTGCAATGTCTTTAGTAGATTTTATATAGAAAAAGTATTTATGGCTTAAAGCTAATTTCTTGATAATTATATAGCACATCAACAGATACTAGATGGTACAGGTCGTGCTGTTCCCTAGCCACATAAAAATTTAAAAGGGAAGCAGTAAATCTTATTCAGATGCCCAGCTCCAGTGTTTCCTGTTTTTCTTCCCCATTTCAAGCTACTGTAAATACATTCAATAGTTCTTAGAATTGAATTACACAGGATTAGGTACAAGGTAGAAGTTAGATGGCCTTTAGTTGTTTCCCCAGATCATAAAAAAATACCTACACAATTGAGAAACCTTTGTTGGGACCCTATCAACATTTCCCTGGGGAGACTCACTTCCAAAGCAATAGTTGCGTTCCCAGAATGCACTTAATTTAAAAGCTATGCTGTCATGCTGTGCTGTGTGTGTGATGTTGTGTGGGTAGTTATACTAATATATAATATATACTATATAATATAGTATAATCGTCATCGAATTGACTGCTATTTACACAGTTAGCGATGGCAACAGATCAAAGCCTTCATTCAGATTGATGACTCTGGTTCAGGCCATGGTTTCGAGGGCCTCGCAAGCTCATTACCACGTAACCCAAGAGCACCCACAGTATTCTCACGATACCCTACGAGACTTTGTCCGGTTTGATGTCACAATAGGGACGCCCATATGCTCAACGCCTGATGCGGTTATGAGCTGGGTCTCTCCTGAAATCTTCTATACTCATTTAGTTTACTCTTGTCTGTTACGAGAAAGGTCAGTTTAAAAAACAATGCCGAGGTTGAAGTTTGGCAATAAACCCCGACTCCGACCTCATGGAGAGATAACTAATCCGTGTATCGGCATCCGTTTTGCTGACAGGGTTTAATATGCTTAAGATTTAGCATTAAATAATCCATAGGCTTCATATACCATTAGACCACATAACCTAGTTAGTATACTGTTGGTTTGGAAACAGCAACTGACTAAGCACAACTGAACGATAGTGCCACTAAGATAGTATTTTAATATTTGGCTTAGGTTGTACAAGTGACATTGGAGGTGCGACTAGATCCTAGTTATGTTGCTATCATTCCTTTGGTTTCTGGCATATCCGAACGTTGGTTTATAGGGAGCTCAGACAAAGCACTAGGATAGGGGTACAGCTACTTGTTGCATTGTCTTACCATTCATCAGTAATTGGAATTAGTATGATTATTCTACACTAGTATTTTGTATCTTTCCCTTTCTGACACTCAACTATCAACTAGGGCATTACTACAACATATGGATTACTCTGTACACACTACATTAAAATAATTAAAGGACATGTTACCTAGTCCACTCTTGTTTGTTGAATGGAATAATGTTGCTTTTGGTGGTGTTAGTTTGTATAGCGGACAATTCATCAGGGTAAAGTAGAGTTAAGAAAAGAGTGGAACTGTATAGGACTGGAACAAGGCAAAACTACGTATAAAGAAAACTTTCTTGTTCATTTTTTGAATCCCAGTCAGAGAGAAAGACCTGTTATTTTGTTGATGTCAGTCAGTATACTGTTGGTTTGGGACAACAGCAACTGGCTAAGGACAACTGAACTTGTGCCCAAGACAGCTGGTATTTATGGAAATCAAGAATAGTCATTCATGTATTTGGGTGATTCCATCCTTAGTCTGATTGGCTACTTGGTTTCTATGATGTTATGAGTCTTCATAAATACCCTGGAATTCTGGATAGGTTAACGTAACCTATCCTGTGTAATTCGTTTCTAGAAACTAATTGGAATGTATTTACAGTTAGCTTAAATAGGTGAGGGAAAAAGAAAATGAAAAACACTGGGACGCATGGATTGATTTTACTGCAACCTTTTAGATTTTTTGCGTTAGGAATGCAGGAAGCATACCTATCAGCATCTCTGTTGGGCTATTTCTACTATGTGGCTTGGTCAAGTCTATTTCAAGGGTTTTGATTGGCTAGTGGTTAGTGTGTATATTTTTATCCATATATACTGAACACTGACATGTCTGTCAGTTGCTACAGAGTGTTACAGAAATATCAAGCTAAGTTCCAATTACCATCGAATTGGTAAGAACAGCAACAACAGCAGTAACTTAATATGAACCTGTTCTGCAACCCTACTGCAGAATGACAGGTATTTATGAAATTCCACAACACATAGAACCAAGCAGCCAATCAGAACTCAAGGAATGGAATCACCAAATACAGGAATGGACTATCTTGATTTCCATAAATACACCTGTCTTGACACTGCTCTCAGTTGTGCTTAGCCAGTTGCTGTTGTTCAAACAACATTATACTTACTGACTCAACATAGTCTATATATATGAATTATGATTACTAGCAAAATAGTCTTAAATTGTTTTAAATTTCTTACATGAAGCATTGTCAATTATTGTTAATTTTTTACTAGATTTTTTTCATCTTATTTCTCTTTACACCTAGTAAATCAATAGTCTTAAACTAGCAGGACCTGTGGATATACCAAAGTCTGATAATTTAATTTATTACAATGTTTGATATGATTACTTAGAGCTATTGTAAATAGTTTCATATAGTAAAGAAGAAATAATGTTGATTTAACTCTTTTTACTACAAGACCTGTGGATATACCAAAGTATATTAATTAATTATTACAACGTTTGATATGTTTACTTAAGAGCTATTGTATAGTTCAATATGTAAAAAGAATAATAATGTTGATTTAACTCTTTTTACTAGCAAGACCTGTGGATATACCAAAGTATAATAATCTAATTATTATACAACATTTTGATTGTTTACTTAAGAGCTATTGTAAATAGTTCAATATGTAAAAAGAATAATAATGTTGATTTAATCATTAAGAGAACAATTATCAAAAAAGTATTTCAATAATCTTGATTTACCTCTCACTCCTTCTTTTTCTGTTCAAACCAACAGTAGACTGACTGATCATAAGTGTATTTGGTTACGGTCTGTCTTTTTTTTTGTTCTGGTGACGGAGGCTAGTCACAGCCTTCCTGTGAAGGTGATATGATATTCATTCTACATAATAAAGATGAAGACAATAGTATGAAGAAACAAGTAGAATAAAAGAAATATCTCGGATAAGACAGTTCTTTTTTATAAAAGATTTTTTTCAAACAGAGCAGTTCTTCAAAACAAAAAATGTGAGTATTCTCCAAGGACAATGTCATAACAATGCTAGCATTTGTCAGGGGGAGGAGATGCGGTGATGAAAACCGAGACAAGATAACCACCCACCCTTCTCACACAACAAATAGTTAATTAAAGACCAGAGAAACACAACCAATAGAAAATGTACAGTACATATATATTATATATATACTCACACATATGTGTTGAAAAAGTAAAAACAGGTGTGAAAAGTACACAGGTAACAACAAAGAGTCTTAGTTATAGACTGGCAATCAACAACAGAAGACTTATATAATGTAACGCGAGTTCAAGTCCTGGACGAAGCTGTTTACATTTCACATAGTGAGTGCTAATACCTTGGAAAGGTATACTTCATGAATGGACTATTCTTGATTTCATAAATACCAGATGTCTTGGCACTAGTTCAGTTGTGCTTAGCCAGTTGCTGTTATCAAACTAACAGTATACTGACCTCACCTCACAATAGTGGTTCCAATGAAGGGGTACTCAACTCTCCCAGAGATCCAAAATTGATCATCACCTCCTATATGCAGTTATTGTCCTGGTTTGAAACTAAACATGGACCTTATACTCCCACCAAGAGTGGCGGCTAAATAACCTTCTACTTCGCTGCCTTAGACGTGTACTGGGCATCACCTGAAGGGACAGGATCACTAACACAGCAGTCCTAGAGAGAGCTCAACTTCCCAGCTTGTACTCTCTACCTGAGACAACGTTGTCTCGATGGTTAGGTCATGTACGTCGGATGGATGATGGCCGAATCCGAAAGACATCCTCTATGGAGAGTCTGGTAAAAGACAGATTGGTCGCCCCAGCTGCGATTCAAGGATGTCTGCAAAAAATGATCTCGGTGCTTTGGCATTGTCCCTTCCGCTTGGGAAAATTTGGCTCAAGACCGCCTCGGTGGCGCAGAATCTCCATAGAGGAGGTACATGTCAGAATCACCCTGACACACCACCATGAAGCTAAGAGGTCCAGAAGAAAGCAGTGGCACAAAGCATCGAAATCATCATCTACAGGACACCTTTAAATGAAAAATCTGTGGTTGAGAATGTTTTTCAACATTGGACTCATAGTCACAGGAGGCGTTGCAACTTCAGGGGCACACAAAAACTTTATCATAGTCTTCAAGACTGAATGTCAATGATGATACTCAACTGTATCTGATGCTGAGAATCCAGTCTGGAGATCTGGGAAGTATGAAGTACCCATTGCCATTACTCCTGTAGAGATTACAACCGCTTGTTGCCGTGTCTTACCAATTCGACGGTATTAGAACTTAGCTTGATTATTCTTCACTCGGCAGATACTCTATCGACTGAGCTAAATTGAGATATAAAAGTACAAGGTTTTTATTTATTTTTCTTGGTGTAAAAATGATTTGTTTTTGATACAATGACTATAAAAACAGGTGGTTTTATTTATTTAATTTGTTTTCCAATTTGGATTATTTTAATTACAGAAAAGTATTGTTGTTGTCCCCTTCCCCTATCTGATTTAGTCCCACCCCCTGACAATGATGATGTAACATAAGCAACTAAACTAAAAACAACAACAAAAATATTTCAGGCACCATGCTACACCCCTTACAATTTTATACCCCCCCCCGGCTATATTTGTTCAGATTTTTTTATTGTTCCCCTCACCTAATTCGGAGACAGGTGGTGTGTGACTCAGTAAAAATATTGTTTACCTCAGATTAATCTGGATGAAAATAAAGTCTTTGTGATTTTGATGCTGTAGAGTCTTTTGTTTTAATTTAAGATTCCTGCTGCAAAATGGAGGTAGGGTGCAAAATTGAAGGTAGGGTGCAAAAATTGAGGTAGGGTGCAAAATTGATGTAGAGTGTAAAGATTGGAGGTAGGGTGCAAAATTGATGTAGAGTGTAAAGATTGGAGGTAGGGTGCAAAAATTGATGTAAGTGTAAAGATTGGAGGTAGTGTAAAAATTGGAGGTGGAGTGCAAAATTGACATAGTGTAAAAATTGAAGGTAGGGTGCAAAAATTGGAGGTAAGGTGTAGAAATTGGAGTGTATGGTGCAAAAATAACAAAAAGACATTAAATAATAAAAAACAGTAAAAATAAATGAAAGAAGATAAACTAGTAAAAAATTAATAATGATTGATTGATTTTAATTTATTTTCCCTCATCCCGCCATGCAGGTCAGACACAAGGAGGCACCTACCCATAGGGCACCCAACAGTGTTGGTCAGCTAGCAAAAACGTACCAATCAGCTCTGCTATAAATCCAAGTTTTGTGTACAAATTCTGATATACTTAGTGTGTTGTACTCAATATCAGGTGCACTAACTTGCTCAATCCAACATCCATCACAAACAGGACATGACATAAGGTCAATTTTTTTTTTAATGTAAAATAAACTCATACTCACCATCACAGGAAGGCTGTGACAAAAGTTAGATCGATTTTTCAATTTTTTAAAATATAAAATTGTCCATCTATGTGAAAGTTGTGTGTTAGTATACTGATACTAATACAAAAATTAGACCTGTTACTTGTACCATGTTTGAGGAAATCAAAAATCGTTTCCAAATTCCTTGTTTTCAATTTGGCCTAGAAATTTGTGATGCAATTTAAATTCTATTTATAATATTTAATTCGTTCATTTAATAAATAACTATAACATTTTCTGATTTAATATTAAAACGTTAAATTTTCTAACCAATTTCTAGGCCAAATGTTGTAAAACAAGGAGTTTTTGTGAATTTTAGCTGACGATCTTTGATGCTATTTCCTCAAACATTGGTGCAAGTAAAGGATCTAATTTTTGGTATCGGTATTTAGTATACTAACATAATTTTCACTAGATGATAGATGGACAATTTGATATTTTAAAAAAGTGAAAAATCGACCTACCTACTGTGACAAGCATCCAGGTTTCTTCCTGTAATCGTCCAGGCTGAAAGGAACTAATTTCCCCTCAAAGGCCACTAAGATCAAATCTGTGAGGGAATATCTCATTGGATTTGAAATCCAATGTGATATTTCCTCAGAGGTTCAGATCCTGTTTGCAGTGCATGTAGAGATTTGTGGAGTGAATAGACTCAACTTACAACACAGCTGTATTGAAGTCAGTCAGTCAGTAGTATACTGTTGGTTTGGACAACAGCAACTGACTAAGCACAACTGAACCTGCCAGTCGGTCAGTATATTGTTGGTTTTGACAACAGCAACTGCTAAGCACAACTGAACCTGCCAGTGGTCAGTATAATTGTTGGTTTTGACAACAGCAACTGGCTAGAAATGACTGAGTTCAGTATGACAACAACTGGCTAAGGACAACTCAACTAGTGCCCAAACAGCTGGTACTTATGGAACTCAAGAATAGTCCAATCATGTATTTGGGTGATTCCATTCTTTGAGTCCTGATTGGCTGCTTGGTTTCTATAATGTTATGAGGCTTCATAAATACACTGATTCTGCAGTAGGCTTGCAACAAGGTTGATTTATGAGTTACAGCTACTTGTTGCCTTGTCTTACCAATTCAACAGTAATTGGAACTTAGTGATTATTCTACAAGCTGGATACTGATCATTCCACAATCTCTACATTTAAAAGTGGAGTACAGCTAGTTTTCAATTCAGTTTTTTTTTTTTGACTTGCTGTTGAGATTTTATCAGATTAAAGTATTGAATTTTGTAGAATAATCATACTAAGTTCCAATTACCATCGAATTGGTAATACAAGGCAACATAACTCAATATAGATATAACCTTGTTGCAGTTCTACTGCAGAATGCCAGAGTTTTTTTGAAGCCTCAGAACACATAGAAACCAAGCAGCCAATCAGAACTCAGGGAAGGGAATCACCCAAATGCATGAATGGACTATTCTTGAGTCCATAAGTACCAGCTGTCTTGGGCACTAGTTGAGGTTGTCCTTAACCAGTTGCTGTTGTCCAAACCAACAATATACTGACCAACTGGCAGGTTCAGTTGTGCTTAGCCAGTTGCTGTTGTCCAAACCAACAGTATACTGACAGACTTCAACAATATATCTTTAAAATTTACAAATTCCAAATTTTCCTTGCTTTATCAAACCGAACTTCAACCGTTAATGAAAAAGAAAAAAATAACTTGTCTAAAGAAAAAAAAGCAATCTGTTTGTTTTGTTTTTTCTTTTAACAACCTCTGAAAGAATTTTGCTAAACCCTGGCATAGAGTATAGTCAGAGGGGGGGGGGGCCAAGTCACCACTCCTCCTCCTCTCCTCCTCCTCCTCCTCTCTTCAACTACTACCATCCCCTCCTGTAGGGATCTAATTATTTGTAAAATGAGACAGCCTTTCCTTTCTCTCATTTCATAAATTGTCCTAATTTTCCATTCCTTTTACCTCTCTACTCCAATGTCCTGTTGAAGCTGTCTACTGACCCTCTAGAAAAGAAGTTGATGTGTTTGCTTATGATAAAGGAAGCAAAACAGGAAACTTCTTGTCTTAAAAATATTTTTGCATATATATATATATATATATATATATATATATATCAGGGTGCAGCATAAGTAACGCCTTTGTTTAAGTGAACATGAATGTATTGCCACAGATGAATGGATTAATATAATATATTACAAAATTGATATAATGCTTATTCGGTTTAATAATGTTAAAAAAATATAATAAAGAAAATATAAATTATAAGATGTGAAATTAAAAGGGGCGTTACTTGTGCCGCACCTGGCTGTGTGTATATATATATATATATAATGAGTAGTGAATGAAAAAATGAGAAAAGTATTGGCATGAAAAGGTGCTCAATGTTAATAAAGCAGAGCAGATTTATAATCAATAGTAATATTATAACTTGAAGTTTCATGGTAATCCAATCATCAGATGAGTTCAATGGTTGAGATGTTAAAAACCAGTCGTAAAAAATAAAATTAAAAAACGTTATATATTTTCACTTCTAAACTCTACTGGTGTGTGGGGGGGGGAAAAAACGGTAATTCAGTTTTTCAAAATAAAAAATTTTTTCAAACTGAAATAAATATATGGCAGGAGACAAATTTTGCCGACTTTGCATGGAGGAAAGACTCACAGTAGCTAATTATAAAAAAAAACAAGTGAACTACTAAGCCAAA
>CM042176.1:17608223-17625723 GCA_023376005.1 Doryteuthis pealeii | reverse complement strand
TCTCTCTCTCTCTCTCTCTCTCCCTCTCTCTCTCCCCCCCCCTCTCTCATATATGTATATATAGTTTCGCTTGAATTACTACTTGGATTAATTTTAGTAAAAAAAAATGTCAGTGAAATTTAAAAACAGGCTGTTATTATTATTATCATTATTAGTGAAATAGATCACTAATTAGGACTGATCCCAAGCAGATTTAAATTCATTTTCCTTCTCCTAGACTGGTTGCCTAACCAAGGTTAAAGATCCCAGTCTGCCCTACTATTTACCCATAGCTAGAGGGAGAGTAGTTGGATTCATACCTTTACTAAGGGTATTAGCGCTATATGATCTATAGCTTTGTCCAGGATTTGAACTCAGGTCGACCAGTCCATTTCCCATAACTCTAACCATTACCCCACACACTTCCAACTCTAACCTAGCTTTAAGTAGAGCGTATTTAACTTTCAATTCAGCTGCATTTTTCTTGGGACCCTGAAATTAAACAAGTACTCGTTTTTCAATTGGAAAATTTTCACTGTCCAAAATATCAGTTCTTGCTTCTGTTAATCAGGTCTCCTGGCTTTTTTTTAAAGTCAGGTCTTTTGTTGTGTTGTTTATTTGGTATGTAATTAACAACAAGGAAGTTGTAAAAAGATTTGAAATTGTGAAGGTGTTCTTTTACAGATTGTTATTACCTGGTTGAAATGAACTTCAAAGAAATTCAATTTACTTCGTTTAGTGATAAAATGGATTTTCTCATTGACCTTATTTCTTTCTTTCTTTTTCTTTCTTTTTCTTTCTTTTTTCTTTTTTTTTTTTTTTCTTTCTTTCTTTTCCTAGGTTAGAGTTGTCTTTTTTTTGTCTTTTGTCTTTTTTCTTTCCTTCTTTTTCTTTTTCTTTCCTTCTTTTTCTTTTTCTTTTTTTTTCCTTCTTCCTCTGTCTTTTTTTCTTTTTTTCTTTCTTTTTTGTTTTTCTTTTCCTTGTCTTTTGTCTTTTTTCCCTTATTTTCTTTTTTTTTCCTTTTCTTTTCTTTCTTTTTCTCTTCTTTTTCCTTTTTCTTTTCTTTGCTTTCTTTTCTTTTCTTTCTTTTCTTTTTCTTTTTCCTTGTCTTTTTTTGTCTTTTGTCTTCCTTATTTTTCTTTTTTCCCCCCCTTTTTCTTTGTCTTTTTTCTTTCTCCTTCTTCTTCCTCTTTTTCTTCCTCTTTTTGTCTTTTTTTTTTCTTTTCTCTTTTTCCTTTTTTTCTTTTTTCTTTTTTCTTTTCTCTTTTTCCTTTTTTCCTTTTTCTTTTTTCTCTTTTTTCCTTTTTCTTCTTTCCTTCTCTTTTCCTTTTTCTTCTTTCGTTCTTCTTCATAGCACTTTTTGTTTATAAGGTACTCAATTTTCTTGTTAAAATCTTCTGACATTTCTGTGCTAAATAAAAAAAAAAGAAAAAAAAAAACAAACAGTTAACCCTTTTAGTGCAATGGATTTGGCAATAAATTTAATGGCTGGAATCCACTTTTGACCATAAAATAAAAAAAAGCCTTTGTAGTATTATGGTTATTTATCACAGTCTGTTCATATATATATATATATATATATATATATATATATATATATATACATACACCAACCCCTCCACACGAGCAGGATGCGACACAAGGTCAATTTATTAAGCGGAGTTTAACAGGTTTGAATTCAGAGTTTTCCATCTCCTAGACTGGTTACCTAGCCATGGTTAAAGAGCCCAGTCTGCCTTGCTATTTACCCATAGCTGGAGGGAGAATTGGATTCATACCTTTCCTAAGGGTATTAGCGCCATGTGAAATGCAAACAGCTTCATCCAGGAATTGAACTCGGTTTGACGAGTCCATTTCCTACGACTCTAACCATTAGACCATGCGCCTCCATATATATCTGTGTATTTCTATCTATCTCAGTCTGTGTTGTAATCTAACGAAGGTTACTAAATGAGAAATAAACAGAGGATGGAAATAGAATAGAATCTTCATAAAATTAACAAAATACAATACTCGCCAGCAGCGTGAAGAGCGGTAACCACTGCTAGTGGTATAATACTACCCAGTCAGCATAATACTCCCCTATTTATGAGGATTGGGACATACCCATTAATGGTCATAGGTAGGGTAAATAACTCTGTTTCTATCTATTCCAGTTCAATCTCTGTCTATCTATCCATCTCTACATTGGTATCTCCTATAAAAAAATTGAACCTACGACTGATGCCTTCACTAGTAAATAAATAAATATTTATGTTGAAGTCAGTATACTGTTGGTTTGGACAACAGCGACTGGCTAAGGACAACTCCACTAGTGCCCAAACAGCTGGTACTTATGGAACTCAAGAATAGTCCAATCATGTATTTGGGTGATTCCATTCCTTGAGTCCTGATTGGATGCTTGGTTTCTATGATGTTATGAGGCTTCATAAATACTCTGGCATTCTGCAGTAGGCTTGCAACAAGGTTAGATCCGTATTGAATTATGGCTACTTGTTGCCTTGTCTTACCAATTCGACAGTAATTGGAACTTAGTATGATTATTCTACAAGCTGGATACTGATCACTCCACGAATCTCTACATCTAAAAGTGGAGTACAGCTGGTTTTCAATTCCTTTTTTTAACTTGCTGTTGGAATTTTATCAGATTAAAGTATTGAATTTATCTTTGTTAAAATTTACAAATTCCAACATTTTTTTCTTGCTTGTATCAAACTGAAACTTTTAAACCATTTAATGAGACAAGCCTAGCTCAAAGGAAAACAGACGATTTTGTTTTTTCATAACCCTTGCAAAAATTCAGGCTTCATAAATACTCTGGCATTCTGCAGGTTGCCTTGTCTTACCAATTCGATGGTAATTGGAACTTAGTATGATTATTCTACAATTTACTTCACACAAGGGTGTTTATAAGAATTTGGGGTAATTTATGAGGAAGTGCGTCCCGGTCTCCTGCCTCAAAAATTGCTACCCGGTGACTATCAAAATAACAACACCAGCTTGTCGTAATTCTTGTTTATTTATCGTAATTTGTCGTAATTCTTGTTTAGATATGAAGATGGATATATAGTTTGGAATAGACTGAGATTGATAGATAGATACACAAACAAAATGATATAGAGATATGAACAAATGAAGATAGATATTTTAGTGAATGTATTTGGGGGGGGGGTCGCATTTTATTTTTGTCGTAATTCTTGTTTGAATAAACTAAAAACAAGACATTAAACAAACCTGACTAAAAAAAATCTTAGTATTTAAAGTAATATAGATAAATATGAACAAATTGAGATAGATAGATATGAATAGACTGAGCTGGGTCGTTATTTTAATAGTCACCGGGTAGCAATTTTTGAGGCAGGAGACCGGGACGCACTTCCTCATAAATTACTGAATTTGGTTTTTCCAATTTGCAAAGATTCATGTGAAATTCTTTTAAGGAAATGCATTTGTCTTTTTTTTTCAATCCATTGAATCTATAGTGAATTTCTAAACATAAAAGAGAATTTCATTTTCCTTTATTGTAAACTAATCCAACATAATCAATTCAACTTTTGAATTATCATGCATCCAGGATTTAAGAAATAAAAGAAAAATGTCTGGTAAAATGATTTATTAAACAGATTTTGTATTTTCTTAGTTACTTCCTTGAACACCGTGAGAAAATGGTTAAAACATAGAAAAGAAAATGTACCTAACCTTCCCCACCAGGCCGGGATACGACGCAGTCTTTTTAAATGTGGGAAGCTATGCACAAACCGAAGCTCATGTGATGGTTAGTGCAAAAAGTGTGCGAATCCCTTTGGTATTTCTTTTGAGGCACCTCAGGCACCAAGCAATAAATACAGCCTTGCTCCTTTTTAGAAAGGGAAATAAGAGCTGCCTGTGGACCTGGGACCACATGATTAATTACTCGGAGGTCTAGGGGCCGAAAACTCTAAACTAGAATTGATTAAGTCCGGAGTCAATAAATATTACACAATCCAGTTCAGCTTTAAATCTAGAAAGGGCAAACTTCCAAATAGGCAATCCAAATGGTGAATGCATAGAAAAGAAAATGTACCAACCAGGCCAGGATATGACACAGTCTTTTAATGTGGGAAGCCATGCACAAACTGAAGCTCGTGCGATGGTTAGTGCAAAAAGCATGTGAATCCCTTTGGCACTAAAGTCATCAGCTAATAAGGACTCTGGGAATGGTATCACCCATATATGGAAATATGGAATATTCCTGAGTGCCATATATACCAGATGTTTCATGTCAAATTCAATTTTCTCCTATATAGCAAGGTCAGTCAGTCAGTATACTGTTGGTTTGGACAACAGCAACTGGCTAAGCACAACTGAACCAGCCAGTCAATCAGTATACTGTTGGTTTGGACAACAGCAACTGGCTAAGCACAACTGAACCTGCCAGTCAGTCAGTATACTGTTGGTTTGGACAACAGCAATTGGCTAAGCACAACTGAACCTGCCAGTCAGTCAGTATACTTTTGGTTTGGACAACAGCAACTGGCTAATCACAACTGAACCTGCCCGTCAGTCAGTATACTGTTGGTTTGGACAACAGCAACTGGCTAAGCACAACTGAACTAGTGCTCAAAACAACTGGTACTTATGGAACTCAAGAATAGTCCATTCATGCATTTGGGTGATACCATTCCTTGATTCCTGATTGGCTGCTTGGTTTCTATGATGCTATGAGGCTTCATAAATACACTGGCATTCTGCAGTAGGCTTGCAGCAAGGTTAGATCTGTATTGAGTTACAGCTACTTGTTGTGTTGTCTTACCAATTCAACAGTAATTGGAACTTTGTATGATTATTCTACAGCATGGTCAAGTCTATTTCCAGTATTTTGATTGGCTGGTGGTTTTAGTGTGTATATTTTTATCCATATATACTGAACACTTGACCATCTCCTGTTAGTTTCTACAGAGTGTATCCTGTTCTCTCCCTTTTTATTTTTTGTCTGGTGACTGGATGCTAGTCACAACATTCCTGTGAAGGTGAGTATTATATTCATTCTACAAGACTTAGCTGATTATTTCAACAACATTCTGACTAACTCACTCACTCACTCACTCCCCCCAACACCTATTGGCTGGGGCATTAGACTACACCGACTGCACCTCTGCAGAGGGATAAGAGTCCTCCAATGGGGCCACCTGTTGGTCATAGGTGGCGACCCGTGATGCTTAAGGATGGAACCCAGGTGGGTGAGCAGTCTATGACATACAACACTCCACTTAGGTCCTTACTTAGGCTAGACAGGTGGTCGGAGCAGCCCCCTGAAATCAATCGGCTGGTCACATCAAGCCCTAGCACCTATATGATTGCCACAACCCATTTTTATCATATGTGTGCTAGAAGGCGGTGGCTGAGGGTCTTAATGTCCTGGGAATGACATTAAATTCTATCTGATGGTGAGGTTCCAGTTTTAGAGGTTTTGGAGAATGTGGATCACCACTTCATCACCTTTGCTCCCTAGTCCACTCTGAGCCAGAGTGGTAGTACCTGTTAGGGTCCCATCTATGGGTTAAACAGTAAAATCTATTTGTAAAAAAAACTGAGTATCCATTAAGAATAAATTTTTCAAAACTTTATCGGCATTAAATGACCCACTGAGGTTGATATGCCATAAATCAAACCAAATCACCTCAACACAGGTAATGAAGCACTGGATAACTGGGGTGAGGGGTGCACTGTATCAGACTTTCACTGCCTGAGCCGAGGATTGAACTCCTATCTGGTATCAAGATGCACTTAGCCATGAAATGACAAAATTAGCCATGAAATATTGAATTTGATAAAGCACTTTGTGGCTGACCCCAATTCATGAACGGGACGGGTAATGGTGGGGGGTTTATGCTCCCCTCCCCACCCTAGTTTTTCTTAATCCTCTTTATTTCTAGGGGATTAACTAAATCATTAAACAGATTTGCACATTAAAAAAAAAAAGAATCTAGCAGACGATGATTTAAGATCAGTCAAGGACACTGATGTGCCTTACACAACACGAGCAAACAATTAGGATCATTGACCTGTATAGGAAAATTTGAGAATAAAATGGCTATCTAGTCATTTCTCTGAATTTTTGAGATGAACCTTGATAATTTGGGTTATTTGGATTATTCAGACTATTGTCCTCATCTTTATTGTTAAGATACTATTTCTCGGAATTTTTGAGATGAGGCTTGATAATTAGTATTATTTGGATTATTCGGTCTATTGTCCTCATCTTTATTGTTAAGATACTATTTCTCTGAATTTTTGAGATGAGGCTTGATAATTAGTATTATTTGGATTATTCGGTCTATTGTCCTCATCTTTATTTTTAAGATACTATTTCTCTGAATTTTTGAGATGAGGCTTGATAATTAGTATTATTTGGATTATTCGGTCTATTGTCCTCATCTTTATTGTTAAGATACTATTTATCTGAATTTTTGAGATGAGGCTTGATAATTTGTACTCGGTATTGAGATCAGTCAGTCAGTGACTTGGAGTGGTAGTACCTGTTAGGGTCTTATCTGGAAAAACGTGTTTATAAAAAAAATTGAGTATCCATTAAAAATGACTTTATTTCAAAACTTTATCAGCATTAAATGACCCACTGAGGTTGATATGCCTTAAACCAAACCAAACCTTTAAATCCACATGTAAACTTGGTAAAGATTCATGGAGTGAACAGATCTCAACTTGCAACACAGTTGGATACTGATCACTCAACGAATCTCTACATTTAAAAGTGGAGTACAGCTGGTTTTAATTCATTTTTTTTTTCCTAACCTGCTATTTGGATTTTATCAGATTAAAGTATTGAATTTATCTTCGTTAAAATTTACAAATTCCAACATTTTTCTTGCTTGCGTCATATTGAGGTCAGTCAGTCAATATACTGTTGGTTTGGACAACAGCAACTGGCTAAGCACAACTGAATCAGTGCCAAAAACAGCTGGTACTTATGGGACTCAAGAATAGTCCATTCATGTATTTGGGTGATTCCATTCCTTGAGTCCTGATTGGCTGCTTGGTTTCAAAGATATTATGAGGCTTCATAAATACTCTGGCATTCTGTAGTAGGATTGCAACATGGTTAGATCCGTATTGAGTTACAGCTACTTGTTGCCTTGTCTTACCAATTCAACAGTAATTGGAACTTAGTATGATTATTTTACATTTAGACTATTGTTCTCATCTTTATTGTTGTACAACAATAAAGAGAGAGATATAGGAGAATTTGAAATGTATTTCTATGTTAAATTTCATAAGTAGCAACCTGTAGTTTAATGTTTTGTCCAGCTATATTTATTTTTAAAAAGATTTAATTGCAAACTCACTTTCTCTAATATCAATTATCTACCCAGAGCTGAATGGGTGACCCAACTGGTCACGTTTTGTCTAGTATATATGTATTATCCTAATTATGTCGTCTTAAAGTCTGTTACCTAAAGTTATATATGGATCACACGATCATCAGACACAAACGAGTAAAAGTAGCTAATCAACCGTATTTATGTTGTGAGAAATTTTCCGCATGATGTGATGCTTGTTCATGTGATGTGCACATAAAAATAAAAAAACATATTAGTTTGCACCTTAAATATAGTTGATTAAACACCTTTTCTTACATTTCTGTCTGATGATTGTGTGATTCACATGCAACTTTAAATAAGATAAAATAATTTGAATATCTTATATTTTAAACCTGCTCTGAAATCACTTTTATATGCATTTTATCTATCAGTTGTTAGAGCGTTCGGCTTGGAATCACAAGGTGCAATTATTATATTTATATTCAGTGTCTGTCTGTAACTGAAACTACATCACTGCTTACATCACAATACCCCCAGGAATTGTATAAGTTTATCAATGAATATTTAATTTATAGTTAAAATCATTAATACATAGAATAAAGAACAACCCTGTATTATATATACTCAGAAATTAAGCATGGAACGTTAAACAGTCCACATTGTTTGTTAAATCAAATTTTAATAAATACAAGCCCAGTATTATTGATAGTTTTATTTTAATATATGGGTCATTCCATGTCAAAACACCAGCAAAAAGTTGAAATCTGCACCCACCGACACCAAATTACTTGAAATTTGGCACAAATGTTCCCCTTCATGAGTTAGGAAAATGTGCCAAATTATTTTGTCTTAAACTTTACCGTTCCTTATTTGCCTTACATACCAAATTTCAGAAATATTGAAAGCATGGAAGTATTTTTTTAAATTAAAAAAAAAACGAGATTCTGTGACACCGCACGGCCTTAATTTTGAGGCAAAATAGGAAAATTATAACCCCCCCCCTCTCTAAAATCGGAACGGTAAAGTTTAATACAAAATAATTTGGCACACTTTCCTAACTCATGAAGGGGAACATTTGTGCCAAATTTCAAGTAATTCGGTGTCAGTGGGTGTAACGCCCTGGTGAATTGACATGGAATGACCCATATATTAAAATTTATCTAACGTATAATTTTATGAGAAAATTATTTACAAACAAGTAAGTCACATATAGTGTTCTTCTACATGATATTTGAAGTATAGGGCGCCTAGTGCGAATCAAACTCACTAACAATGGTTTACTGATATAGCTTGTTAACCATTACACCATGTGAGGTGCCTTTATTTACTTAGTGTTTTTAATTCTGGCACAAGGCCAGAGGTATGGGTGTCCTGGGTATAACGTTACTGTATCTAGTGGTGAGATTCCAATTCTGGAGCTCTTGGGAGTTCATTGCCATTACTACCTGGTCCACTGTGACTCTGCTGAGTGGTAGTACCTGTTAGGGTCCCATCTATGGGTTAAATAGATCATAAAATGAGTTTTTAAAAAAGTGTTTAAAAAAAATGAGTTTTTAAAAATTTGAATACACAACACGAATGAATTAAACAAAAACGTCTTTGGCATAAAATAACCCAAGGGTTTACATGCCATAAAATCCAGCCAACAGTATGGGATGCCCAGTTAGACTCTAACTCACTAACAATGGTCTGCCAGCTTAATTCACTAACCATTACACCACATGAGGTTCCCAACACTAGATCTACTGTAATCAAGATATATATATATATATATATATATATATATATATATATATATATTTACCAACCCCTCTGCACAAGAAGGATTTCTTAAGCGGAGTTTAACATGTTTGAACTCGGAGCTTTCCCTCTCCTAGACCAGTTGCCCAACCAAGGTTAAAGAGCCCAATCTGCCCTACTATTTACCCCTAGCTGGATGTAGAGCAGTTGGATGCATACCTTTCCCAAGGGTTTTAGCGCTATGTTAAATATAAACGGCCTCGTCCAGGATTTGAATCCATTTCTTACAACTCTAACCATTACACCACGGGCCTCCACTACAATATATAATATATATATATATATATATATCCCCAACACGAACAGGATGCAACACAAGGTCAATTTCTTAAGCGGAGTTTAACAGGTTTGAATTCAAAGTTTTCCTTCTAAACTGGTTACCTAGCCATGGTTAAGAGCCTAGTCTGTCCTGCTAGTTACCCATAGCTGCAGGGAGAATTGGATTCATTCCTTTCCCATGGGTATTGGCGCCATGTGAAATGCAAACAGCTTCGTCCAAGAATTCTTGGACGAAGCTGTTTGCATTTCTCACTCACACACACACACACACATATATATATACATATATATATATATATATATATATATATATATATATATACTTTGGTTGGGTACCAAGTTCCTTGGTATAAGCTGGACCTATTCTCTACCAGTAGTTTGTTGCAGAGTTCAGGTCCCGTATGAGAGCTCAAAGTTTAATTTTGATAAACAGAGCAAATTTATTTGTGAATAAAAAGACCTTAAATACCAGGGGTATCATGATTATGGCCCATTTTCCACTCGTGGGTATCTGAGGCCCGAGTTTCATCAGATCACTTTTTTTATTAAGTGCTATTGTTAAGTGTTATTAAGTGTAAGGATTTTGCCAGTCTGAATAAAAAAAGTGATCTGACGAAACTCGGTGGGCCTCAGATACCCACGAGTGGAAATGGTTCATAATCACGATACCCCTGGTATTTAAGGCCTTTTTATTCACAAATATATATATATATATGTTAATAGTTTGCTGACAGAATCTGTCTCAACCTTTCTGATAGAGCGGTCTTCATGAAGAGCAAAATATGAAGGAAAGACGGAAAAAATAACCGTTTGGAGGGGCACAAACGAACGCTGCTTCTAACAGTTATTTTTTCTGTCTTTCCTTCATATTTTGCTCTTCAGGAAGACCGTTAGAAAAAAGGTTGAAACAGATTCTGTCAGCAAACTATTAACATCTTTTTTTTCTTTTCTAAAAATGTTAAATTCATATATATATATATATAGAGGCCGGATTAGCTCAGTCGGTAGAGTGTTTGGCTAGAAACTACACGGTTCCTCGTTCGATACCGGTCCTCGCCAACTCAGCATAAGAGTAGCACAGGGATCTGTGCGGTAAAGTAAGGAGCTGACGGTAGGTGTGGCGCTCCACCTCAGACGCTAAAATAATCTCCTTGGTCTAGCGCAAGTGAAAAGGGGATAGACTCCTTCGCTGATTGGCTGATACCGAGATTAGGCCACCCCGACGACTTTTACTTTATATATATATATATATATCTTTTTCCGAAAATATAGCCTTGTACCAGTTTTGTGTGCAGCAAGTAAATAGTCATTACGTTTGGACATGGAGTGCATTCCCACGAACAGGTAGGAGGAATGGGCGTCTTTAAAAACTCGTTTGCTACTGAACGTCATGGCAAGGTTTCTGTGAAACGAAGAGCTGATTATGGCTTCAAGTCTCCTTGGGGACAATGAATAATAGCTGGGATCATTTCTTTCTATTATAATTAAGTAGGAAGCTGAACCTCCATGGAATTACTATATAAAGATCCAGGGCAGTGGCGGATGGAGTTTAGTGCTGTTTGATGAGCATAATGAAATGGAGTTTTTTTTTTCCTTGGGGGGTGATGATAAAATCAAAGGAAAAAATGGATTGAGGCTTTTAGCATTAAAAAAAAAAAAAAAAAAAAAAAACTCTTATTGTTGTTGGTTGTATGTTTGTCTCGGCCCAAAAATCAGTGTTTTTACTTCTCTCTTTGCTGATTACTCTCCTTTTTGTCTCTCTTTGCTGATTACTCTCCTTTTGGTCTCTCTTTGCTGATTACTCTCCTTTTTGTCTCTCTTTGCTGATTACTCTCCTTTTTGGTCTCTCTTTGCTGATTACTCTCCTTTTTGGTCTCTCTTTGCTGATTACTCTCCTTTTTGGTCTCTCTTTGACGATTACTCTCCTTTTTCATTCTCTCTTTGCTGATTATTCTACCTTTTGATTTTCTCTTTGCTGATTACTGCTTTTGATTCTCTCTTTGCTGATTACTCTACCTTTTGATTCTCTCTTTGCTGATTACTCTACCTTTTGATTCTCTCTTTGCTGATTTCTCTACCTTTTGATTCTCTCTTTGCTGATTTCTCTACCTTTTGATTCTCTCTTTGCTGATTTCTCTACCTTTTGATTCTCTCTTGCTGATTTCTCTACCTTTTGATTCTCTCTTTGCTGATTTCTCTACCTTTTGATTCTCTCTTTGCTGATTTCTCTACCTTTTGATTCTCTCTTGCTGATTACTAACCTTTTGATTCTCTCTTTGCTGATTACTCTACCTTTTGATTCTCTCTTTTGCTGATTACTCTACCTTTTGATTCTCTCTTTGCTGATTACTCTACCTTTTGATTCTCTCTTTGCTGATTACTCTACCTTTTGATTCTCTCTTTGCTGATTTCTCTACCTTTTGATTCTCTCTTTGACGATTTCTCTACCTTTTGATCCTCTCTCTCTCTTTTGTCTCTCTACTGTTCTTCTACAAGGATGGCATTGTCATTAAACAATCCACAAAGGTTGATATAAAGAGACCAAACAAGACTACCTGCATTTTTCAATATATTTCCTGTACAAGTATTATTTAGTACTATTAGTCATAGTACTTTAGAGTTGTATTAAATGTTTACATAACTAATTATTATTGTAAAAGTTGTTCAAACAAATTATAAGGATAGTCTTGAATAACCTCAGAAATACAAAGTGCTTCACAAAGGACACCGCCCTGTCGACTGGGGTGTTAGAATGCACCTCTGCAGAGGGGTAAGATTCCCCCAAATGGGGCCACGATGCTTAAGGACGGTGTCTTGGTGGTTGAGCTGTCCATGACCTGCAGCACTCCACTTTGACCCTTACTTACGCTAGACGGTTGGAGAGGACCCCTCCGATCAATCGGCTGGCCACGTCGAGCCCTAACACCTATATGATTGACCCAACCCTATCGCCCTTATGGCAACCCCCAATTCTTCTTATCATATGGGTGCTAGAAGGCGGTGGCTGAGGGTCTACATGTCCTGGGAATGACGTTAAACTCTATCTGCTGATGGTGAGGTTCCAGTTTTGGAGGTTTGGGGAATGTGGAGCACCCCTTCATCACCATTGCTCTCTGGTCCACTCTGACCCGGAGTGGTAGTACCTGTTAGGGTCCCATCTATGGGTTGAATAGAAAAATATGAGTTGATAAACAAAATTGTATTAGGCATTAAGAATGAATTTATTTCACAACTTTGTCGGCATTAAATGACCCACTGAGGTTGATATGCCGTAAAACAAAACAAAGGACACAATTTATGCTACTATATTAGTCATAGTTGGTTGGTTGCTTGGATTTTATGGCATGCCAAGCCTTGTTAGGTTATTTTATGCTGAAGACATTTTGTTTTATTCATTCTTGTTGGGTATTCAATTTTGTTTTTCAAATTCAATTTTTTTCAAAACACATTTATTCAAAACTTATTTTTCTATCTATTTAACCCATAGATTGAAACCCTAAGAGGTACTATAACTCTAGGTCGGGGTGGACCTGGGAGAAATGGTGTGTTTATAGAAAAAATTGAGTATCCATTAAGAATGTATTTTATTTCAAAATTTTGTCTGCATTAAATGACCCATTGAGGTTGATATGCTGTAAAACAAAACAAAGGACACAATTTATGCTACTATATTAGTCATGGCTGGTTGGTTGCTTGGATTTTATGGCATGTCAAACCTTGTTGGGTTATTTTATGCTGAAGACATTTTGTTTTATTCATTCTTGTTGGGTATTCAATTTTGTTTTTCAAAATCAATTTTTTTCAAAACACCTTTTTTCAAAACTTATTTTTCTATCTATTTAACCCATAGATTGAAACCCTAACAGGTACTATAACTCTAGGTCGGGGTGGACCTGGGAGAAATGGTGTGTTTATAGAAAAAATTGAGTATCCATTAAGAATGAATTTTATTTCAAAATTTTGTCTGCATTAAATGACCCATTGAGGTTGATATGCCATAAAACAAATCAAACCAAACCAAAAAATCGGCTTCCCAATATTGCCTGGGTATTTCCATCGAAATAATCCGAGACATTCCTCGTAAAGTAAAAGTGGTCGACGACACTTTACTCTTTGACAAAAACATAGAGGAGGCATTCTACCATACCCTTGATTACTTCATCTATGCATTCCAATCTCCCAACATCTCCCAGAAATGATGCGCATACAGCAATTCGACACCCCACAGTGAGCACTGATACATCAACCTGCCTTGTCCAGGTTATTCCCGCATAACAGGACAGGCCTTAAAGAACAGCTCACTCCTCGTAGAGCCTTGCCTGCACGCGGGGGAGGGAGAGGGGAGATGTAGAAACAATGATACTCACCATCGTGAAGAAAAAAGTTCTACTTAGCTGCTGTAGGCTAACTGACTTCAATAGGTATAATAATCTCGCAGATCCATTGATTGTTTTGGTCTTACATAATTGATTTATGTTTTAATTACAAACTCAACCAATGACTTTCCCTTTTCTTACTTATCAAATCCTTTAAATATCTTCCCAGATATAAATAAAATCTTCATTATTTTTGCTCAAAAAGCAAGCTCTGGTGATGGTGAACGTGCACATATATTTACCTTGTTGTTAATAGTTTTATTTTCATAGTTTCCTCCAAACATACATAGTACACAATTTCCCTTTATATATAAACTAGAAGTGGCTACCCAGCATCGCCTGAGTAGAGGGGGATTTTTTAAAAGTTATTCCCTACAGATCCATTATTACTTAATCGTGAGTTGAATCCTCATGGGATGCCCCATTTAAATCCCTATGTAAAAAAATTTAAAAAAAGACCTTGCATTGATCCAGCTACTCTGAAAAGAAATGTTAATGTCTACTATCTAAAATATTAAATGAAAAAAAAATCCATGCTGTTATCATTTAAATTCTATTTTTTAATTATCTTCACAAATATAAATCAAATCTCTATTATTTTTGCTCAAAAACCAAGCCCTGGTGATATTTAATGTGTATATATATTTACTTTGTCGTTAATTCTTTTATTTTCAAAGTTTCCTCCTGACATACATACACACAACTGCCCTTTTATATATGTATAGAGAGAAGAAGAAGATAGATTAGATATAATTTTTTTTCTTCCTACAACAAAAAGATTACTTAATGTGTTTTGTGAAACATTTTCCAAGTGTCCTCAATAATTTTCTTGACAGATGTTTTAAGTAAAACAAACAAAATAATGTTCAATGTCATGGTCCAGTCAAGCACACAGTTTCTTCCCACACTACAACTGCATTGTAGTCTGTTTAATAATCATACTAAGTTTCAATTACTATCGAATTGATAAGACAAGGCAACAAAGAGCTGTAACTGAATACGGATCTAACCTTGTCGTAATCCTACTGCAGAATACCAGAGTATTTATGAAGCCTTATAACATCATAGAAACTAAGCAGCCAATCAGGACTCAAGGAATGGAATCACCCAAATACATGAATGGACTATTCTTGAGTCCCATAAGTACCAGCTGTTTTGGGCATTAGTTCAGTTGTGCTTAGCCAGTTGCTGTTGTCCAAACCATCAGTATACTGACTGACTTCAACATAGTCCATATATATATTGAATTATGATTACTAGCAAAATAGTCTTAAATTGTTTGAATTTCTTACATGAAGCATTGTCAATTAGTGTTAATTTTTTACTAGATTTTTTTCATCTTATTTCTCTTGCTTTTACACCTAGTAATAATAATCTTAAACTAGCAGGACCTGTGGATATACCAAAGTATGATAATTTAATTATTACAATGTTTGATATGTTTACTTAAGAGCTATTGTAAATAGTTCAATATGTAAAAAGAATAATAATGTTGATTTAACTCTTTTTACTAGCAAGACCTGTGGATATACCAAAGTATGATAATTTAATTATTACAATGTTTGATATGTTTACTTAAGAGCTATTGTAATAGTTCAATATGTAAAAAGTATAATCATATTGATTTATCTCTTTTTACTAGCAAGACCTGTGGATATACCAAAGTATGATAATCTAATTATTACAACGTTTTATGTGTTTACTTAAGAGCTATTGTAAATAGTTCAATATGTAAAAAGTATAATAATGTTGATTTAAATCTTTTTACTAGCAAAACCTGTGGATATACCAAAGTATGATAATTTAATCATTACATTTGATATGTTTACTTAAGAACTATTTCAAAAAGTAAAAGAAAAAAAAAAGGAAATAATCTTGATTTACCTCTCTCATTCTTTCTTTTCTTTCTTTTCATTATGTTAGATTGAAAAAGATTAGCATTATCGCTTCCATGGCTCACCCCCTCTCTATCTTTCCTCTACTCTCTTTGTTTCTTATTATATTTTTTTGTATAGCATATGCTTTTTCATCCCTTTCTTTATAATAAAAAAAATGGAATCATCCATTATTTAGCTGAGGTGACGCCACTCATAAAATATAAGAATTCGGTGGATAAGCAACATCAGATAAGCAGGATTTACATTTTTGCATTTCATCTTCAAAGATTTGGATGGTTTCACTTTTAACCAGAGGGTGTTGCAAGATAACGGTCGTACAATTAAAGAACACAAGTATTAACTCTTAATGTCCTATACCACCTCATTCTGCCCGGCCAGAAGTCACATTCGTTTTCCTAATCTGCCCCAAACGATAGCCTTTGTTTAAATGTAATATTAAACATTTAGAAGTCTTTGATTTAAGGAAAATAACAGGTAACTTTAAATGAAAAGGCCATTTTTAGCTATTTATTGATAAATCCTTATAAGAATGGGGCCCTGGACTTGGAAAGTTCTCAACAGGTTGTTAAGAGTTAATATATATAGATTGTTTGAATTTCATAGATGAAGCATTGTCAATTATTGTTAATTTTTTTACTAGTATTTTTTTCATTTTATTTCTCTTGCTTTTACATTTAGTAATAATAGTGTTAAATTTTTTTTTGAATTTCATAGATGAAGCATTGTCAATTATTAATCATTTTTGAGTAGCATTTTTTTTCATCTTATTTCTATTGCAAAAACCATATATGTCAGACAGGTAGATATTTATATAGTATTAAATGTAAATGTAATTGATTTTTTTTATCCATACAACAAAAAGATTACTTATAAGACTGTTTTTTGGGAAAATTTGCCAATTGTCTTCAATACATTTTTTGCCAGATGTTTTAAGTGGAAAAAAAAAAAAAAAATACTTTCAATGTCATGGTCAAGTCAAGTACACTTTCTTCCCACACTCCAACTGCATATATATATATATATATTTGGAGGATATGTGCTTAATTGAAGTCATACCTAATTTTGAAAATTAATTAGTAATTAATGAATTTAGGCAGGCATATATGTTCAAATGTAAGGCTAAACAAATCGAGAAAATGTCAATCCCTGAATGTACATTTTGACCTATTCAGGGATTGACATTTTCTCGATTTGTTTAGCCTTACATTTGAGCATATGTGCCCACCTAAATTCATTAATTATTAACCAATTAATTTTCAAAATTAGGTATGACTTCAATTAAGCACATATCCTCCAAAAATTGTCGGCTTAAAGCCATATCAAATAAACACATTGTTTGTTTACTTACTCTCATATATATATATATATATATATATATATATATATGTTTTTATTTAATTTTGTTAGTCTTTCTAAATTCAATGTTACTTTAATACTTGTGCCCAGCGGGGAGTGAATTTATGTATCATAATTTACCAGCGAGCATAACAATTGCACCTTAAATGTATTGTACACTATAATAAATAAATAAATATATATATATATATATAGATGCTGATAGGTACGTGTCCTGCATCCCTGACACACAAAAATCTAAAGATGCATCAAAATTATTTTTATTTCCGTGACATACATATATATAGTCTTTTTAGTATTGGATAATTGTAGATAATAGTGCTCGATTACGTGTGTAACAGCTGTATTTATTTACTTATTATAGTGTACACTAAATTTAATGTGCAGTTGTTACGTTGGTTTCCAAGCAGCATGTTAGCCTCTTCTTCAAGACAGATGCGTTGTTGAAGATAAGTGGCTAACATGCTGCTTGGAAACCAACGGTAATATTGCA
>CM042176.1:17548129-17608123 GCA_023376005.1 Doryteuthis pealeii | reverse complement strand
TTTTTTTCTATTTTTTTCTATTATTTCATGCGTTGTAGTTAGTCTCGGCCCAAGAATCAGTGTTTTTACTTCTCTCTTTGTTGATGTCTCTCCTTTTTGGTCTCTCTTTGGTGATATCTCTCCTTTTTGGTCTCTTTTGATTATTACTCTACCTTTTGATTCTCTCTTTGACGATTACTCTACCTTTTTGGGTCTCTCTTTGCTGATTTCTCTACCTTTTGATTCTCTCTTTGCTGATTACTCTCTTTTTGATTCTCTCTTTGCTGATTCTCTACCTTTTGATTCTCTCTTTGCTGATTACTCTACCTCTCTCTTTGCTGATTACTCTCTTTTGATTCTCTCTTTGCTGATTTCTCTACCTTTGATTCTCTCTTTGCTGATTACTCTACCTTTTGATTCTCTCTTTGCTGATTACTCTACCTTTGATTCTCTCTTTTTGATTCTCTCTTTGCTGATTACTCTACCTTTTGATTCTCTCTTTGCTGATTTCTCTACCTTTTGATTCTCTCTCTTTGCTGATTTCTCTACCTTTTGATTCTCTCTTTGCTGATTTCTCTACCTTTTCTCTCTTTGCTGATTTCTCTACCTTTTGATTCTCTCTTGCTGATTACTCTCTCTTTGCTGATTACTCTCCCTTTTGATTCTCTCTTGTGATTTCTCTACCTTTGATTCTCTCTTTGCTGATTACTCTCCTTTTGATTCTCTCTTTGCTGATTACTCTCCCTTTTGATTCTCTTTGCTGATTACTCTCCCTTTTGATTCTCTCTTTGCTGATTACTCTCCTTTTGATTCTCTCTTTGCTGATTACTCTCCCTTTTTGGTCTCTCTTTGCTGATTACTCTACCTTTTTTGGTCTCTCTTTGCTGATTACTCTACCTTTTGATTCTCTTTGCTGATTACTCTACCTTTTGATTCACTCTTTGCTGATTACTCTACCTTTTGGTCTCTCTTTGCTGATTACTCTACCTTTTTTGGTCTCTCTTTGCTGATGTCTCTCTTTTCTTTCTACTATTCTTCTACAAGGATGGCATTGACATTAAATAATCCACAAAGGTTGATATAAAGAGACCAAACAAGACTACCTGCATTTTTCAATGTATTTCCTGTACAAGTATTATTTAGTACTATTAGTCATAGTACTTTAGAGTTGTATTAAATGTTTACATAACTAATCATTATTGTAAAAGTTGTTCAAACAAACGATAAGGATATTAGTCTTGAATAACATCTGAAATACAAAGTGCTTCACAAAGGACACCGCCCTGTCGACTGGGGTGTTAGAATGCACCTCTGCAGAGGGGTAAGACTCCCCCAAATGGGGCCACGATGCTTAAGGACGGTGTCTTGGTGGATGAGCTGTCCATGACCTGCAGCACTCCACTTTGACCCTACTTACGCTAGACGGTTGGAGAGGACCCCTCCGATCAGTCGGCTGGCCACATCAAGCCCTAGCACCTATATGATTGACCCAACCCTATCGCCTTTATGGCAACCCCCAATTCTTCTTATCATATGGGTGCTAGAAGGCGGTGGCTGAGGTCTACATGTCCTGGGAATGACGTTAAACTCTATCTGCTGATGGTGAGGTTCCAGTTTTGGAGGTTTGGGGAATGTGGAGCACCCCTTCATCACCATTGCTCTCTGGTCCACTCTGACCCGGAGTGGTAGTACCTGTTAGGGTCCCATCTATGGGTTGAATAGAAAAATATGAGTTGATAAACAAAATTGTATTAGGCATTAAGAATGAATTTATTTCACAACTTTGTCGGCATTAAATGACCCACTGAGGTTGATATGCCGTAAAACAAAACAAACACAAAGGACACAATTTATGCTACTATATTAGTCATAGTTGGTTGGTTGCTTGGATTTTATGGCATGTCAAACCTTGTTGGGTTATTTTATGCTGAAGACTTTTTGTTTTATTCATTCTTGTTGGGTATTCAATTTTGTTTTTCAAACTCAATTTTTTTCAAAACACATTTATTCAAAACTTATTTTTCTATCTATTTAACCCATAGATTGAAACCCTAACAGGTACTATCATTCTAGGTTGGGGTGGACCTGGGAGAAATGGTGTGTTTATAGAAAAAATTGAGTATCCATTAAGAATGAATTTTATTTCAAAATTTTGTCTGCATTAAATGACCCATTGAGGTTGATATGCCATAAAACAAATCAAACCAAACCAAAAAATCGGCTTCCCAATATTGCCTGGGTATTTCCATCGAAATAATCCGAGACATTCCTCGTAAAGTAAAAGTGGTCGACGACACTTTACTCTTTGACAAAAACATAGAGGAGGCATTCTACCATACCCTTGATTACTTCATCTATGCATTCCAATCTCCCAACATCTCCCAGAAATGATGCGCATACAGCAATTCGACACCCCACAGTGAGCACTGATACATCAACCTGCCTTGTCCAGGTTATTCCCGCATAACAGGACAGGCCTTAAAGAACAGCTCACTCCTCGTAGAGCCTTGCCTGCACGCGGGGGAGGGAGAGGGGAGATGTAGAAACAATGATACTCACCATCGTGAAGAAAAAAGTTCTACTTAGCTGCTGTAGGCTAACTGACTTCAATAGGTATAATAATCTCGCAGATCCATTGATTGTTTTGGTCTTACATAATTGATTTATGTTTTAATCACAAACTCAACCAATGACTTTCCCTTTTCTTACTTATCAAATCCTAATTTTTAAATATCTTCCCAGATATAAATAAAATCTTCATTATTTTTGCTCAAAAAGCAAGCTCTGATGATGGTGAACGTGCACATATATTTACATTGTTGTTAATAGTTTTATTTTCATAGTGTCCTCCAAACATACATAGTACACAACTTCCCTTTATATATAAACTAGAAGGGGTTACCCAGCATCGCCTGAGTAGAGGGGGATTTTTTTAAAGTTATTCCCTACAGATCCATTATTACTTAATCGTGAGTTGAATCCTCATGGGATTTAAATCCCTATGTAAAAAATTTTTTAAAAAAGACCTTGCATTGATCCAGCAACTCTGAAAAGAAATGTTAATGTCTACTATCTAAAATATTAAATGAAAAAAAAATTCCATGCTGTTATCATTTAAATTCTATTTTTTAATTATCTTCACAAATATAAATCAAATCTGTATTATTTTATGCTCAAAAACCAAGCCCTGGTGATATCTAATGTGTATATATATTTACTTTGTCGTTAATAGTTTTATTTTCATAGTTTCCTCCAGTCTGGACATACGTACACATAACTGCCCTTTATATATGAATAGAAGAAGATAGATTAAATATAATTTTTTTTTTCTTCCTACAACAAAAAGATTACTTAATGTGTTTTGTGAAACATTTTCCAAGTGTCCTCAATAATTTTCTTGACAGATGTTTTAAGTAAAACAAACAAAATAATGTTCAATGTCATGGTCCAGTCAAGCACACAGTTTCTTCCCACACTACAACTGCATTGTAGTCTGTTTAATAATCATACTAAGTTTCAATTACTGTCGAATTGGTAAGACAAGGCAACAAAGAGCTGTAACTGAATACTGATCTAACCTTGTTGTAATCCTACTGCAGAATACCAGATGATTTATGAATCCTCATAACATCATAGAAACCAATCAGGACTCAAGGAATGGAATCACCCAAATACATGAATGGACTATTCTTGAGTTCCATAAGTACCAGCTGTTTTGGGCATTAGTTCAGTTGTGCTTAGCTAGTTGCTGTTGTCCAAACCAACAGTATACTGACTGACTGGCCGGTTCAGTTGTGATTAGCCAGTTGCTGTTGTCCAAACCAACAGTATACTGACTGACTGGCCGGTTCAGTTGTGATTAGCAGTTGCTGTTGTCCAAACCAACAGTATACTGACTGACTGGCCGGTTCAGTTGTGATTAGCCAGTTGCTGTCCAAACCAACAGTATACTGACTGACTTCAACATAGTCCATATATATATATATATGAATTATGGTTACTAGCAAAATAGTCTTAAATTGTTTGAATTTCTTACATGAAGCATTGTCAATTAGTGTTAATTTTTTACTAGATTTTTTTCATCTTATTTCTCTTGCTTTTACACCTAGTAATAATAATCTTAAACTAGCAGGACCTGTGGATATACCAAAGTATGATAATTTAATTATTACATTTGATATGTTTACTTAAGAGCTATTGTAAATAGTTCAATATGTAAAAATATAATAATGTTGATTTAACTCTTTTTACTAGCAAGACCTGTGGATATACTAAAGTATGATAATCTAATTATTACAACATTTGATATGTTTACTTAAGAGCTATTGTAAATAGTTCAATATGTAAAAAGTATAATAATGTTTATTTAACTCTTTTTACTAGCAAGACCTGTGGATATACCAAAGTATGATAATTTAACCATTACATTTTATATGTTTACTTAAGAAAAAAGTAAAATAAAAAAAGTAAGATAATCTTGATTTACTCTCTCACTCTTTCTTTTCTTTCTTAGATTGAAAAAGATTAGCATTATCGCTTCCATGGCTCACCCCCTCTCTATCTTTCCTCTACTCTTTGTTTCTTCTTATATTTTTTTGTATAGCATGTGCTTTTTCATCCCTTTCTTTATAATAAAAAAATGGAAATGTCCATTATTTAGCTGAGGTGACGCCACTCATAAAATAAAAGAATTCGGCGGATAAGCAACATCAGATAAGCAGGATTTGGATGGTTTCACTTTTAACCAGAGGGTGTTGCAAGATAACGGTCGTACAATTAAAGAACATGAGTATTAACTCTTAACGTCCTATACCACCTCATTCTGCCCGGCCAAAAGTCACAATCGTTTTCCTAATCTGCCCCAAACGATAGCCTTTGTTTAAATGTAATATTAAACATTTAGAAGTCTTTGATTTAAGGAAAATAACAGGTAACTTTAAATGAAAAGGCCATTTTTAGCTATTTATTGATAAATCCTTATAAGAATGGGGCTCTGGACTTGGAAAGTTCTCAACAGGTTGTTAAGATTTAATATATAAGTAAAAAAAAGTAAAGTCGACGGGGCGGCCTAAAGTCGGTATCAGCCAGTCAGCGAGGGAGTCTATCCCCTTTTCAATAGTGCTAGACCAAGGAGATTGTTTTAGCATCTGAGGTGGAGCGCCACACTTACCATCAGCTCCTTACAATGAGTAGCACAGATCCCTGTGCTACTCATACGCTGAGTTGGCGGGGACCAGTATCGAACTAGGAACCTTGTGGTTTCTAGCCGAACGCTCTACCGACTGAGCTAACCCGGCCCCTAATTTCATAGATGAAGCATTGTCAATTATTGTTAATTTTTTTTCTAGTATTTTTTTTCATCTTATTTCTCTTGCTTTTACATTTAGTAATAATAGTGTTAAATTTTTTTGAATTTCATAGATGAAGCATTGTCAATTATTATTCATTTTTGAGTTGCATTTTTTTTCATCTTATTTCTATTGCAAAAACCATATATGTCAGACAGGTAGATATTTATATAGTATTAAATGTAAATGTAATTGATTTTTTTTATCCATACAACAAAAAGATTACTTATAAGACTGTTTTGGGAAAATTTGCCAATTGTCTCCAATACATTTTTTGCCAGATGTTTTAAGTGGAAAAAAAAAAAAAAAATAAAAAATACTTTCAATGTCATGGTCAAGTCAAGTACACTATTTCTTCCCACACTCCAACTGCATATATATATATATATATATATATATATATATATATATATATATATATATTTGGAGGATATGTGCTTAATTGAAGTCATACCTAATTTTGAAAATTAATTAGTAATTAATGAATTTAGGCAGGCATATATGTTCAAATGTAAGGCTAAACAAATCGAGAAAATGTCAATCCCTGAATGTACATTTTGACCTATTCAGGGATTGACATTTTCTCGATTTGTTTAGCCTTACATTTGAGCATATGTGCCCACCTAAATTCATTAATTATTAACCAATTAATTTTGAAAATTAGGTATGACTTCAATTAAGCACATATCCTCCAAAAATTGTTGGCTAAAAGCCATATCAAATAAACACATTGTTTGTTTACTTACTCTCATATAGATATAGATATATATATATGTATGTTTTTATTTAATTTTGTTAGTCTTTCTAAATTCAATGTTACTTTAATACTTGTGCCCAGCGGGGAGTGAATTTATGTATCATAATTTACCAGCGAGCATAACAATTGCACCTTAAATGTATTGTACACTATAATAAATAAATAAATATATATATATAGATGCTGATAGATACGTGTCCTGCATCCCTGACACACAAAAATCTAAAAGGATGCATCAAAATTATTTTTATTTCCGTGACATACATATATATAGTCTTTTTTAGTATTGGATAATTGTAGATATAGTGCTCGATTACGTGTGTAACAGCTGTATTTATTTACTTATTATAGTGTACACTAAATTTAATGTGCAGTTGTTACCGTTGGTTTCCAAGCAGCATGTTAGCCTCTTTTCTTCAAGACAGATGCGTTGTCTTGAAGAAAAGTGGCTAACATGCTGCTTGGAAACCAACGGTAACTATTGCACCTTAAGTGTATTGTACACTATAATATATATATATATATATATATATATATATATATATATATATAAATGAAACTGGAAGTGAATCCGACAGTATGTTGAAAAAATAAATAAAGGAAAGAAAGTATAGAAGGGATAAAATAGGATATTTCTATCAATTTCACTTACATGTGTTTTGGTCAGGAGTTTAAAGCTAATATGTGTGTCCCAGTATGCACTAAATCAAAAAGCTATCAGCATCACTATATATATATATATATAAAGTCAAGTCGTCAGCGTGGCCTAAATTCAGTATCGGCCAGGCAGCAGGGAGTATATCCCCTTTTCACTAGCACAAGTTTTTAGCATCTGAGGTGGAGCGCCACACTTACCATCAGCTCTTCACTTTATCCCACAGATCCCTGTGCTACTCATACGCGGAGTTGGCGAGGGTCTGTATTGAACCAGGAGCCTTGTGGTTCTCAGGCGGGCGCTCTACTGACTGAGTTAAACCGGCCCTATATTTGAATTATGATCATAATGATCTGATATCTGTATGATCGACAGTGTGTTACTGTAATATATTTCTTTCATCTTATTTTATGTGGAAACAACACCCTACAAGAAAGCTATATGGCCACTTGCCACCTATCACACTAACCATCCACATAAGATGAACAAGACATGCTGCTGCCCTGTCGGTGGGGCGTTAGAATGCACCAACTGCACCTCTGTAGAGGGGTAAGACTCCCCCAATGGGACCATCTGTTGGCCGTGGGTGGCGACCCGTGATGCTTAAGGATAGAACCCAGGTGGATGAGCAGTTCATAACTTGCAATACTTCACTTTGGTCCTATCTTGGGATAGACGGGTGGTCGGAGAGGCCCTTTCCGATCAATCGACTGGTCACGTCAAGCCCTAGCACATATATGATTTTCCCAACCCTATTGCCCTTATGGCAAGCCCCCACCCCTTTTTATCATATGGGTGCTAGAAGGCGGTGACTGAGGGTCTACATGTCCTGGGAATGACGTTAAACTCTATCTGATGGTGAGTTTCCAGGTTTGGGGAATGTGGAGCACCCCTTCATCACCATTGCTCCCTGGTCCACTCTAACCTGGAGTGGTAGTACCTGTTAAGGTCCCATCTATGGGTTAAATAGAAAAATGTATTTATAAAAATATTGTATTATCCATTAAGAATTGATTTATTTCAAAACTTTATCTGCATTAAATGACCCACTGAGGTTGATATGCCGTAAACGAAACCAAACCAAGACATGCTGGGTGCTGCTGGAGAAGCAAGGATGAACTCATGTGATCTTCTATGGAAACCAGCATATAGGCATGCCAGTGTGAGCACTTCAGGAAAGACTTGCATTGACCAGCTCTGTGTGGATACTAGATGCTGTGCAGAAGATCTCCCGAGAGCAATGAATGATAGGTAGGGTTAGCCAGAGATTGTCATGGATATCCATGCTACAGACACGACATAATGATAGGGATGGCGAAAGTACGGAAGATTTTTTTGTACATTAAAAACCATACAAGACGGACACATAGATATTTATATAGTATTAAATATTGATTTTTTTTTTTTCCTATAACAAAAAGATTACCTGTAAGACGGTTTTGTGAAAATTTGCCAAGTGTCTTTAATAGTTTTTTTTGCCAGATGTTTTCATATATATATATATATATATATTTTCAATGTCATGGTTAAGTTAAGCACATTTTTTTCCCACACTATAACTGCATATATATATATATATATATATATGTGTATATATATATATGAGAGTTTTATAATTTGCTTGAAGCATTGTGTATATAATGGTTTGGAGGTTGATTTTGAAGGCTATCACAATGCAGGTGTAAAGAATACGGTAACAATGGTGTTGTTTGTTAACCTGTATTTTATTCTTGAATTTTCGAGATAAAATCTCTTTTTCAGAAAATCACTGGAACTGAAGTCGTCTTGTTATGGCATATATATATAATTATAATGATCCGATATTCTGTATGATTGACAGTGGGGTACTGTAACAATAACTTTAAAATATTTCTTTCATCTTATTTTTTCCACCCTCATGTCTGGGGGCTAACTGCACCTCTTCAGAGAGTAAGATTCCCCCAATGGAATTTCTTTTATCTTATCTTATTTTCATACCTACTAGCAATAGTCTTAGATTGTGTGAATTTCTTAGATGAAATATTGTCAATTACTATAGATTTTTAACTAGTATTTCTTTTATGTTATATTTCTCTTGTATTAACAATAGTCTTAAATTGTGTGAATTTCTTAGATAAAGCATTATTAATATTTATGTAGTATTTTTTCATCTTATTTCTTTTGCTTTTACAATATTAATTAATAATGGAGATTAGGTCTCTATTTGTCTGTAACCAAAACTATGTCACTACTTACGTCACATTACCCCAAATCGTCATAACATAGAATAAATACACTCAAAATTTGACCATGAAAACTTAGATGGTCCTTTTTGTTTTTTAAAACAAGTTTTAATAAATACATGCACAGTATCATATATTTATATGTAGTTTGTTTTATTTTAATATATATTTAAAGTTATCAGAACTAAGTTTAAATTTCAAATTGTCCTATTTTTTTTTACTTTAATAAATTCTTTAATAATTTTATTTCCTTCTTAGTCAGTAGAGTTCAGCTAGAAACCACAAGGTTCTTAGTTTGATACCGGCCCTCGCCAACTCAGCGTATAAGTAGCACATGGATCTGTGCGGTAAAGTAAGGAGGATAGTAGGTGTGGCGCTCCACCTCAGATGCAAAAACAATCTCCTTGGTCTAGCGCTAGTGAAAAGGGGATAGACTCCCTCACTGATTGGCTGATGTCGACTTTAAGTCACTTCGACGACTTATGGTACAATCTCTGACATTGAATTTTTAACTCACATTCCCTCAGGCAATATCTTTCAAAAATTAATTTTTACACTGCCCGTTGGGTGTCTATTTTTATTTTTTATTTTTTATTTTTTTGCTAGTAATAATAATAGTCTTAAATTGTTTAAATTTCTTACATGAAGGATTGTCAACGATTCTTAATTTTTGACTAGTATTACTCTCACCTCAGTTTTAGGTGCTTTTTATAGCAACTACCCAGACTGTCAGCTTAGAACTGTTAGTAACTGCCAAAATTTTGGTAGCATCTCATATCAGATGTTTTTCTCTCTCTCTCTCACTCTCTCTCTCTCTCTCTCTCTCTGCTTCACTGTTCCCAGACGTAAATTCTTTACTGATGGATTTTTGTCCGATATTGGGTTGAATAACACAACAAGAGTCGTAACCACCTAATATGTTGGATGGTAGAGCACTGTGAGAGTTAATTACAACGACCCCCCCCCCTCTTCCCCCTGATTTCCTTCACTTCTCCCCTCCCCACCCTGTTCACCCCAAAGTTTGTTGTTCTTGGGAATTTCAACCTGCAACGCTTTCTCAATGTTTTTCTCTCTGCATAAATTTTTTCAGAAAACTAATGTTAACTGCTGACTGCATCGTGTTGTGTTTGTTTGTTTGTTTATTTTTCGTTCTTTTGCCTTGACCCTGTTTATTCTCCTACCAACCCAATTTTTTAAAAACTAGGGTTGGAATTCCTTTGTCAGAGTATTAGAATGAAAGGTGAGAGGTTTTCTGTATGTTTTTTTTTCTTTTACAAAACTGTTTGGACCTATTAGGGTCCCATCTATGGGTTAAATAGAAATAAAAATGTGGTAATCCTTAACTTGTTCTTCGTAAATTCCTACCATAAAATAAACTGAACCCTCATTTTATGCCCGTGTTTTTTTGCAATAAATGTTTTATTTTTCTTGCACCCGTTATTTTACAATACTGAATATATTTTCTTTATTTAAAAACATTTATTGCAAACATATATAAGTAATCAAGGACTATTTGCTCGTAAATTCCTACCATAAAATAAACTGAACCCTCATTTTATGCCCGTGTTTTTGCAATAAATGTTTTATTTTTCTTGCACCCGTTATTTTACAATACTGAATATATTTTCCTTATTTAAAAACATTTATTGCAAACATATATAGGTAATCAAGGACTATTTGCTCGTAAATTCCTACCATAAAATAAATTGAACCCTCATTTTATGTCCGTGTTTTTGCAATAAATGTTTTATTTTTCTTGCACCCGTTATTTTACAATACTGAATATATTTCCTTTATTTATTTTAATATTCACTTCAATGTGCCTATTCTAAAAGTTTTTATTTTGTGAGAATGGTTAGTTTTAAAGTGGGGGCTCGTTTTTACACTTTAACTTTTTACTCGTAAATTTCTACCATAAAATGCCCAAGCCTAATTTTATGGCAGGAATTTACGAGTAAAAAGTTGAATATTACTTTTTGTTGTTATTTCTTTTCTTTTTGGCTTTGGTACTCTAAAATAAAAACGTCGGATTTTAATTACGGTCATAAAAGGAGGATCCAATTTATGCCTGAATTGTAAAACGAGCCCCCACTTTAAAACTAGACATTCTCACGAAATAAAAACTTTTAGAATATGCACATTGAAATGAATATTAAAATAAATAAATAAAATTTTGTATTGTAAAATAACGGGTGCAAGAAAAATAAAACATTTAATACAAAAACAAGGACATAAAATGGGGCTTCAGTTTATTTTATGGTAGGAATTTACGAGCAAATAGTCCTTCATTACCCATATTTAAAACATTTATTGCAAAAACACGGACATAAAATGAGGGTTCAGTTTATTTTATAGTGGGAATTTACGAGGAAAAGGTTGAAGATTACCAAAAATGTGTAGCTTGCTAACCATTACACCATGTGAGATGCTTTTATTTACTAAGTGTTTTTAATTGTGGCACAAGGCCAGAGGTATGGGTGTCCTGGGTATAACATTACTGTATCTAGTGGTGAGGTTCCAATTCTGGAGCTCTTGGGAGTTCATTGCCATTACTACCTGGTCCACTGTGACTCTGAGTGGTAGTACCTGTTAAGGTCCTATCTATAGGTTAAATAGAAAAAAATGTGTTTATAAAAAACATTGAGTACCTATCAAGAATGAGTTTATTTCAAAACTTTGTCGGCATTGAATGACCCACCAAGGTAGAGCTGCTGATAGACTGCCTTTATCATTTATCTTACTTTTAAAACAAATCTAAATGAGGTCACCCTCATCATCGTGAGTGCAAGGTGCCGTCTCTGATGTAGATGCCTCTGGGCAGCTGGATACAGGGAAGGAGGGTGTAGAGGCGGATATAATCTATTGGATTAATACTGATTAGTGACTAATTTGTAGTAATTATTGGATATAAAGTCTAATCCGCTATCGTCTAAAATATGTCGTGTATGAGATGGTGTTACAATATTAGTCGTTTATATCTATGTAATAATTTTGGTTATGGCAATAAATTTTGTCTTTGTTAACACCTGAGTAGATATAGATAATTTAGGAGTTTGAAGCGGTTGGTGATCAAAGGTATTGATTTTGAATAAACCGCCTTGTGTTTGAATGTACTATAGTATTTATTTACCCAACCCCTCCACTATATAAAATAAACTGAGACTGGTTGACATGCCATTGAAATCAATCAATTTATACCCAATATATAACTATTTACTAACCCCTCACACGCGCATATATATATTCAATATAGAATGGGTGCAGAACAAAAGTTAAAGAGTCTGCCCTACTATTTACACATAGCGGGAGGGAGAATAGTTTGATTCATGCCTTTCCCAAGGATATTAGTGTTATTACAAAACTTTTGACTCAGCCCAGTACTTAGATATCAACTTGTATGTTGCCGGGTGATACTGTAATAGAAACTTATTTTTTCTATCTCTAAGTATGATTAGTATTTAGAACCATTTAATATACAGATCCATTTACAGGAAGGCTGCAACTCATCCATTTACCAGACAAGTATTGAAGTCAGTCAGTACTGTTGGTTTGGACAACAGCAACTGGCTAAGCACAACTGAACCTGCCAGTCAGTCAGTATACTGTTGGTTTGGACAACAGCAACTGGCTAAGCACAACTGAACCTGCCAGTCAGTCAGTATACTGTTGGTTTGGACAACAGCAACTGGCTAAGCACAACTGAACCTGCCAGTCAGTCAGTATACTGTTGGTTTGGACAACAGCAATTGGCTAAGCACAACTGAACTAGTGCCTAAGACAACTGGTACTTATGGAACTCAAGAATAGTCCATTCATGTATTTCGGTGATTCCATTCCTTGAGTCCTGATTGGCTGCTTGGTTTCTATAATGTTATGAGGCTTCATAAATACCCTGGCATTCTGCAGTAGGATTGCAACAAGATTAGATCTGTATTCAGTTATGGCTACTTGTTGCGTTGTCTTACCAATTCGATAGTAATTGGAACTTAGTATGATTATTCTATAATAAGAAGTTGACAATCCTTTGATGTAACATATCCAGCTTCATTGTATTTAGTTACAACCTGTCAACTCCTTGTCTGGCAACTGGACGCTAGTTGCAGCCTTCCTATGAAGGTGAGTATATATAGATCCTACACTGAGTAGCACTCTAAGAGTATCAGGCGAGCTCAGCATCTCACAGTTTAGCTTTACAACTAGATGCAAAAGCACCTGGAGCTGCTAAATTTTGACTTGCATGTGCAAAATATTGCATAACTTGTATGTTGCCAGATACAGTAATTCAAACTTTTCTTTTCTGTCTCGCATTACGATTAGTATTTAAAGTCTCTTAATATACAGTAGGTACCACCAAAATAGGTCACGTGATCAGTTTAGGCCATATTTCATAAAATAAAATGGGGGTGGGTAGACCTTATAAAAAAAAATATTTCCCCTGATATATTTTAGGAAAAAACTATTTCAAACATATTTTCATCAAAAGGTAAGCAATTCTGGAAATTTTTGTGAAAATTGGACCATTAATTAATTTTTTATAGAATTTTTAAAAAGCCTCTAGTCATAACTTGTTTTTGGCTACGTTAAATTTCAATTGATTTAACAGTGCAAAAATGTAAACATAGTTTTTCATTCATAATTTTCATTTTTTCCACAAGCTGAAAAAATTTGTAAAAAATCATCAGGAGTTTGTTTAATGTTTCTTCTTTCAAATGGACAAAAAATTTTCAAGATAATATTAACCTTTAGGCAAGTTTAATTGTGTTAAATATAGGGGGGTAAATTTCACAGGGAAAATTTGGTGGTACCTAATATACGGATACATTTTTTAAATTTTTATTTTTTAAACTACCGAGCCTGTCATTTTCTGCATGTGTCCTTTGTCATAGCAGATTGTTTCATTTTTTTAATATAATGGTTAATTTTCTAAAAGATTAAAAGCTGCAAAAAATTCTTTATTCTCATGATAATTATATGGATATTTTTTTTTCTTCTCTTTCTTTCCTTTTGTTGGACATAATAATCATACTGTCTACGCCATTGTTGTCCTGCGATTATACATCAGAGTTTTAAATGACCTATTTTCTTTAGAAATTTCCTTCTGCTGTGCAAGGTCATTGAGAATATTTTACAACCAGAAATTATTTGATTTTTTTTTTTTTTTTTTTTTTCATTTCCATTTCATTTTTTTTTGTGCAATAGAGACATACAAGATATGTCCAAAAAAAAATTTTTTTTTAAATTGGTTAGGTTGATTTTTCACTTTTAAAAAATATCAAATTGTCCATCTATGCGAAAGTTGTGTGTTAGTATACTGAATACTGATGCAAAAAATTAGATCTTTTATTTGCACCATTGTTTGAGGAAATAGCATCAAAGATCGTTGTGTGTTAATATACTGAATACTGATACCAAAAATTAGATCTTTTATTTGCACCATTGTTTGAGGAAATAGCATCAAAGATCGTTGTGTTAGTATACTGAATACTGATACCAAAAATTAGATCTTTTACTTGTGCCATTGTTTGAAGAAATAGCATCAAAGATTGTCTACTAAAGTGCACTAGAAATCCTCGTTTACACAAAATTTAGCTTTGGGTAAATACCTAATTAATTTCTTGACTTGGTTAAGCAACCAGTCTAGGAGAAGGAACACTCTGAATTCAAACCTGTTTAATTTCTGCTTAAGAAATTGACCTTGTGTCACATCCTGTTCATGTGGAGGGGTTGGGTAAATACATACTAGTAGTTGTGAAAGTGCTCTTTAGTCAAAGAAGGTCAGAAACTCCTACTGTAACAAAATGGTGTCATTCTGTCCTCCTGTTTCATCATGGGATTTTTTTTTTCTTTCTTTCTTTCTCGTCAATTTGATCTGCTAATGTCCACTTTCTGTATCTCCTCATTTCTAATTGTTTCTTTTAATTCTAATCAATTCAGCATTTCATCACATGTACATATAAATGCTTATTACTCATTGGTTGATTCAGGTCATGTGACATGTATTCCGATCAAGGGAATTCTAATCAACTCAGCATTTCATCACGTGTACATATAAATGCTTATTACTCATTGGTTAATTCAGGTCATGTGACATGTATTCTGATCAAGGGAATTTAATCAACTCAGCATTTCATCACATGTACATATAAATGCTTATTACTCATTTGTTGATTCAGGTCATGTGACATGTATTCCGATCAAGGGGAATATGGCTTCCTTTTCTAATATTTTACAAAGATGTTTTACTTTTGTGTTTTATGGAATATCAACCATTTTGAGCTATGCATCCAACTATTAGTAAATAGTAGGACAGACTGGGCTCTTTAACCTTGGTTAGGCAACCAGTCTAGGAGAAGGAAAACTTTTGAATTCAAACCTGCTAAACTACACCTGGGGTGGTCACTGCTAGAATAGGCTCAGTCCTAATTACTGAAGTCAGTTAGTCTACTGTTGGTTTGAATAACAGCAGCTAACTAAGTCCACTGAAGCAGTGTCCAAGACAGTTGGTATATATAGAAATCAAGTATGATCCATTCATGAATTTGGATGATTCCATTCCTTGAGTTCAGATTGGCTGCTTGATTTCTATGATACTGTGTAGTTTTATAAATACCCTGTAATTCTGCAGTAGACTTTGCGACTATTCGGGTTTGTATTGAGTTACAATCGTTTGTTGCCTTGTCTTCCCAATTCGACAGTAATTGGAACTTTGATTATTCTTCACTAATTAGTGATCCTCCAGCTATGGGTACATAGGACAGACTGGGCTCTTTAACCTTGGTTAGGCAACCAGTCTAGGAGAAGGAAAACTTTGAATTCAAACCTGCTAAACTACACCTGGGGTGGTCACTACTAGAATAGGCTCAGTCCTAATTAGTGATCTATTTCACTAAAAGTGCTAATACCCTTGGGAGAGGTGTGAATCCAACTACTCTCCCTCCAGCTATTGGTAAATAGTAGGACAGACTGGGCTCTTTAACCTTGGTTAGGCAACCAGTCTAGGAGAAGGAAAGCTCTGAATTCAAACCTGTTTAAATCTGCTTAAAAATTAATCTTGTTCCATCTTCCTTTGTGGAGGGGTTGGGTTAATATATAATTCATTTCTTGACTTGGTTAGGCAACCAGTCTAGGAGAAGGAAAACTCTGCATTCAAACCTGTTTAATCTCTGCTTCTTATAAGATATATATTTACCAACCCCTCCGCATGAGCAGGATGCGACACAAGGTCAATTTTTTAAATGGATTTTAATAGGTTTGAATATATAGATGATTAAAATTGAATGGTTTAAAAACTACCTACTTAAGTTTCTCGCAGTAGCACAAATCTTCAGGGCCTGAAGATCCGCGCTACTGCGAGAAACTTAAATAGGTAGTTTTTAAACCATTCAATTTTTATTGTCTATTTAGCTCTTTATATTGAGCACTTTTTAATTGGTTTTAGAAAAAATCCAGAAGTAAATAATATTGTATGCTTATTTGCTTGGTGGATTTAATAGTAACTGTGATTATATATATATATATATATGGTGATTGCCACTTTACAGAAGAAGGCCATTTCTACTAGTATTTTGATTGTGAGCACTCAGGTGGCCCACGGATCCAACTTTGTTTTTACGTAACCTGTCACACATATAAGCCCCCTCCCTGGTTTCCTCTTGTATACGATTGTACGTGACTTGAGAATCCCAGCCCTTGACAGGCAAGCCCTGCCACACAGATCACATATATGGTCAGTCTTAAATGTAGGAAATGTGTCCATGAAGTCCCGCTTATGTAGAGACCGCTTCAGGATGGAGTGCTTGGGCCGCCTTACCTCAAACCACTTACAGCTACCATCGGCCTGCCCTTCCAAAAGAATGTGTACCTAGCCCCCACAAGTGCCTCAATGTCTACCCCATATTGTGAATTTCTTTGCCACGATAAAGAGGTTTCAGGGTTTCCTGGTCCCTCAAGATCTAGAAGTGTCTGAACATTCCAGGTGGCTATTGTTAGCCTAGGTTACACACACACACACACACACACATATACACACACACACACCAAACCTTCTGCATGAGTAAGGATGTGACACAAGGTTGATATTTTTAAATGGAGTTTAACTGGTTTAAATTCAGTTTTCCTTCTCCTAGACTGGTTGCCAACCAAGCTTAACAACATCCCAATTTTATACTTAGTCAAACACAGAAGAGACCATTTATACATTAGCTACTGGTAAATATTCAGCTCCTCATCTGACATTTGACTGACCTTACAGACATGTCAGATACCAGGTTTCAGGGTTTCCTGGTCCCTCAAGATCTAGAAGTGTCCGAAAATTCCAGGTGGCTATTGTTAGCCTAGGTTACACAAACACACACCAAACCCTCTGCATGAGTAAGGATGTGACACAAGGTTGATATTTTTAAATGGAGTTTAACTGGTTTAAATTCAGTTTTCCTTCTCCTAGACTGGTTGCCAACCAAGCTTAACAACATCCCAATTTTATACTTAGTCAAACACAGAAGAGACCATTTATAGATTAGCTACTGGTAAATATTCAGCTCCTCCTCATTTGACATTTGACTGACCTTAAAGGATTCGACCTAGCTGGATGGGAAAAGCTGTTTATTGAGGCAGGCATATCTGTTGCCTCTGCCAAAACTTATGCCCAGACATTTTCTAGTGAAGAGATTGCAAGGTCCAGCTTGCATATGCTAGACCGTGCAATGCTTAAGGAACTGGGTATCAAGACTATGGGTGACATGCTCACTATACTAAAGCTAGCCAAGAATCCCCCAGTGACACTCCCATTATCAGCTAATTATGCAAGAACACCAACTGCAAAACTTCCTCAAATCCTGTTCGCAGCGCCATATTGAAGTCAGTCAGACAGTCAACAATTGGTTTGACTGGCCAAGCCTAACATGAAGTTACTAGTTCATTAATGAGCCCACTATAACAGCTTAAATAATTCCTGCCACTGCTGCCAGGAAGAGTCCATTAAGCTGAGGGGGTGTTTGACTGTTCTACTGTCCAATAGTTAACAATCTGTAACAGTCATTTCCAGACTGCAGGTTCAATCCTGGCTAAGGGTGAAAGTAACACAGAATGACAATTATCAGTATTCTACAAAAGACATGTCAGGTTCACATAGACATGAGATCAAGATTTGAGGATCATTATAATCTTTGCAGATTGTAAACCAATGAAAAATAAGCCTGTTAATTCAAATCCAAGGAAACACTTCTGATTGGTTGATAGTGTAAGATTCAAAGTTATAATTGAACATACAACTCCGACACATTTCTGAGACAAAACATTTTATATAAAACAGCACATGAATAAACAAGATACATAAACAATGGAAGATATGATAGTGTACATAAACATACATACATAAAAGTCACAGACAAGATAATATAAAAGTATACATAATGTCAAGGTACAGACATGAGACTAAGAATAGTCCATGCTGTATAAATCACTTACAGTGACTAGTGGCCAGCGTTGAGGGCCGAAGCCCCAACGAGAAGGGAATGACAATTGTCTAACCCATGTGGGTACCTACGAGGCGAGGTAGAAAAAAGGAAGAGAAGTTTAAATCAAGTGCTTATATACTATAGCCCCTGGTGGCCAGCACGTAAACCCAATGGGAAGATAACTCTTCCAGACAAGGGGAAGATAATCCCCACAATGGCATCACTTTCAAGGGTTTATATAACAATTATTTTAAAAGGGTTTTGTAATTTGCTTGAAGCATTGTGTTTATATTGGTTTGGTGGTTGGTCTTGAAGGCTATTACAATGCAAGTGTAAAGAAAAAGAAGGTAACTATGGTGTTGTTTGGTAAATTATTTCTTAATATTCCAAATAAAAATCTCTTCCACAGAAGATATCCAGAACTGAAGTTGTTGCTAGTGACTGTCCATTTGGTTCTGTCTCATGCCTTCCAAACTCTCTGTCTGAGTGTGTGTGTGTGTGTGTGGGGGGGTGTTTGTTAATGTGTGTTTTTATTTATTGTTAGTTCACACTGTCAGCTGGGGTGTTAGATTGCACTGACTGCACCTCTACAGATGGGTAAGACTCCTCCAATAGGGCCACCTGTTGTCGTGGGTGGTGACCTGTGATGCTTAAGGAGGGAACCCTGGTGGATGAGCAGTCCATAACATGCAACTCTCACTTAGACTGTTATTTAGGCTGGACAGGGGGTCATGAGGCCCCATCCGATCAATCAGCTGGCCATGTCAAGCCCTAGCACCTATATGATTGCCCCAATCCTATTGCCTTTATGACAAGCCCCAACCCTTTTTATCATATAACTCTATCTGATGGTGAGGTTCCAGTTTTGAAGGTTTGTGGAATGTGGAGCACCCCTTCATCACCATTGCTCCCTGGTCTACTTTAACCCAGAGTGGTAGTACCTGTTAGGGTCCTATCTATGGGATAAATAGAAAAATGTGTTTATTAAAAAAAATTTAGTATCCATTAAGAATGAATTTCTTTGAAAACTTTGTCGGGATTAAATGACCCACTGAGGTTGATATGCCACAAAAAAACCAAACCAATTGTTAGTTCAAGTTGAGATCAGGTATGACTTGTTGAATTTATTAGATAGATTTTTTTTTTTTGGGGGGGAGGGGTTGTTTGTTTGTTTGTTTGTTTTTGTTTTTCACCTGTTTATTGCCTACAGACTCACCTGAATTAATTTTGCTCCTGTTTGATATAAGCTTTTGTGCAAATTCTTTGTGAGGAAGACAATACAGCGTTTGCCTGTGTGACAAAAGAATGGTCTTGTTTGCAAAACCAGTTTTAATCTTTAGAACACAAACAGCTGGTGTTTGTGCTGCTACCTACAAGTACACACTCATGTGTATGTATGTATGTGTGTGTGTGTGTGTGTATATATATATATATATATATATATATATATATATATAGGAGAATATGTGCTTTTAATTTTAGTCAGACCTAATTTTTTGAAAGTTAATTCATTTATGGTTAATTAGGCGGGATTTAACTACTAAATGTAAGGCTAACAGGTTTGGCGTGATGGTAAGAAGCCGGCGTGCCGTTTCGACACAAAGGGTTCGAGTCACACGCAGGGCAGTCTTCGTATCTATAGCTCTGCTGATGAGACCTGATAGGTCGAAATATATATTCAGAGATTGATTTTTCTCGATTTGTTTAGCCTTACATTTAAGTAGTTAAATCCTGCCTAATTAACCATAAATGAATTAACTTTCAAAAAATTAGGTCTGACTAAAATTAAAAGCACATATTCTCCCAAATACACTGTCGGCTGAAAATAGCTAAAGTTGTTTATATATATATATATATATATATATATACACGCACACATAGGGCCGGGTTAGCTCAGTCGGTAGAGCGTTCGACTAGAAACCACAAGGTTCCTAGTTCGATACCGGCCCTCGCCAACTCAGCGTATGAGTAACACAGGGATCTGTGCGGTAAAGTAAGGAGCTGATGGTAGGTGTGGCGCTTCACCTCAGAACCAAAAAAAAACAATCTCCTTGGTCTAGCGCTATTGAATATGGGATAGACTCCCTCGCTGATTGGCTGATACTGACTTTAGGCCACCCCGACGACTTTACTTTTACTTATATATTTGTGTGCGTGTGTGTGGAGAAAATGTAGAAACACGGGATGTTATGATGGATGGAAATTTATAGTCAATGTTCGAACATTTCGGTTTACATTGGAAATCTTCTTCAGGACTGTGAAAATGAGAAGATAACAAGGATTTATGTGGATAAAAGATGATGGATGTTTTGTATGCATTGAATTTGGAAAACCACATCATCAACATTTAACTATAAATGCCCATCAACGAACCTTTTTTTTTTTTTTTTTCTTTTTTTTTTTTCTTATCCACATAAATTTCACAGTCGTGAAGGTTTACATTGTAAACCGAAATGTTTGAACATCGACTATAAATTTCCATCCATCATAACATCCCGTGTTTGTTTCTGCATTTTTCTCCACATACTGGTCCTCTGCGGATCACGTCCCTACTACTCCACATAAGTGAATCAAAAAGTAGTGCCATTTTGTGTAGGACAGGTATAATTACCAACACAGAAACATGTATCATACATCAAAATCAAACTGTTTCTCTGTGGATCACGTCCCTACTTCTCCACATAGGTGAGTCAAAAAGTAGTGCCATTTTTTTTTTTTTTAGGACAGATATAATTAGGAACTTGTATCATATATCAAAATGAAGCCGGTCCTCTGTGGATCACATCCCTACTTCTCCACATAGTCACTGTTTCTCTAAATAGCAATGTTCCACCTTCGAATGAGAGCATGTATCCCTGCACTGTAAAATTCTGTTGACTGTTATTTGAGCCATTTCTTCACTACAGATTTCACTTCCCCCATCACTGGAATAATATTTGCATCTCAAACCCTCTTTCATGGTGCCCCATGAATTTAAACTTGTTAAATTCTGCTTTAAAAAATTGTCATTGTGTCACATCCTGCTTGTACGGAGGGGTTGGTAAATATGTATATAAATTTCAACAACAATGTCTGAAGAGAACTGCTTAAAAGTTCAAAAAGTCATTGCGTCCATTTAGCTTTTCTCTTTCCCTCCCTCTCCTCTCTTTCCCTCCCTCTCCTCTCCCTCTCCCTCTCTTTCCCTCTCTCTCCCTCTCTCCCTTTCTCTCCCTCTCTCCCTCTCTCTTCTCTCTCTCCTCTCCCTCTTTCCTCTCTCCTCTCTCTTTCTTTCTTCCCTCCCTCTCTCTTTCTTTCCCTCTCCCTCCCTCTCTCTTTCTTTCCTCTCCCTCTCTCTCTCTTCTTTCCCTCTCTCTCTCTCTCTTTCCTCTCTCTCTCTTTCTCCTCTCTCTCTCTTTCTCTCTCTCTCTCTCTCTTTCCTCTCTCTCTCTCTCTTCCCTCTCTCTCTCTCTCTCTCTTTCTCCTCTTCTCTCTCTCTCTTCTTTCCTCTCTTCTTTCTCTCTTTCTTTTCTCTTTCTTTCCCCCCCTCTCTCTTTTTTTTTTCTGTTTCTAAGCCTCAGACCTACTCTTTGCCCTTTGTCCTCATTTTTTTGTCCGTCCTCCTATGATGATGACACTGTTTATTTTCATTCACTTTACAATGTCTGTCCCCCCCCCCCGAAAAACTCCAATTATTTTTTCTTTTTTTCAATTTTTATTTTTTATTTTTTAACTATCATTTATTGTTTTTGAATGGCTGCTTGTTTTTCCTTTCCCTTTTTAAATTTTGGTTGCATTTTAATCTTCTTTCTTTAAATAAATGTATTTATGTAATTATTTTTTATGGCAAAACCCATTTTTATCATTTACTCTCATGCATTTCATCCAGATTCTCTCTCTTTTGCTCTCTATACTCTTTGCTCTCTCTCTCTCTCTTTGATCTCTCTATGCTCTCTCTCTTGTTCCTGTTTCTCTTCCCCTGTTCATTCCACCTTCGTTATGCATGCTTTCCTTCTCCCTCTCTCTACATGCTCCCTTTTCTTGCACATTCTCTCTCTCTCCCTCTCTTTGTACCCCTCCCCCCCTCTCTCTCTCTCTCTCTCTCTCTCTCTCTCTCTCTCTCTCTCTATATATATATATATATATATATTATATATATATATATATATATATATTTCACACCTCTCTTTTTTCTCACCTTTCTCTTTCTATATCTCTTTCACACTTGTCTTTTATATATATCTCATCTTGCTTACCTCTCTCCTCTTGCACATACACACCTCCCTCTTTCTCTCTATTGACTCTTTCTGTCCCCCTCTCTCTATCACCCTCTCTCTCACTCCATCTCTCTATCACCCTCTCTCTCACCCATCTCTCTCACCCTCTCTCTCATTGATGTGATTTCTCTCTCTCTCTCTCTCTCTCTCTTTCATTGATGTGATTTCTCTCTGCCTGTTGCCACTGCAGCTTCCCTCTTTCCATCATTCATCCATAATAACATTAATTAATATAATTACCTTAATTAACTTTTGCTGCATTTATTTAACCCTGATCAGACTCTGCCTCCCCCACTAACCGATTGTCCTGTTTAATTGCTTATCAACAACGTCAACACTACCCCCACCCCTACCCCCCAAAGTGTCAAATTGACTGTTTGCTTTTTGGGAAAATTATAAATCCAGGGTTTCTTTTTAATTTTTCTAATACAATGCCATTTCAATATATTGGGTGTTTGAGAAAAATTGATATCATTTGAGATGTGCAGGGTGTTTGAGAAAATAAATTGATATCATTTGAGATGTATAGGGTGTTTGAGAAAAATTGATATCATTTAAGATGTGCTGGGTGTTTGAGAAAAAAATTGATATCATTTGAGATGTGCAGGGTGTTTGAGAAATAAATTGATATCATTTGAGATGTGCAGGGTGTTGAGAAAAAAATTGATATCATTTGAGATGTGCAGTGTTTGAGAAAAATTGGAACTTAACTTCCTGGTAGGGTCACCCAAGGCAGATAGGTCTGGCATCCAGTTGTATTAGGGCCACAACCCAGTTAAAGGAGCTCTGGCAAAAATCCAAATCATGTCTCCATCATCATCATCATCATCACCATTTATCACTGTCTGCAGAAAATCTTCAGCAAACAAGGGCATCTCCTCCCTATGACCAAGATATGTATGTGGGGTTTGGGGACCTTTCACCATAACATATCTTTATTATTGTCGCACTGCATTCTGTACGTGCATGCTTATAGTTGGTGCAGTTCCGGACTAGACACTAACGCCGTCCCGGGGACGATAAAAATTACATCCGGGATGATCAATATGTCATCCGGGACAGTTTGCCGGGGACGGTAAAAAATTTTCCTAAAACTTAGTACTACATTCCAATAATGGCCGTCCAGTGATTGCCCGAATGCTGACCTCAAAATGAGGCTACGGCACCGCAGGTCTATTCTCAAAGCCATGTAATGAATAATGGTGACCAGCTAAGTCTGAGGGAATTTGACATACATGGTATATATGGCACTTGTAGAATAATCATACTAAGTTCCAATTACTATCGAATTGGGAACCCAATATGGATCTAACCCTGTTGCAATCCTACTGCAGAATGCCAGGGTATTTATGAAGCCTCATAACATCATAGAAACCAAGCAGCCAATCAGGACTTAAGGAATGGAATCACCAAAATACATGAATGGACTATTCTTGAGTTCCATATGTACCAGCTGTCTTGGGCACTAGTTCAGTTGTGCTTAGCCAGTTGCTGTTGTCCAAACCAACAGTATACTGACTGACTTCAACAGCACTCAGGAATATTCCATATTTGCATATATGGGAGATACCATTCTCTGAGTCCTGATTGGCTGGTGACTTTAAAGGGGTTATGGTACTGTGTTTGTGGCAATACAAGATCCATATTTGAGTTACAGCTTGATTGCTGCTTTTGTCTTCCAATTTGACGGTAATTGTGCTTCTACAGTAGGGTAGGTCAAGTTTTCACTTTTTTAAAATATCAAATTGTCCATCTATGTGAAAGTTGTATATTAGTATACTGAATACTGATACCAAAAATTAGATTTTTTACTTGCACCATTGTTTGAGGTAATAGCATCAAAAAATGATCGTCTACTAAAATGCACTACAAATCCTTGTATTCGCAAAATTTAGCCTTTAGAAAATGAGAATTTTTAGTGCATTTTAGTTGAAGATCTTTGATGCTATTTCCTCAAACAATGGGCAAGTAAAAGATCTAATTTTGGTATCAGTATTCAGTATACTAACAACAACGATCTTTGATGCTATTTCCTCAAACAATGGTGCAAGTAAAAGATCTAATTTTTGGTATCAGTATTCAGTATACTAACACACAACGATCTTTGATGCTATTTCACAAGTAAAAGATCTAATTTTTGGTGTCAGTATTCAGTATACTATCTTTGATGCAGACATTCGCATAGATGGACAATTTGATATTTTAAATAAGTGAAAAATCGACCTACCCTATTCTACAGTCTGTACATATTTATGTGTCCACAGTATCTATAAATTATGTCCCATTCCTTTGTGTGAAAACATTGGCAATCAGTGACACTCAGTCCCCTCCCCCTCGCGTTTGGAGTGGGGGTGAGGTAGTGTCTGCGTGGGGTGGGGGTTGATGGCTGCCATTTTTTTTGTTTAGGTTAATTTTCTTGTTAGTCCACTTTTAGACATGTTGAAGGGTTAATGTTCAGTCCTTCTTGTAAAGCTCCTCATCTCGTGTCTCTCTGACATATTGTGGCTAACTTTTCTGTCTAGCCGTTATGACGTGTGGATGACCAAATCTTTGAGTAGACATTTGTCTGGGCGGATTGAGTGGGGCTGGCCGGGCGGGTGTGGATGTGGGTTACCCTAGGTGTCTGTATCAGCTATTTTTTCTTTGTTAAAACCTGCAACAAATCACGTACGCACAACTGAATGTTTGATCATCTTCTTCTGAATAGTGTCTTCCTCTTCTTCTTCTTCTACAATTATTGATTATTGTCTTATGTAAACGTCAGAGCGACTTTACTGATCGTTGATGATTGGCAATTTAATCCATATCCGTAAGGCAATCAGTCATCGGTTTTTTTTTCTTTTCTTTTTTTTTTGTTTTTTTCTTTCTTTTGGATTATTTTCAGATCATTATGAAATGTTCTTTCGTTTGAGTCTGTAAAAAAAAAAAAAATTCTACTTTGATAGTTCGATTTGTGGTACCTCTCTGGTGCTGGTTTTGAGTTGTGGTACCCCTTTGACACTGGTTCTTGGTGTGGTACCCCTCTGAAAGTGGTTTTTGAGTTGTGGTACCGTACCCCTTCTGGCACTGGTTTGAGTTGTGGTACCCGTCTGAAAGCGGTTTTGAGTTGTGGTACTGTACCCCTTCTGGCACTGGTTTTGAGTTGTACCCCTTTGACATTGATTATTAATGTGGTACCCCTCTAAAAGTGGTTTTGAGTTGTGGTACACCTTCTGGTACTGGTTCTATTTATGTCACCTCTGTGGAACTGGTTTTTGAGTTGTGGTACACCTTGGACACTGGTTTTTGAGTTGTGGTACACCCTCTGAAAGCGTTTTTTGAGTTGTGGTACCCCTCTGCTGATACTGGTTTCAAGTTGTGGTCCCCATCAATATATGCATAAGAAGGCATGGACTACTGTTGACAAGTTATTGGTCATATGGAAATCAATTAAAATGAAATGGGAATTCTTTCAAGCTGTAGTCGTATCAATACTACTGTATGGTTGCACTACTTGAATTTTAACTCAACACTTGTCGAAAAGGTTTCACTGGTGCTGCATGTTGTTTTAAACAAATCCTGGAAGCAGCACCTTACAAATCAGCAGCTGTATGGCCACTTACCTCCTATCACACAATTGTCAATCTATGCAAAAGTTGTGAATACTGATATCAAATATTAGATCTTTTACTTGCACCATTGTTTGAGGAAATTGAATCAAAGATCATCTATTAAAATGCACTAAAACTCCTCGTTTTCTAGAAGCCAAATTTGGCAATAAAGAATGTGCTTTTTTTTGGGGGGGGTGGAATGGGGACTATGTTCTGCTTTTTTCTTCTTTTCATTTTCTTTTTTTTTTTCATTTTCTTCATTTTTTCTTTTTTTTTTTTTTTTTTTTTTTTTTTTTTTTTCTTTTTTCTTTTTCTTTTTCTTATTTTCTCATTTTTCTTTTTTCTTTTCTTCATTTTTCTTTCTTTTTTTCTTTCTTTTTTCTTTTTCTTTTCTTTTTTCTTTTTTCTTTCTTTTTTCTTTTTCTTCATTTTTTTTCTTCATTTTCTTTTTTTCTTTTTTTTTTTTTCATTTTTCTTTTTTTCTTTTTCTTTTCTTTTTTTTCTTTTTTTTTCTTTTTTCTTTTCTTTTTCTTTTTCTTTTTTTTTTTTTTTTTCATTTTTTTTTTTCTTTTTTTTTTTTTTTTTTTCTTTTTTTTCTTTTTTTCTTTTTCATTTTTCTTTTTTTTATTTCTCTTTTTTTCATTTTTCTTTGTTTTCTTTTCAAAGAAAGCCAATGATTCAATCTTACCGTCTTTATTGGCCTGTGCGTCCCCTCGGTCAGCTGATGACAAAATTGTTTGTCAACTCTTGATATAAGTCAACATTGCTCGTTATTTAGACTAAACTGACTGCTAATCCACCTAAATGTCAATGACTTTCAAGTGGTGCCAATGGGGTGGGGGTGAGATTTCAATGCCACATGGATTAAGATCATCTTGGCAGAAGAAAGCCCTACATTGACATTACTCCCAGGTCCACTCTGACCTGGAGGGGTAGTAACTGTTAGGGTCCCATCTATATAGAGAAAATGAGTTTGAAAAATGTATATAAAAAAAACTGAGTTTAAAAAAAAGATTTTTGAATACCATCAAGAATGAATAAAAAATGTCTTCAGTATAAAAAATTATGTATTGATGGGTGTGTGTATCTATCTATCTATCTATCTATCTATCTATCTATATATATATATATATATATATATATTTGAGAGATTATGTGCTTAATTGAAGGTGATGAGGCATAATAGGCCGAAATGTACATACAGAGAATGACTTTTTCTCGATTTTGTTTTCGCTTTACATTTGAACAGATATATTTGCCTAATTCATTAATTATCAACTGATTAATTTTCAAATTAGGTATGACTTCAATTAAGCGCACATTCTCCCAAAAATTGTCGGCATAGCCATATCAAACAAACTGTTTGCATACTTTCATATATATATATATAAAATTTTTTGTATATATTTGCTTAAAGTTGTTTCATTTTACATTTTCTCGGGTGCTTGTATATTTGCACCTGCTTTTATTTTTATGTCATTCATTTATTGATGTATATGTATTTATATATATATATATATATTTTTTTTTCTTTTTTAGTTTCCTGATTGCGAAGAACCCTTGCCACTGCCTCAATAAGCATCAGTTCTGTCGCTCATGCGTGACTGTCTGGGCTGGAAGCGGTGATTCAGAAAACCACAACAAATGCCCCGTCTGCAGGGTAAAAGGCTATTACCTTCCCAGTGGGAATGTGGCCGATGCCCTCAATTCAAAGACGGCACGTTGTCTTCTCCGCTCATGCGTGTGGACAGGACAGCTGCGAGACATGCAGTACCACCGACACATCCTCAGCAAGAAGCTCGCTGAGGAGAGCAACCCTAGGATTCATCGGAAGAACTCTGACACCAGTGATGATTCCAGCGAAAGTGACACCTGCGGTAGTGACCAAGAGAGCAGAACTCCTTCACCCTCATCCTCGCCCGTGCTGCCCAGGATCATAACCGCAGGTGTCAAGGACAACTCGGTTTCGTCCCTCACTGGATTGACGGCGCCATCGTCTCCCGTCTGTTCTTCGGGTCGGGGACGTGAAGAGACACCCTCGTCGCCATCCCATGCTACGTTCCTACAGATGCTTCGTGCTTCGTCGTCTTCTGTTGACATGCCACCCAGGAGCAACTCCCTGACTAGCAGAGCTGTTATTAATACTTCTCCAACGCCTACCGAACCTGTTTCTCCTGCTTCTGCTGAGGTAGCGCCTGAAGTTAGGTGTCGTACTCCAAGACCTCATTCTCCAAGACCTCATTCTCCAATACCTACTCCGGCTCGCAGATTATCTTCCAGAGTTCCTGCGTCTGTCACGACAACCTACAACAACACTACTGCTTTGGCTCGAACCACTTCCAACAACAACACGACTGCTATGGTTCCTGCTCGTCAGTCTGTGTTACCAAGCATCCCCAACACGGGTTCTAATAACAACACTGTCAATTTTGCCCCCAGCCAGTCGGGGTCTGTCTCATGCTGCAGCTTGAACCGTCGAACAGGGCCGAAGGAGTACGAGCGCCTGCGAGCCCGCATGCGTGAGACCCGGGTACGTCTTGAGCAGATGGAGATCACCCGTCGGGAGTTGGCTCGCTTTCAGGAACGGCAGAGGCTGCAACACCTGGTTGAGGTGCGTGAGCTCGGTCGTCAGCTGAACGAGGTGACATTTCAGATCCGACGCCTTCTCAACCAGATGAGCACTACGGACGATCAGAATACCAATATGACCGGAACGGTCCGCAGCAACAACAACCGACAATAACTGGACGACTATTATCTACATCCCCTATCACCCCCACAACCTACCACTACATAAACATACACTCTTACATGCATGACCTAGTTTTGGTTTCAAAAAAATGTGTACACATAGGGTTGATTTAAAGTTGAGCCTAAGTCGGGGGAAGGGAGGTTTAAAATTTATTTCATAGTTAAGAATACAGGATGAATATAGTTTTGCATCTTACCAACCTGTTTTTATATTAACGCAAAATAAATGCCTGTTATCTAAAAGGTATGCAGGAAAAATATAATTTTAAATGACTCCCTTTGACACTATTTTTTTTTATTAAAGATTAAAATTAGTTTTAGTTGGATAGGGTTTTTTTTTCCGATGAAACTGGATAATTAGTTTATTCATTGTTTTTTTTTTCTATAATTTTTGTTTTTTTATTTAAAAAAAAATAATTTTCTTTTTAAATTTGAAAAAAAATTTTTTTTTTTTTTAAATTTGAAAAAAAAAAATTTTTTTTCTTTTTTTAAATTTGAAAAAAAAAATTTTTTTTTTTTTTTGTGATTGAAAAAAAGAAATTAATTACTGTAGCAAAATGAGATTTCCTTCTGCCCTCTCCCAATCAATATAAGGCTTAACTTTAAACACTTTTGTTTAGAAGACTTCTTTGATATGTGTATACATCTTTTTGAGACACACACACACACACGTACATACATGCATACATATACATATATATATATATATAATATGTTCATATGTGAGGAGTGAAGGATTTGAATAAATCCGACAAAATGTGGTTGAGAATAGAGGAAAGTGTGGATATAACAACACAGACAGCGTAAATTCAATTGATATTTCGCCTCATTTTGAATGAAGCTTCTTCAGAAAACTTTATTATATATAAAGTTTTCTTTCCTCTACTCTCAACCACAAACATATATATATATATATATATATATATATATATATATATATATATATAATGTGTAATCAACATACTCTGCTCGTTTGTATTTCTTAAAATAAGCATGAAGAAAATCAAAACGTTTTGTTTAATTTTATTTGAATATATCTTAAAGGCTTTTTCTTTTGTTTCCCTCCCAAATTGGATCACAAACTGTAACTGGAGTAGAACCTTATTCTTTTGTTGTTGTTTTTGTTTTTTGTGTTGTTGTAATAACAAAAAACAGCACAAAGATATTTCTAGAAAAAGTGACGGGATATTTGAAGAGCCTTGCTTTTTTTGCTTTTTTTTTTATCTTTAATTTTATTTTATTTTTTTTCCTAAACTTTGCCACAGAACAAGTGATGATTCCTTGATTGTCAACAAAGCTCGATTTGATAAGACAGTTCTGCACTCCAGACAGTTAACCGTTATGCAAATGAAGGACAAATTATAATAACAACAATAATGCAGCAACAGAAAAAAAAAAAAAAATCAACAAAAACAAAACAAAACAAAAAAAATTAAATTAAAAATAAAGATTTTAAAAATTTTTTATTTAAAAAAATTTTTTTAAATTTTTATTTTTAATTTTATTTTTTTTCTAAATATCAACAAGAAAAACGAAAAACTTTTTGTTTTTTTTAATTACATTTCCTGGAATTTTTTGATTTTTGTTAAATTTAAAATTTTTTTTTTTTTTTTTTTTTTTTTCTTTGTAATGGAAATTTTTTGCAATTTGTTTAAAAAAAGTTTTAAACAAATTACAGCTTTTTTTTTTCGTTTTCTCTTTTGTTTTTATTTTTCAGTTTAATTTTTTTTGTTGTTTTTAAGTAATCTTCCCTAAATGTTGTTTTCAATTTTCCTATGTAAATCTTTTTTTGGGGAAATTTTGGATATATTTTTTTTTTTCAATTTCCAAATTAAGAAAGAAAAAAAAAATTGTCTAAAATGAAGAAAAAAAAGAAAAAAATTTTTCGATCCCAATTTTCATTCATTTTCTTTTTTTTCTTTCTCATTTTTTTTTCTTTATAATTAAGAAAAAAAAATTAATGTAATTTCTTTTTAATGTAATTTTCCACATTTTGCCTTTTCTTAAAAAAGAAAAATCTAATTTTTTTCCTCTCCCCCAAAACTGCCTTGAAACACTTATTTGTATAAAAGACATTTTTTTCTTTCTTCCAACAAAAATACCTAATTTAACAGATTTCAAAAATCTTGAATTCTATCCCCAAAAACCTAATATCCAAATTTCTTGTAGCTTTGAATTTGGATTTCTTAGAAAATTATTGTAATTTTTTTTATCATTACCAAAAACAGATAGAAATGAAAAAAAATTTAGACTAGATATTTGGAGGCAGGAAAAACAGTCAGTCATAGTTTTTACACACATTCTTGCCACGGCCGTCTTCATTCTGAGATTTTTTATTATTATCATTTTTTTTTTTTTTCTTAAAAAAATATTTTCTTAACCAGTTATGTTTTTATGTGTATTTATGAGATGAGGCTTGATATGAATAATTATAATATTTCAGACTGTTGTCTTCAAACAGAGCCCAAGGTTACAGTGTTTATACACAATAAAGATGAGAACAACAGTCTGAAATATCATAAATATTCAATCAGTTATGTGTCAATTTAAATTTGAAGGATTTTTTAATTTATTTTTCTTCAAGAGGCTGGTCTAGCTCAGTCAATAGAGCATCCACCTAGAAATTGCAAGGTTCTAGGTTCAATACTAGTCCTCACCAACTCAGCAGATGAATAGCACAGGTTGGGTAATCTGAACTGTGCATCTGGGAGCTGATGATGGGTGTGGTGTTTCACCTCAGCAAAACAATCTCCCTAGTATAGTGCTAGTGAAAAGGAGATAGACTCCCTCGCTGTTTGGCTGATACTGGCCACTCTGTAAAACCTTTACTTATGTAAACAACCAGTTATGTTTCTGGATTTGAAATTGAAGGATTTTTTTTTTTTTTTTTGTGTTCTTTTTTGTCTGAGACAGAAAAAATTTTATTTTTTTTAAATTCATGATTGGCTTCCATTTAAAAATTAAAATCTTTTTCCTTTAAATAATGAATTTTAAACATCATCTTTTTATTTCGATCAGTATGTTCTCCGACCATTGTCAGAATCCATTCACAGGGAGCTATTTTTGATACTAAAAAAAAAACTGCCAATAGAAAAGGAGGAGGGGGGAAAAAGAAAACAACTTTTAATTTCGGTTTTTACATAAAAATCTGGCAAGTTAGCACAAGCTGTGGATTTAGGAAAATAAGTGCAAGCTGTGAATAGTAAGTTAACTGAATATTTCATGGCATTGATTCCTCTGTCTACCTACTCGATGGAACGGGGGTAACTATGTCTGTATGTATTGTGTGTTATTTATCTTGGGGACTGTTACTAGCAAGAGGAATTACTTATGAGTTGAAAAAGATGATATATACAGAATATATATATATATATATATATATATATATATATATATATAGTTGAAAATGATTTTTTGACAAAATTATATATTGTGGTCTGAGGAAGGACACAGGAATGTATAAAAATTCTATACATATTTTTGCATCTATTATGTTCCTGTATGTCAACAAGTCCACGATATACAAATATAAAAATAAATTTTGTCAGCAAATTGTTTTCAACTGGGCTATTTTTTTTTTTTTTATATATCATATGGAGTGTATGCAGACTTTCTATACTTATATATGTATATAACATTGAGCTCTCCTGACTAGCAGATATCAATTATATATTATATATATATATATATATATATATATATATATATATATATTATTTGCTTTTCATATATGTAATTTATGCAGACTTTCTATACTCTTTATATATATATATATATATATATATAACATCGATCTCTCCTGACTAGCAAATGGAAGTATCCAAATATATAAAAAAAATGTATATCATATATATATATATATATATATATATAAAAAGAAAGGTGTATATGTATATAAATTGTAAACATTTGAATGTGTGTAAATTTTGTACAGATATAGTAGATATGATAGGCAGTATATAATTTATGTATATAATTTATCATACTCTTATGTACTTGTACGAGTATCTTCATCTTGATTGTTATAGTCATAATAACTCTGTCATTGTACCCTTTCACCCTTCATCAGATGCCTACACGTCCCCTCGGGTGTTGTATGTGTCAAATTCTTTATTGACCCATACATCTATGACTAGCAGAACTGAAAATAACCCCCAGGGTTAATTTTCAGGATTAAGCAACCCCCACCCCAGACTTTAAAAAAAAATCTTAGCCACATTCTGTCTGAAAACAAGAAGAGAGATGAACAAATACGACACTTTAATTCTTGTTTGAAGGCAGTGGGGAATGGGTTGTCTTCATGTGTTGATTATATAGCTGTATATATATATATATATATATATATATATATATGTTGTTCTGGTTCCAACGGGAGAAAATGTAATATTTTATAAAAAAAGAAGGTCCACAAAATGTATCGTTCTCAGAAAAAATGTTTTATTCTTTTTATTTCACATATGCAACACGTGTTTCAGATATTCTGGTATCTTCTTCAGGCTTTGATCAATACATATATTGATATACGTATATATATATATATATACACACATATATATATATACATAGGTGGTGCGTGTTTCTGTAATTTTTCTGTTATGTTATAACAGAAAAACTACAGAAACACGCACAACCTATGTATGTATGTATATATGTATATCAATATATGTATTGATCAAAGCCTGAAGAAGATACCAGAATATCTGAAACACGTGTTATGTATATATATATATATATATATATATATATATTATATTATAATCTTGCCCCCGAGGCTTAAATAAAGTGTTTCTTTTGAAATTATCAGAACATTACGGAATATAACCGGCTTAAGGGTACAATTCTGAAGACGATGACTAATAATAAAGATAAAAATAATCAAGATGAGGATACTAGTCAGGGTACATCAGTAAATAATAATGATAATTCCTCATCTCGGATATTCAAACAAATGTATGTAATTTATAATTTGGACTTCTTTCTGATGTCGGTCAGTTTTAGGGTTGGTGTATAAGCATTTGTAATTCTTCTAGTGTTTCTGAGAGGCCAGTAATTGCTAAATCTTGCCCAAAGGTGACCTGTGAGTGTTCTAAGTATAAATATTCATTTCTCTATCATTTTACCATAGAAGAACATGCTGATCGAAATCTGAAGATTGAAAATAGGTTAAAAAAACTTTTGTGTTTTTTTAATCACAGAAAGAGATTTTTTTTTTTTTAAATTGAAAATGCATGTACATTTTTAAAGTTTTATAATATTTAAATTTTTATTTTTATTTTTTAGGTTATCATTTTTTATGGCACATAATATCCCTTCTTTTTCTTTTCCCCAAAAAAATAGCATGAAAATATCTTCTGGATTGAGCTATCTGGTCAGCTAAGATTTCTCTAGGTCCCCTGAAATAGTCTATTATGCTTTCGACCTAAATCTTCTTTGTTTTTCTTTCCTAATATATAAAACTTCTGTAACTTTTCTGTTTCCTTAAACTGGTTCTATAAGTATGTATTGAGCACTTTCCAATATTTATTATCCCAACTTATTCAGTTTCTTTTTCTTTTCTTTTCTTGAGTCATTCTCCCTTTATATATATATATATATATATATATATATATATATATATATATATATATATAGTAATCCAAAGATTGAGTGAAGGAATCTTTCTTATGATATAGTAGTTTTTCAGTTGTCATAATTTACAGAACTTAGTGTGTGCTCTTATTGTCAGTCACATATTTAGATCGGAACTGAAAGTTAATTCCTTTTGGTCCCCTGAAATAGTCTATTATGCTTACAACCTAAATCTTCTCGGTTATTTTTTTCCTAATATATATATATATATATATATATATATATATATATATATATATATAACAGAAGATTTTTTTGCATTATAGTCTATTTCAGGAAGCTTAGACAAGGTGTCTAACTCTCCCAAATCATCAGATGCAAATGATGAATTCTTTATTACTTTTAAGCAATTTGAAAACAGATTTTTTTTATTACTTTTAAAGATATATATATTTTTTCTGTCACTGTTTTTTGTTCCTTAAAACTGACTTAAGTAGGTATTGAGCACTTTTCAATATTTATTCTTCCAACTTATTCAGTTTCTTTTTCTTTTTTTTCTTTTTTTCCAAGTCATTCTCTCTTTTTATCTCTCTCTCTCTCTCTCTCTCTCTCTCTATCTCTCTCTCTCTCTCTATCTATATATATATATATATATATATAGAATATTCCTCTTTTCTCTCTTCTTGGACTTTTTTGTGCACAATCATCTAATTTGTTTGATGTATAAGACTCAGCATTTAATTATCTGAATATTTAAGAGGAAAGTAACTTTTAATCTAAGATATTAAATTAAATTGTCATTTATCATTTGTTAAAGATGAATTGCAAATATCGTCATCAACTCTGATGACACTTATCTTCTAATTTCACTTTTGACTCATTTTAAGATTTTAGTGTTGTTAATTAACTTATTTTGTTTTTCTTTAATGAAAATCTATAAAATAGTTTTATTTATTTATTTTTTCTTTTTTAAATAAAAATGTTAAGGTTCATCAAAAAAAAAATGTATGAAAAAAATTTTGATAAAATTTGATTTGATAAAAGTTATTTTTATTAAATTTTTTCATACATTTTCTTCATAGTTAGGTTTTTTGTTTTTTTTTAGGTTTTTTTTTTTTTAAATGAATGCTAACTTTTTATTAAAATTAATTTTTATTCTACTTTTTTCATTCTACTTTTTTTTCTTTTTTTTCTTCATTTTTTTTTTCTTTTTTTTTCTTCAATTTCTTTTTTCATTCATTTTTCATAATTATGTTGTTTTTTTTTTAAAAAATGAAACTCACATTTTATTCAAAATTTATTTTTCATGTTACGTTTAATAATTACATTAAATAAGACTATTATTAAAAAAGAACAACAATTTTTTTTTTTCATTCTAAAAAGTTTTAGATAGTCTGACAGACTTTTCCACTTACTGTTAGATAAAAAAAAGATTATTTGTATAACCTAGCAACAGAATTCATTAGTTAGACCTTTTAAAGATCTTCCAGATTACATAATATACACAGTTTTATCAGCTTTTTGGTAGGTAGATAAAAAAGGATAAAAATAATTGGTGACTCAGTGATTAACACTAATTCTATCATCGACTTTCTATAAATAAATAAATAATAATAAAATTTGCTTAAGGACTTTTCTATTTTGTTAGCTTAATCAGTACAGTGTCCGCCTAGGAACCACAAGGTTCCAGATTTGATGCCAGCCCTCACCAACTCAGCATATGAGGGATCTGTGCAATAAAGAGCTGGTGGTAGGTGTGGTGCTCCATCAGATGCAAAAACAATCTCCTTGGTCTAGCGCTAGTGAAAAGGGGATAAATTCCCTCGCACTATGGCTGATATATACTTTAGACAACCCCAATGACTACTGGAGACTTTAGGCCACCCTGACGACTAATGATTGTATACTCATGAACTTCATTTTGTTTAATTAAAAATTTACAAGGCAAAAATATTGCATTCTGGGATAGAAAGAATAATTTCGATAACTAAGCTGTGAAATGAATGCTATTTGCAATTAGAAAACAAAATTGAACAAAAATACTGAATAATGATTGACAAATCTTCCTTGAAAAATAAATACATAAGAATAAGCTGTGTAAGTTTAATTAAAATTTAGTCCCAATTCATCTTTGTCAATGACCTTTATTTAATTTTATGTTTATTTAAATAGACTAATGATCCCCAAGTGTGGATTGCAGCATGAGAGACCCCACCACCACCATCACCACCAAAGAAAGCCAGAGTGTATAAATAAATGAAATGTTGTGACTATGAGAATCAAAATGAGAATTTTAGTCTGAACAGTTCAATGTATGATATAGTCTGACACAAATAAACTATCTGTCATTTTCTCTATCTCTTTCTCTCCTCCTTTTCTCTCTCTCTCTCTCTCCCCTTTCTCCAATTATTTCTCCACTTTTCATTTTTGAAATAAGAAATCTTTCAGATCTTTTGATATTTTCAAGAAGTTGCAGAGTGGGATGAATTAAAAATTGTTTTTGGGTCCATCGTAATGTGTCTTTAATTTTTTAAATTTTCTTTCTATAAAAATGGCTTCTTGAGCCAAACATTTTAAGATGAAAAAAAATTATAAAGGGAGTAACTTTATTAAATCTAGAAATCTTTTTTTCTTTCTTTTCTAGAAATCTTTTTTCTTTCTTTTCTAGAAATCTTTTTTTCTTTCTTTTCTAGAAATCTTTTTTTCTTTCTTTTCTAGAAGTCTATTTTATACTAGAAATCTTTTTTCTTTCTTTCTTTTCTAGAAATCTTTTTTCTCTTTCTCTTTTTTCTTCTTTCTTTTTTTTTTCTTTCTTTTCTTTTTTTTCTTTCTTTTTCTTTTTCTTTTCTTTTCTTTCTTTTCTTCATCTCTTTCTTTTTCATCTGAGAATCCATAACTAGAAATTAAATCTTTTTCTCTCGTGTGTGTGTGTGATTTTAGAATTGACCTTTACAATGAGTCAAGGGAGATAACTCCTAATCTACAAGTCTCTTTAATTGTTTAACTAGGTTAAATGTCTGGCCAATTTAACCCTTCTCTTTCCTGATGAGAAGGGTAAAGTTAATTTAAAACCCATATCTTAGATAATAACTTTATTCCCTTTTTCTGACCCTCCCAGTAAAGCCAGACATCTTCCCCCATTTTTAAGACCAACAAAGCCGACATCCAAGTGATTCCTTTCTGGCGGCTTTTTTTAAAACTTTCTGCTTTCGGAATATTTTCGGTAAACCTTTTTGTTTTGGAAAATAAATTTCCAAAATTTCAAAGCCGCCACAGAAAGGGAGACACAATTTGGAATTTTTCGGTTAAAAAGATTTTTTTTAAAAAAATCATTTTTATTTCTTGATGGTCTTATCTTGTATCTATTTCTATAAAAATGAATTCTACTACGTCTGTCCCATAATAGTTGGTACATTTAGTGTATGAAATTTATACATGAATGTATCAATAATTATGGGACAGAAGTGGAATTATTTCCTTATCTGTCCCATAATAGTTGGTACATTTAGTGTATGAAATTTATATTCAAATGTAACAAGTATTATGGGACTGGTAGTAAAACTTCTATTATTTCCTGTCCCATAATAATGTTACATTTGCCTATAAATTTCATATGCTAAATGTAACAAATATTACGTGTTAAAGTTGGTACAATTAATTTTTATTACTACTTCTGTCCCATAATGGTTGTTACATTTAGTGTATGAAATTCATAGAAAATGTAGCAGCTATTATGGAGCAGGTAGTCATTTTTATTAAAAATAATAATTACTATATATTTTTTTATTATTTTTAAAATTTTTTTTAGTTAAGTCGTCTTTTCAGTTTATGTTTTGCATGACTATTTCATACAAAATATTTTGGCAGAAAATACTTCTAACTTGGTAATTATTGGAGGCCCCTCTTAATTTTACCAAGTCAAAATTCTAGTCTGGTTCACTTATTCTTGCTTCTACACTTGGTTCAAATCGCTTGATTATTTTTCCATTAAAAAAAATAAATTTAATGGCCTTTTTTTTAAATTTAATTTTAATGGCCCTGTGAATAATTTTTTTTTAATGGCTCTTTGATATTTTTAAAATTAATTTAATGGCTTTTTGATTAAAAATTATTATTTTTTAATGGCTTTTTGATTTTAAAAAAATTTAATGGCTTTTTGATTTTAAAAAAAAAATAGTTATTTCGTTTTTTTTTTTTTTTTAATTTTTTATTCTGACAGTCAAAGTTAGGACTCACTCAATTTTTTTTTTTCATTGAGTCATTCTCTCTTCCAATATATATATATATATATATATATATATATATTCACTCAAAGACTGAAGTGTGTGAAACTAGAAATATTTTAATTTAAAAATTTTTTTTTTTTTTTTTTTTTTTTTTTTAGATAAAAAAAAAAAATGCCTCCAAATATTGTAAATTAAAATATAAGGGTTTAACTAAAAGAAATCTGGAAAATTACGTTTCTTAAATTAAAGAAAAAGACTTTTGAACTACAATAGTTATATATATATATAGTTACGTAACACAATTTAAAAAGAAAAATAATGGCTAAACAACACCAAATCCTTTCACTTTTTTTTTTCTCATATACAGTATTTCATTTTTCTCCAGATAGTCTCTATTCCCTATACCTTGAAAAAGAGTGAAGGTTCATCCGAAATATCAGAATTAATCGAACCAGGGACAGAACAACAGTTGAATATTAAAATTCTGTTTTTTGTTCGGTTTCCAATGCTTTAAAATACAAAAAAAAAAAAACAAAGTTTATATATATTATATATATATATATATATATATATATAACATGTTGAATAGATTTAGTTTTCTTGATTTTTGTCTGTTGAAAAATAGACTAATTTAAACGTTAACTAGTTAGCTCTTCCTTTCAATGTTAAAACAGAAGATTTCTTTTCTTCCACCATTTTGCATGGGAATCAAAAAAACGAATGTAAAGTTCAAGGGAGAAAACTCGTGCCTTTTTTTTTATTCTGATTAAATTTGAATGTGTCTCGGCTTCCATATTGATGTGGGAAAATATTTTCATTTCTATGTATGTATATTTTTTTCTGTCTCTGAAAAAAGTTTTTTTTTAAATTATTATTTAAATATATATATATATATATATATATATATATAAACAAATTTTGTTTAGAAATAATGTAATCCTTATTGTTTTCAATCTTAATAAAAATAAATTTCATACACTAAATGTATCAACTATTATGGTTTAGAAGTTGTACAATTCCTTTTTATTAGTACTTCTGTCCCATAATAATTGATACATTCAGTGAAGGAAATGTATATGCCAATGTATCAAGAATTATGGGACAAGGACAGTACAATTCATTTTTATTACTAATTTTGTCCCATAATAAAATAAACTTGAAAACTATAAAGATTCTATTATTTTTAACCAAGTTTACTTGAATGAAAAGATGCTGCATATATATATATATATATATATATATATATATATAATTTTTCTTATATTCTAGTCTAATTTTTTTTTACCAAACTATTATATTTTTTTCTTGTATACTAGTCTAAATCTTTTTTTTATCAAACTATGGGGAGGGATGTGTGAATGGAAGCTCCCCTCTCCATATATTGAATAATTCTTACCTATTCATGTAGATATACATACCAAATTAATTCTGGATGTGTCTGTGAATATACTCACACACACATTCACCTTTATTGAAGTGGTGTGTGAATAATAATAATAATAATAATAATAACCTCTCCTCTCCAAGAAAAAAAAAACTGTCATTATCTTTTAAGTCTCTTTGTGTGTCATGATCTCTCGGGGATTCTTGTGAAATCATGACCCCCTCAGCCCCTGCTCCTCAACTCTGAGAAAGAAATGTTTGATGTGATGATTGAAAGTGTTGGCTGGGTCCTGGTTGGATGTAAATGTCCCCCCCCCCTCAGAAATTAAAAAGGCCCAACCAACAGTTTAGACCCCCCACCCACTCAAAAATTTTCTTTCCGATTATGTTGCTGCTTCAAAGTAGAGTGTGATGAGATATTCATTTCATGACAATATGATAAAACCAACAAAGTTTGGTGGTATTGTACGGTAGAGCTGGGATGCTCTGAAAAAGGCTTTGTTGGTGGCACAACTTCTTTCTTTTTCTTTTTCTTTTTTTTTTTTTTTTTTTTAGGATGTGCATGAAATATCTATATAGACTGTATGTAAAGTATATAAATGTTTAGGAATTTTTACAATTTTCAAATCTTGGTAATAGGACTCTGCTGCCTCCAGGTTATCCTATTTCACTATAGAATAATAAGCGCCTTTTGCCCCTCTCCCTCTTGAAAAAAAAAAAAAAAAAAATTGTATACAGTGTTGGGAAAAAAACTGAACCATTTTTTTAAATTATTATTGCCACATATTTTAATGAATCTTAAATGATGTTAGACACATTTATTTATTAGGTAATACAACACATAATTATTAACAAATTGTTATATATATATATATATAAGTATAGATAAAAGGATATGAAAACACAATATGCTGTTAAAGTGAAAAGATTTTATATCATAATTTTCACTTTAACAGCATATTGTGTTGTTTTCATATCCTTTTATCTATACTCATACCATCGGATTCATTTCCTTTCTCTTATATATATATAATAATGATAATTATTTTTAATTTATCAAAATATCAAAATTATTTTATTATTAACTTAGGTAAAACGGAAATATTTGAAATAAATCCAAATCTCACTCAAATAATTGTTGAGTTCACAAACTGCTAAAATAAAAACATAAAAAAGGAGTCCATCATAACTTTCTATATAATCATGTTCAAACAAATTATGGATTTCCCCTATTTATAATACAGAAACACAAACACATTGGACTTTAATTAATTGGAGTTTAATTTACATATTTTATGTGTCAAAGTTTCATTAGAATTTATGGCAATAATAAAAAAAAATTTTTTTTTTTTTTTTCTCCTAATCCTGTAAAAATGTTAAACTGTGTAGGCAAATGAAATGAAAACAGCATTTATTTAGCTTAAGAAATGATAACTGAAGTAGTTTAAAAAATATTTGAAAATAAAATTTAAAAAATTATTTGAACAGCAAGATTTCCAAAATCTTTGAAAGATGGATTTTTTTTTTTGTTTGGCATCTTGTTGTTGCATGATGTGTTGTTTGTGTATATAGATTATATATCCACTTTCTCTTTTCTTTTAAAAGGACTGATTCTGATTCTGAATTTAAAAAAAAAAAAAAAAAAAAAAAAAAAAAAACCATTGCTACAAAAGTGTATTCACTGTTTCTAGTGGCAGTCATTAAAACTTTGAACCATTTATTAATAAAAGAAAATACCAAAAAATAAATAAATTATACAATTGTTTTTTCTTTATTTTTTTATTTGAAAAAGAAAAAAATGTTACTTGTGTAATATTAGGTATTTACCTCATACCCCACTTGTATGGGGTGGACACATGGTCTCGTTTTTACGGTGGCAAACAAATTGCGTCGATCCTGTCAGCAAAAACCCTCAAGGGGGGGCACTTCAGGCGCTGGGCAATAAATCCTGCCTTGCCCCTTTAAATCAAGGGGGCAGGTATTGCCTAGGGGGATAGCCCTCTGGGATTGACGCTATTAATTAACATAAACGATCCAGCGGCCAAAGCTCACTGGACCCCCGACTGGACGGTAAGTATAGTATCAGCATAATCACAGGCCCAATGTGTGTGTGTGTGTTAAATTTATTTAAAGGTGTTGATAAATTGTCCTAAAATTACTTGTTGGAAGGACTGCTTAAAGAAAAGATCAACTGACAAGGATTATATCTGATACCTCTTTCTACTTTGGGGACAGATCACAACTGACAAGGATTAAAACTGATACCTCTTTCTACTTCAGGGACAGATCACAACTGATAAGGATTAAAACTGATACTACATCTTTCTACTTCAAGAAAGGATCAAACTTTATGCCACAAAGGATCTCCACTGTAAAACTGCCTGCATCTACAGCCCTAAAATGGCCACACAAATCATAACAGTACGCTTTCAGACAACAGAAAGAAGTCCTCAGAGTCATCTGTAAATTTGCTAAAATCTGGGATAAACCAGGGTGACCAAACTTTCTTTAAATGCTAAGTCTTGGCCAGAAATTTGTATAATTCAGTAAAAGTTGAATACTTCACGACAAGGAGGAACTTCAAGATGGGCATTTATTGGTTATTTCCTATAACTCCAACATAAACAAAGGGAAACCACTCTTGACTGATAAATTATTTATTCATTTATTGATCTACTAGGAAAAAAGAAGACGGGGTTAGTGTTAGGGTTTAGGGTTAGTTTAATTGGAAAATAAATAAATAATTTATCAGTCAAGAGTGGTTCCCCTTTGTTTATGTTGGAGTTATAGGAAATAACCCATTTATCTCTCTCAAATTTAGAATAGGATGGAACCTTCTTGGGAACTAAAAAAAAGATTTGAATTCTGTGTCTCAGTGCCAATATTATCTTTGGGAAAACTTTGGGGGTTATTGCCAGCCTAAAGGGCATAGTTTTGAATTGGTAATGTCTCCCCTGAAGTTGAAACTGGAGAAAACTGCCTGTGACCTGGGGAAAATAGAAACATGGAAGTAAGCATCCTTCATTTTGCATTCTCTTATAAGGATGTATACAAGAATATAAGAGAACAGATTGGCTTCAAATGAATGATCCTTCATAGAAATAAAAAGATGAGAGGAAAGACTAGGAATTCAAAGTCACTTGGGACTGAAATAAAATAATCTTATTATAATGGAGATTATGTGTTTGTTTGTCTGTAACCGAAACTATATCACTACTCAAGTCACTATCCATTTAGTTATTATACATCACATTCTCCATGAATCATTTTTATTTAAGCCTCAATTATTAATAAAATTGTTTTTCATTATTAATACTGTTGACCATATCTACTTAAGAATAACATGCAATTGTATTTATATATACAACAAAATAGCAGTTTACAGTGTGAATGGGAAGGCTAATTTACATATTGATATTAAAAATCTGATTTTAATAAATATGTGCTTAGTATTATTGATTTCTAATTGTTTGGTTTTATCTTAATGAATATTATCTAAAATCTCCGAGATAAATCTTAAAAGAAATCCCTTAACAAGAAGAAATAACTAATATTATTCTTTACTTCCTATTTTAACTAAACAGTTAAATTAGGAAAATTTAACAATGAAAGACGGGAGTAAGGGAAAATGATGGAATAGTTTCAAAGTTGTTCTATTTTTCAATCATACCCCCTCTGTTCCAAATATTTTTATCTGAATTCTTATTCAGTTTCATTAGCCTTTCTAATTTAACATGATATTTTATTATATTAAAACTTAAATACTTGCACCCGGAGGGTGCATATATTTGCTAGTAATAATAATAATGAAATTTATTGTGTACAGTGCTCAGGTGCACCACAACTCATCAAAGTCTCATGTCTAATACACAGAATAATGTTGTGTCAGGAACATGAACAGTTCACAGTAGTAATATGCATGTATGTGTGTGTATGTGGAGAGTGGCATCAGGTATAGTGTTGGCGGACCACAGGAAGCATGGAGGCCCTGAAAGCCTCAGTGCTCCGGCAGCCTACAACAGATGCAGGCAGTTTATTCCATGTCTCCGCAATTCTGAGCGTGAAAAATTTTTTCCGAAAGTCACGTGAACAGTGCTGTTTTCTGACTTTGTAGGCATGCCCGCGTGTATTGAAGAGATGGAGATCAAAAAGGTGCTCAAGGTTGCTGTATTAAAGATTTAAAAAAAAAAAGATTTTCAGCTTAACAAACTGAATAAAGGCAGTAATGATAATTTCTTTCTTTCTTTTTCTTTTTTTTCTTCTTTTTTTTCTTTTTTAACTTCTACACAAAATTTTCAAACACATCAATCCTTTTGGTGTTGCGAATTAAAAAAAAAAAGTGAGATATGTCTATTATTTGAAGAAGAGCCATCGTGGAGAAAGGGAGATAATAATAATATTACTTGGTCGGTAACCTAAATCTAGTATGAGTGCATTAGTTACACTGGTAAGTATAGATATTGATATAATCTAATTGTGTAATTTAAAAAAAAATGAATTAATTAACATAATTACAAATCAACGTTTATCTAAAAGACATGTCAAGGGAGATAACTCCTTGAAAGAAATATAAGTGTTTTCTCCCTTGATTTTTTTTTCAGCAAGAAAAACAATTTTTTTTTTTTTAGATAATCGACCCAAGGAATATAACTCATATTAAAAGAATGTAGGAGTTTATTTTTTTACTCCCAGATCTACTCTGACCCGGAGTGGTAGTACCTGTTAGGGTCCCATATATAGGTCAAATAAATATCTTTAATAATTATTCTTATTCGATAGGGCCATGTGCCAAAAAACAACAACAAAGAAGAAACAACAGTGTTCTGAATATTAGCTACATAAATGAGAGTAACCTCCCCTTGCTTTTTTCACATTGAGGAAGCCTTAATAACAATTAAGTTCATTTCAAATAATGCGCAAGCACAATTACGATCACATTTTATGATTTTTCGTGTTAAAACATGCAGTTGTATTGATTCAAACAAATTTGTATTTTCAGTGTAGATTTACGGCGAAATGAAAATGGCCGACTAAAACAAACGGCTTCCTCAAAGTGAAAGAAACAAAGGGAGGTTACTCTCATTTATGTAGCTAATGTTTAGATTACCGAAACGACTACACAAAAATGTAAATATGAACATACAATGAACGCGAATCCCCAACCTCAAGTCATAAAATAGCCGAAACGTTGTACAGATAACAATGAAGATGATGTCCGAATAACGCAGATTTATTAAACACTGGTTTACAAAAAAATATTTTTTGTCTGAGGCAAGAATGTGAATAGGTGTTTTTTTTTTTTTACTAATTTGGGTGTGCTGAATTCAAATTTATAAACAGTTTTGCTCTATCACCTCTAGTTTTCTGTCTTTTAAATAGTCTCATTTTAGTATATACAGAGTATATACGAGCTTATTTCAACGGTTGCAGCAGCTTATTACAAATGAAACTGGATAGATAAAGAACATTGACGGAATAAATATACTTGGATGACACAATATACACAATTCATAGTACCGCAGACAGTTAGAAATGTGTTTTCTTAGATGATCTACTGACTGCCAGTGCACTACTGGCTGTTGATTGAGACGTGTTGGCTACGCTTAACTGCCAAAATCCGTCTTGATATATAGCTATATATATATAATGTAATGTTATCACTTACATTTATTGCATAATAACTAAAAAAAGAAGACATAAGTCATACAATATTAGAAATTAACCCTGAATGCATATACGCCTTTATGTACAGTATGTGTACAAAATGTACAGTATGCATATCTAAAAAAAACTAGAGGTAATGAGTAAAAACGGATTTCCAATCTGAATTCAGCACCCCCAAATTAGGTTAAAACCAGTGTAATCATCAAGCCTCATCTCAAACTTCAGAGAAATAGATAATTATAATTATCTGCGTTATTCGGACTATTGTCCCCATCTTCATTGTTATTTGTACAACATTTCGGCCGATATATCCTCCGGCCTTCTTCAGGTATTTCTTGACGGACTCGGAAACCTTCTCGGACTCGGGAACCTTCTTTTCGAACTCGGGAACTTTCTTGTCGTATTCGGGAGCCATCACGGAACTTTGAACATAACCCTTTATTTATTCCACGGGGGTATCCTGTTCTCATTCCGCTAACCATAGATGGGGTAGGAGTTGTATAGGAGGGTATATCGGCCGAAACGTTGTACAAATAACAATGAAGATGAGTACCATAGTCCAAATAACGCAGATAATACTAATCATCAAGCCTCATCTCAAACATTCAGAGAAATAGATAATTATAAGTTCAATAATTTTTCTATAGCCACTTAATTTGAAAACAATTTGATGTACGAGGTTACTTACTTTCCAAAACAATTATTTTTATTTCATGGATGAATTTCAATGGATTTCAAAATTAATTTCGATTATTCCCAAATTTACTTTCAATTTGAAAAATTGTTATGGTACAAACAGGAGAAATTTTATAAGTCAAAATCTGTATCTGTTAGAATGGCGCATTTTTGCTGTTTTTTTCTCTCTTGAAGATGTACTCTTTTTAATTTGATTTATTTCATTGTTATAATTAATGAGTTCATAGAATTCATTGTAATATATAAGTCAATCCTCTGTTTTTAAGGGGAAAAAAAGATTAAAATAAGTGACAATTTTTAATTTTTAATTCGTACCTTAATTTTAGCCATACCGACTCCATATACATAAATTATAGTTTCAAGGGAGACAACTTAAGAAAAATAAATAAATATTAGCTTACCTCCCCTGAATACACTCGTAGTTACAAGTTAATTCATTTATGAATAACTACTCAAACATAAATTAACATGTAAGTTATGAGTATATTCAGGGGAGGTAACTTAATATTTATTTTTCTTTAGTTGCTTCCCTTGAAATTTAGCTTAGTTGACCTGTTATTATTTTTGTGAGTTTGATTCTAACTGGTTACCTTACATTTGTGTCATAATAAATGTTCATAATCAACAATAATCTATATATAATGGAGATTTGGTCTCTATTTGTCTGTAACCGAGAATACGTCACTACTTACGTCACATTACCCAAAATCATCAATACATAAAATAAAGATCAACCTTGTTTGAATTAATTTAATTTTAACTGTGAGAAACTTGATTTTATTAGAAAGAAAACACATTTGAATTTTGATTGCAAAACTATTTTTATGGCTATTATTAAAGTATATAAGATTTCAAGGATCTGTTTTCATTTTTTACGAAAAAGCGTGGCAAAATATCCTTTATACGTCAATAGAATCGAGATAAAAAAATTTTTAATATTTTTTCTCACAAAAATTAAAATTTCCTTCAATTTTCCTTCAATTTTATAAAATTATGCAAAATTCAGTGTATTCTTTAAAAAGCATTGTCGTCTGTCGTAAAACAAAACAAACTTCAAGCCCCTTAGGCAATATATTTCAAAAAACAAGTTTTACACTTCCCGGGTGGGGGGTGACTTAACAAAATATCAATTTCATATTTGCTGTGATTTTTTTATAACACATGTTTGTGTCGGGAGAACAATATAAGAAGAAGAAGAATAATGAGCGTGATGGTTGGGTACCTCGTGGGGTGTAACATAACTGTCTCAGAAACCCATTCTCGATTTCATTGGCTTCTGTTCTTTGAACAGTATAGACGTGTCTCGCACCCTTCCAGGGAGCAGTAAAACCACGTGTACATTTTATTTTCTCTTATCATGTAATTTAAAAAAATATTTCTTCCAATACTACTTTTATGTATATTATGTATACTATGTATATATTAAATGTTTCAAAATGTGTAAAAGAGCTTATTTTGTTTTTTCTTATGTTTATTCAGTGTTAGTATATCGTGGATATGTTCTTGTGTGCCATTATATATATTTTGTCCTTTTGAAACACACACACACACACACACACACACACACATATATATATATATATATATATAAAAGTAAAGGGGCGGCCTAAAGTCGGTATCAGCCAGTCAGCGAGGGAGTCTATCCCCTTTTCACTAGCACTACACCAAGGAGATTGTTTTAGCATCTGAGGCGGGGCGCCACACCTACCATCAGCTCCTTACTTTACCGCACAGATCCCTGTGCTACTCATACGCTGAGTTGGCGAGGACCGGTATCGAACTAGGAACCATCCATATATATATATATATATATATATATATATATATATATATGAGGTAGGTAAAAGGATAGTGAACAAAAATTGATTTTGACTGAGGATGTCCTTATGAATAGGACGAAATATTTCAACACTTAGACTTGTCTTGAGTTATTATTTTTTGTTCACTATCCTTTTACCTACCTTATACTGTCGGATTTTACTCCAACCATCCTATATTCACACACACACACACACACAAATATATATATATATATATATATATATATATATATATATATATTATATAAATGAAATAAAACAGCCTCGTGCGAGATTTGAACTCGGGTCATCGATTCAGACTATTAATTTTTAAAAAAAAAGAAAAAAATGCAGCCTTGACCGGGATTTGAACTCGGGTCATCGATTCCATATCTTACGGTGGTAACCGCTACGCTAAGCGCTCGTTTACTCGATTGACTGACTAACTAACCAACCAACAAAACAAAACCAATGTTAACAAATTCCTTTTTAAAATTATTTTTAAAATTTCTATTTACATTAAAAATAATCAAGAAAATGTTTACCTAAATATGGTAAAAAAACAGCCTCATCCGGGATTTGAACTCGGGTCAAAGATTCCGTTTGTTTCGGCGGTAGCCGTTACGCTAAGGGTGCGTCTATCTGATTGACCAACCAACCAACCAACCCAACAAAATCAGAGTTGACAAATTCCTTTTTTAAATTATATTTTTATTTTATTTATATTTAAAAAAATCAGGAAAATGTTTACCTAAATTTGTTGGCTTTCGAAAACATTTATCAATTTACGGACACTACCCGCTCTCTGGCTCGTTTTCCTCTGTAACTTCCGTTTATTGTGATCTACACTCTCCGGTGGGACAATTCTGTTGCCTTCCCCAGATTCCGGTAAAAGTTCGTCTGGATCATCAACGACTCCGACATTCGCACCTTGACCGCTGGGATTGGCAACCAATAGCTGAGGTTTCCTTTGTGACTTCCGAGTATCCGACGAGACAGCTTTGTTGCGTTCCCCCTTTCCTACTGTCCCACTTTCCGGTAAAACTTCGTCGGGATCCTTACAGGCCCCGCGTTCATTCACATCTTCAACGCTGTCAGAGTCGCCCGACATCTGAGAGTCCTGAGTGTCACTCTCAACGGCCTTTGCGTCAACCACCTGCTCTTGACTCGCGTCGGCCGATTCGTTTCTATTTACATCGATAAATGAATCGTTGATCGACGACGATTTTGCATCCCAGTCGTGTCGAATTCCGGGATCAACTCCTCGGATTGATCATCCAGATCGAAAACCAGGTTCGCCACGAACGGGTTGTCGTTTTTCAGAGGGTAGCTAACCCGTCGAGGCAGGTCCGTCTGCGAATCGGTCCTCGTTCCACGAACGTCTTCACCGATTCTTTTATCAGGGTCATTCGTATCTCTTCCAGATCGAGGTTTCTGTACTGTTCGCGCGCGTTCAATCCCGACGTCAGTTGCATCTTCAGGATTTTCATCACGTCCGCGAGGTGATGCTCAGCGTTTCCCCCTATGATAATTTCAGCTTCACCTGTTGCTGTGTGATGTCTTTCCAGGGATCGTCCGGTGGTACATTTCCCAGAGGATGCAGCAGAAGCTGAACAGATCCGACTTGAAAGACGGGATGCGCTCGTGCAAAAGTTCCGGGGACGACCATCTCCAGACGGAGTCCTTCAGCGAGCGTTCTTCGCGAAGGATCAGCCAGTTACTCGGGCTGTCGTTGACGTAGTTCATGTATTCAAAATTAGTCAGCTTCGCCGTTTTTTCGTTGACCAACTGAAAGATTAAAAAAAAGAAAAGAAAAGAAGAAAATAATAAATTACTAGCATGACCTGGTACAAAAAGGATTACAATAATAATGTTACATAATTATTAGTTACCTAATATTTATGGCAATAGTGTAGAAATCAAAATGGCCGTTATAAGCTACAGCCCACGACCTTGAAGGATGAGTGACGGCGCTTGACCTCACTCTCACCTTGCCTTCCGGGGATAAATCGTGAGAACCGGAAGGCATAGAAGACCCTGTCTTCCAGTTTAAGGATAGTAAGTAAGTCTCAGTTAGCAAGTAGGAGCCGAGCTCGTAGGATGTAAGTCTCACCTGCGCAGATGTCTGGTTTGGGGATTTACAAATAAAGTAACATCAAAGTAAATCGAAGTCTTGTGTTTATTACCTATAAACCACCAATGACACAGGGCTTCTGATAAGGAGAAATCCCTAACAGAAACCAGACCCGAAGTCCCCAAGAAAGTCCAGACCTTAGAAGAGACCAGACCAAGATAGACGATCAGAATAGTAAAGCCGGCCAGAAGAAAAGACGACTAGAAGTAAGAAGTAAGAAAAGGGTATACAACAATAATAGGACTTTATTTGAATCGAATGAGTTCTGAAGGGAATAGATAGGGAACTTTGAAATATCTCACCATACAGGTAAAAAATACCAAGAAAATTTAGTACAATCATAGAGAAAATTTGGTAGGCAAAGAGTTAAGCCACTCACAGCAGCTCTCCAACCACTGCGATCCTACCGTAAGCCGCTGATGGTTCGTTCATTACAATTGGGCAGAAGGACTCAGATTACAATAATAACAGGACTTTATTTGATTAGAAAGATTGAGGTGAATAGATAGTAAACTTTGAAATCCAATCATACTGGTAAAAAAAAAAAAATACAAGAAATTTGTACAGCTGTAAGGTAAATTGGTTGGCAAGAGTTAAGTATTCTCATAGATAACTCATGCTACATCAAACCAGATACTCAACTGGATGTAAAGGGAGGGATCATTTTGGTATTGTGACAAAGTTGTAAATTGATCTCATTTCTTGACCCCTTTAGATTCCATTCATTTCTATAATTAAGAGTAAATTTTAACTTTGTCTACTTTAAGCCGCTCACAGAAGGACTTGGATTACAATAATAAAAGGGACTTTATTTGAATAGAATGAGTTCTGAGGTGAATAGATAATGAACACTGAAATATCCCATCATACAGGTAAAAATACCATGAAAAGTTTGTACAGTTGTGGGGGAAATTTGGTAGGTAAAATGTTAAGTTATGACTACTAATATCTCTCTCTCTCTCTCTCTCTCTCTCTCTCTCTCTCTCTCTCTCTCTCTCTCTCTCTCTCTCTCTCTCTCTCTGAGACCAACTTAAAAAAAATCCCCTCTACCCAGGCGACGCCGGGTAGCCGCTGCTAGTACATATATAAAGGGCAGTTATGTGTATGTATGTCCGGAGGAAACTACAAAAATAAAACAATTGATGATAAAGTAAATATAGGTACACTTTCACTATCACCAGATCTTGATTTTTGAGCAAAAAAATAAAGATTTGATTTATATTCGTAAAGATAATTAAAAAAAAATTCAAATAGTAACAACATGGAATTTCTTTTTGCATTTAATATTTTAAATAGGAGACATTAATCTTTCTTTTTAGAGTCTGTGCACTTTTTTCCCCTGGTGCAAGATCTTTTTTTATATAGAGATTTTAATGGGCATCCTGTGAGGATCCAACTCCTGATTCAGTTATAAGGGATCTGCAAACTTTTTGCCCCCCCCAACCCAACACAGGCGATGCCGAGTAACCGCTTCTAGTAAAAAAATTGCTGGCATCCTCCCGTCTACTAAAGACGATGACGTAGTGTCTATTTTTAAAAAAATCTGCAACTGCGTGAGTGGCTGAACAGATCAATTTTTTGAATGGCAGTCTCTGGAGCAGTGACTGCAAACAAACAGTGATGCTTGCTGGAGTTGCTGTTGTCTCTCCTTCCTTTTGGCTCTCTTTTCTGTGGCGGCTTCTTTCCTCTCTTTTCACTCCTTTTCGCCTTGTTTGACGTGGAGTTGCAGGTCGCATGGTCTTCTGCACAAGCCTCCCATGTGTTGGTGTTTATGTGGCATGTCTTCATGTTTCTTTTACAGAGATCTTTAAAGCCCAGGCGTGGTCTTCCTACTGGTCGGGTGCTCTCTGCTAATTCGCCATACAGTAGGTTTTGGGGATGCGGCTTTTTGTCCATCTCCTGACGTGGCCAGCCAGCAGGCATCTCGCAGATAAGGCGGACATGCTGTTCATGTTTGCTCGTTCTGGCACTTCTGTATTTGGCACTTTGTCCTGCCAACGTATGCATAGGATGCGTCGTAGGCATCTGAGGTGGAAATTTTCCAGTTTCCTCTCATGAGTAAAAAATGTAAAAAATTAAAAAAATTAAAAATACCAAAAACAGCTGTGACACAGACGTGGGGGTAATTTGGTAGGCAAAGAGTTCAAACACTGACGACGCAAAGATCTTTAGAGAAAGTTTCAAAATTGTCCGAGATCTTACCTGAATGGCGTACGAAGACAGATTGTTGTGCACGAGATTCTGTTTGTGTATATAGATGAGGGCATCGCAGACCTGGCATAGGATGTAGGATATCTTTTTCGGCGGGAAGGTGCTCTTTTCCGTGTGCAGGACCGTGTACAAGGAACCGACGGAGATGTGTTCAAAGACCAGGCCGATGCTGTCGAGTCGCACCGAATTGAAGACGGCCATCAGGAACAAAAGGCCCGGATGACGCAGACGACGCTGATAGCTGCATTCCGTAATTAGAATATCGACGACTGTCGATTGTGAGTTTGACGAAGTTTTCGGACGCTGACGGGGTTCTAAAAAGAAACGGGCGAAAATGGATTGTTGAGAATTGAAAAAATAAATAAATTAGACTGGCAACAGAAAACACCCTCCGGGCGTCATAAAATTAATTTTGAAAGACATTGCCTGAGAGGGTGGGAGTTAAAATTCAATGTCAGAGTGTTTGTATCATAAGTAAGTAAAATTATATTTATTAGAATAAAACAAAAAATTTGAAATGAAAACTGAGCCCGTCCCTCTCAAATAAAATGTTGCGTGCATGTAATAATCAAACAATTATTTTGAATATTTTCCACATCAATTTTACACAAAATCGTAGGTATTTATTTATTGTAAACTTTTTAGTTAACTTCTTGTTACTGTAAAAAAAAAAAAATAAGGGACGAGAGTAAAAAACAATTTTAAAAATTGCTTACTAACTGGATCAATGCAAAGTCTATTTTTTACAAAGGGATTTAAATGGGACACAATGTATGAGGCACCCAGTGAGAATCAAGCTCACTGAAAATGGTCTGCTAGCCTAGTTTGCTAACTGAAGTGTCCCCCAAAACAATGATATATAATCATTTACGAAGCTGAGACTAGTTTTGCACAAGGCCAGAAGTATGGGACACACAGTGAGAATCAAGCTCACTGACAATGGTCTGCTAGCGTAACTTGCCAACCGTCATACCAGATGAGCACAGAAGGAAAGTTAAAGTGGGATGGTATGGTTTGTTAGCATGTCAACCCTTGGTGGGTTATTTCATGCCGAAGACGTTTTCTTCTATTCATTCGTAGCAAATACCTGTACTCTTATAATGCATTAGGTCATCCAAAAGAGAGTAACCTAACACTGAATATTCGGTATGGAAAAAAACAAGTCAATTAAACCTAACCCTAAACCCTAACCCTAACCCCGTCTTCTTTTTTCCTAGTAGATCAATCAATAAATAAATAATTTATCAGAGTGGTTCCCCTTTTTTATGTTGGAGTTATATATATTTACCAACCCCTCCGCACGAGTTGGATGTGACACAAGGTCAATTTCTTAAGCGGAGTTCAAGAGGTTTGAATTCAGAGTTTTCCTTCTCCTAGACCGGTTGCCTAACCAAGGCTAAAGAGCCAAGTCTGTCCTACTATTTATCCATAGCTGGAGGGAGAGTAGGATTCATACATTTCCCAAGAGTATTAACGCTAAGTGAAATGCAATTACCACATCCAGGATTTGAACTCGGAGCGACCAGTCCATTTCCCGTGACTTTAACCATTACACCACACGCTTCCTTATGTTGGAGTTATAGGAAATTAACCACAATAACTTACCTTTTCCATCGTCATGGTCATCATTACAGTGAAGGGTCCGTTTGCACACGGGTACCTGTTAAACACCATGATTAGTTCTCTTTCCCGGACGAAAGGGACGCATGATATTAAACTTGTCTTGTCCTTCTGCGTACAAAAAACGCCGAACCCCAGGCAGTTGATCTCCGGGAGTGGGGCCGATGGGGCACGAGTGTTCTGGGTCTTCTTAAGGTCCTTCAGTTTTCGGTGGGTGACCATCACCTCAGTCTCGTAGGTATTGTAGCAGGTCGAGAGGAACCTCATCACCTCTATGTAGTAAGAAATATCCATCTTTTTGTCTTGGGCCAAAGCTGCAGTCAAGTTTCGTGGGGTCTGGTGGTAAGCGTCGTGAAGCCTGCAAAATAGTGAAAGCGATCAGTCCCTACTTAGTAAATGTCCGGTACTAATGCAGAATAGCGCGCAAGATATAATATCATTAGATTACGTATAAAAACCATTTGTACTAATGCAGAATAGCGCGCAAGAGATAATATCATTAGATTACGTATAAAAACCATTTGTACTAATGCTGAATAGTGCGCAAGAGATAATATCATTAGATTACGTATGAAAAGCATTGGTACTAATGCTGAATAGCGCGCAAGAGATAATATCATTAGATTACATATGAAAAGCATTGGTACTAATGCAGAATAGTGCGCAAGAGATAATATCATTAGATTACGTATAAAAATCATTTGTACTAATGCTGAATAGTGCGCAAAAGATAATATCCTTAGATCACGTATAAAAAGTATTACATTTCATTAAATTTCACGGAAATATCCGAAACCTTTGAGTCGCTAGGATTAGGGTTATGATTAGGGTTGGGCTACTTGGGGAGTTTCCGGAATCTAATACTATTTATACGTAAAATGCGATTCTAATGATATTATCTCTTGCGCGCTATTCTGCATTTGTACTTATTTTGGGTATTCAATTTTTCTGAATTTTTTTATAACTCATTTGGGTCTATTTAACTCACAGATGGAACCCTAATAGCTAATACCACTCCGGGTCAGAGTGGACCTGGGAGTAATAGCGATGAAAGGGTACTCTACACTACCCAGAACTCCAGAATTGGAACCTCACCACTAGATGCAGTTTAACGTCATACACAGGACACTAAGACCCTCAACCATCGCCTCCTAGCACAAATGATGAAAAGGGTGAGGAGTTTTCCCTAAGAGCATTAGAGTGATGACAATCATAGGTGCTAAGGCTTGATGGTTTAATGGCATGTCAACTCTTTTAGGTTATTCAATGACAAAGCTTTATATACAGGGTGGGCCAAAAGTAGGGTTACAGTTAACACTTAAACATTTTTACCTTTATTAGAAAATTAGACATTTATTTACATATATTTACATATTAGACATTCTACATTGAACATTTAATCTCTCAAGTGCTCAAAGTGTTCACCTTCAACCTTGCAACAATCTTCGTATCTGTCCAAAACTCTCTGGCACACATTAAAACGTGATTGTGAAGGTGAAACAGATAATGAAGTAGCTGTAACCCTACTTTTGGCCCATCCTGTATATACGGGATGTCCACAAAGTCTTGAAACAGTTTTAGAATTGAACATCTAATAACTCACATTGTACAAATGATAAAATCTTTTCATAAAGAACATTTCAAAGTTGAACTCTTGAACTCTTATTATTGATGTACTTTGTAATTATTGCTCTTCAGCACGACTGCCATCTTTGTTAATAAATTTTAACCTGTTGTAGGGACACCCTGTATATATATATATATATATATATATATATATATATATATTATATATATATGCTGTAGATAGAGGGAAAGTGGTCAAGAAATGATCAACTCAAAACACAGACGAAACGTATCACCCTGTGACTTGTTTTGAGTTGATCATTTCTTGACCACTTTCCCTCTATCTACAGCATATCGTCGGATCCTAAACCCATCCACCCTTCCTTCATATATATATATATATATATATATATATATATATATATATATATATAAGAATGTTTACAAAAAGGATTATGTTCTTTTTTAAAAATGTTATTAACTTACATATGAATGCGACACGTGTTTCTGATCTGTTGTCTTCTTCAGGCATCGAATTATTATTTTGGCAGAATATGTCCGATATTTGATAGGTTGTGTGTGTTTTTTGTAACTTTTTTTATTATAATGTATATATAGTTAAAAAAATGTATTATAATATATATATAGTTAAAAATTAATGGTAAAATAAATGAATGGATGAAATAAAAATGAATGAAAAACCCTTTCGAAGGGACCGCTCTCAAAAGTATTAAAACACTTTTTGAGAGTAGGGTCTCTGATAAAAAGTTTTTCTCATCTATTATTAGACTCCTTTGAAGTATCAAGTTAATATAATTATTCTATAAGTTATTAGAGAAGATAAAATCCGTCTCTTACCTTTGTAATATCTGTTGAGAATGGGTTTGAATTTATATATATATATATATATATCTGATCTTGTCTGGTTAACTTCCGGTGAATATTGCTACATTGTAACTATCTTGAATTCAAAATAAAACGGTCAAATAGAAGAATTTATTACTTAGCTTTATATAATATATATATATATATATATATATATATATATATATATACACTAGGTTAATCTAAGCTATAAAATAAAGAGTGCCAAATATCAAAGTAGAGCAAAATAGTAACACTAATCCTAATGAGGCAGGTAATACCAACTAACAGTTTCGCTTGTTAGCTCATCAGGGCAAGAATCTAACTGTCAGTCAGTCAGATTCTTGCATATATATATATATATATATATATATATATATATAGGTACTAATGTACAATAGCGCGCAATAGATAATATCATTAGATTACGTATAAAAACCATAACATTCCATTGCATTTCACGGAAGTACCCGAATCCTTTGAGATGCTGAGATGTAGGGTTAGGGTTAGGGTTTGGGTAAGGGTTAGGGTTAGGGTTAGGCTACTTCGGGAGTTTCCATAATCTAATGCTATTTATACATAAAATTCGATTCTAATGATATTATCTCTTGCGTGCTATTCTGGATTTGCAATTGTTTATAATGAGGGACCATATGACCTTTAGGCACCCCTTTTTGATCTCAATTAAGAAAGGACATGTTTTTCATTTACACCGTCAATATCCGGTTGTTTTAACAGACGATTTTTAGATTTTTTTTAAATTATAAAACTTAACCCTAACCCTAACCCTAACCCTAACCCCTAATAAACAACCGGATATTGACGGAGAAAAAATGAAAAACATGTCCTTTCTTAATCGAGATCAAAAAGGGGTGCCTAAAGGTAATATGGTCCATAATGAGAATTCAAAAAAAATTATTTGAAAACAGACAACACCAGATGGCCATGCTGGCCGTAGAGAATAATTTCAGCTACCTCAAATCTCCTCCGTATTCCACGAGGAGCTGCAAAATCTTGAGGTTTCCAGTTAACGCGGCCTCGTGTAACGGTGTTCTCCCAATTTTGTTCCTCGCGTTCGGATCGGCCCCGATCCTCAGTAACATCTTAACGGACTTTTCGTTCGTTCGTCTTGTGGCAAGATGGAGTAACGTATCACCGTCTGGATTGCAGGCAAAGTCGACATATTGGCTATTCCTGGGGAGTCCCACTTTTAGGGTGAAGTGGTCATTTTGGGAAAAGGCGGTGACCAGGCGTTTTCTAATTTCGGGACCTCCGCTACCCCAGGAAGATAGCATTAGCGAAAGGAGTTCACCATTTTTTCCGTTGTCAGCCATTTTGTTTTTTGTGGGTTTTTTTTAGTTGTTTTTGCTTATATTTTTTTTGTTTATCTTTTTGTATTTTAATTTTCATTTTCTATTTTTTTTTGGTTTTATCTTTTTTTTTTTCTTTTTTTTTTTGGTTGTATATTTTTCTTTTTTTCTTTTTAAATAATCAATTCATACGTTTCTTTTTGTCCTGTTTTACTTTTGTTTTTTGTTTTTTTCTGTTTGTTTTTTTAATTTATTTTCGAATTAAAAATTCCAGGTTTTCAGGAAACATGACTTTTCCGTGGTTTTTAACGGCTATATAATCACGCGAATCGTTGGATAAATAAAAATAGAAATTGAAATAAAAAACAAACAAACAAACAAAAAATGCCGACAAAATTTTGGGAAGTTAAAAAAAAAAGCAGGAACGCCCGTTTCTTAAAATCAAAAGAGTAAAAATAAAAACCAAGGAAGTATAAGCAAAGCAAATCAGAGCGTCTCTCGCCTTGAGCCACGTGACCGATCACGTGATCGGCGACGAGTTGTTCGCCCCGTGCAGCAAAATTTTAAACGTCAAAGATTAACAAAAGAAGAATCGAATATTTTGGTACAAATGCAAAATAGCGCGCAAGAGATAATATCATTAGAATCGCATTTTACCTATAAATAGCATTAGGTTACAGAAACTCCCGAAGTAGCCAAACCCTAATACTAAAACTAACCCTAACCCTTACCCTAAACTTAATCCTAGCGTTTCAAAGGTTTCGGGTATTTTCGTGAAATGTAAGGAAATGTAATACTTTTTATAGATAAAAAAAAAGTAAAGTCGTCGGGGTGGCTTAAAGTCGGCATCAGCCAATCAGCGAGAGAGTCTATCCTCTTTTCACTAGCGCTAGACCAAAGAGATTGTTTTTGCGTCTGAGGGGGAACGCCACACCTACCATCAGCTCCTTACTTTACCGCACTGATCCTTGTGCTATTGATACGCTGAGTTGGCGAGAACCGGTATCGAACTAGTAGCCATGTGGTTTTTAGCCGAACGCTCTACCGACTGAGCTAACCCGGTCCTAATGATATTATCTCTTGTGTACTATTGTGCATTAGTACCATTATTTTTATGGGCTGCAAAAATGCAAGAAAACAATACGAAACGATCTATCTATTGGCTCCAAGGTAAAATGTGTAAATATTAACTCTTAACATCCTATACCACCTCACACCAACCGGTCACATTTCCTAATCTGCCCCAAACGATAGCCTTTGTGTAAAGCTAATATTAAACATATTTAAAAGTCTTTGATTTAAGGGAAATATATCAGGTAACTTTAAATGAAAAGGACATTTTCAGCCATTTTTGATAAATCCTTATAAGAATGGGGCTCTGGACTTTGTTTAAATGTAATATTAAACATATTTAAAAGTCTTTGATTTAAGGGAAATATCTCAGGTAACTTTAAATGAAAAGGCCATTTTTAGCCATTTTTGATAAATCCTTATAAGAATGGGGCTCTGGACTTTGTTTAAATGTAATATTAAACATATTTAAAAAGTCTTTAATTTAAGTGAAATATCTCAGGTAACTTTAAAGGAAAAGGACATTTTTAGCCATTTTTGATAAATCCTTATAAGAATGGGGCTCTGGACTTTGTTTCAATGTAATATTAAACATATTTAAAAGTCTTTGATTTAAGTAAAATATCTCAGGTAACTTAAAAAGAAAAGGACATTTTTAGCCATTTTTGATAAATCCTTATATGAATGGGGCTCTGGACTTTGTTTCAATGTAATATTAAACATATTTAAAAGTCTTTGATTTAATGGAAATATCTCAGGTAACTTTAAAGGAAAAGGACATTTTTAGCCATTTTTGATAAATCCTTATAAGAATGGGGCTCTGGACCTGGAAAATTCTGAACAGGATGTTAAGAGTTAAACATGTTCTGTTT